>JAUTXW010003728.1:0-600000 GCA_030620095.1 Kuschelorhynchus macadamiae | reverse complement strand
TTTCTTTCATTTAAACCTTTTAGTAACACTTCCAAGTCGCAGTTCAGTTGTCATAGCAATCACCATCTTTATATTATGTTGGATCTCACTTATAGGTAATTAAAAGTAGTAGAGGCATATTGTTCCAACCACAATCAAAATTTAAAAGAATGAAATAATGCTACTATATTAGCATTGTCTTCATTGTAGTTTATATTTTAAATATTTGGTGGTCAGTACCAATTTTTCACTAAGTTGTAGTGACGATATCAATCGACATCAGTTTTTAAAACTAATTCCGCTTAAGGAAGTTTAATGTAGTCAAGTTTCCACGCTAAGTTGATCCGTTCAAGATAAGCTCATCGAAGCCTAATGTTTTTAAAACATTGATTTTGAGCAAAAATTTACCGATTACATTTTTACGATGATTTACATACATCGACTCATTTTAAGATATTCAGTATTTGAAACTGCTTGAGATAGTTGATCAAAGTTGTTGTCAAGATTGTACCTGAAGATAAACTCATCGAACACCAATGTTTTTAAAACATCGATGTTGAGCAAAAATGTATCCATGATATTTTTACGATGATTTATATATATATATATATATATATATATATATATATATATATATATATATATATATATATATATATATATATATATATATATACGATATATATATATATATATATATATATATATATATTATATATATATATATATATATATATATATATATATATATATATATATATATATATATATATATATATATATATGATATTGATTTCTTCTTTAAGAACTTTTGATAAACATGTGTGAAAGCGCATTTTTGTCGATTTTTAGTATCTACTCTCTGCATGATGGTGCTAGTGCATACTTTTAAAATTACCTATGGGTCTACAGCCGGAAACCACCGGAGTCCCAATGGGTGGCACTACGTGTTACACTTAGCATGTAGTACTGTTTCAGTATTATAGACGTTTTGTTTTCGATTTTGAGGAATCTGTTATATCAGATCTCCCTGAGTATAAGCCTGCCTGATGAGGGTACAGGCCCAGAAAAAATCATGATCGCAGGAGGGTATCCTGTGACATAATCGAAAGCAATTCTTCTTGTAGGCCGTTTTGCACCTGCAGAAATTATATATTTCTGTTATTCTATATATATATATATATATATATATATATATATATATATATATATATATATATATATATATATAATCTGATTGTTCGGTTAAATAAGTATTTTGATATTCGAATAATTTGTTTGTGTATTTTTAAACAAATTTTAATATTTTGTACACTTTTCCGTTTAACGTATCTTGAATTAAACATTTATTTATGTGCAGAGAACAATGCTATGGAAATATTAAACATTAATATTTGGAAAACATCGATGTCGAAATAAAATTACTTCTAACCTATCATCTGCCATAGAAGTATATATTTCACTGTTACACCCGTAGCTACGATATATGGAATGGCTTTTTGCCCTTGCGAAAAAAAAACAAAAATAGAACACGTTACTCCATAGCGCCCCTAGTAAAATCAAACGAGTAAAAATCATAACATGTCTTTTAGCGAATTATAAAAATATTCTTCCTATTCCTTTATTCATTTATACAAAAAATTGATTATTTCAATATATGGACTATAAAAAAGTATACTTAATATTTATATCGACTTATTAAACATTCACATCATTAAAATAAAATTTATTCAAGCATAAAATTCATAAAAACAAAACCAATAAACTACTCTTTTTTCTATTGCCACTAATAGGGAAAAATGTAAAGATTATGAGAAAAATAGCTAGATGTATTCGAGTGTAGCTATTTTTTCTTGAGCATCTAAATTATTCTGCAGTACATCCGCATTACCCTCACTCTCAATAACACCTTAGTAATTATACATTTTTTATATATCAATACCTCCGAATAAAAACATTTTTGGAATCTAAATTGACCAATGTTTTCTTAAAATATGAAACAAATAATTCTGTTTTTAATTGGGTCTACAACAATATATATTTCAACAGTAAGAATATTGTAAATGATTATATAATTTCCGATTTTATAAAAATTTTTATTTTTATTTATTTAAAGTACATAACATGTCCCCAAAAACAATTTAAATATTATTAAATATTATACGATATTATATGATATTCGACGGAACATCAACGTCATCATTACCCACTGATTCAATTCTATCCTCACTGTTCTTTTTGTCGGAATGAGGAATCATTTTTGTCAGATACAAATCGTTCACTCCGAATATCTTGTGTGTTTAATCCTAAAATATAGAATTATTATTATTATTGATTTATTCGATTTAGTAGTTTAACTTAATCAGTGTACCGTGAATAAAACGTGCGGGTCTTAGCTTCTAAATCGTTATAGTTATAACATAAGTGAAAATAATGACATCAGGAAGCATCAGAGTATTATAAAATGCTAAGTGAAAATGGTAAGTTCATTAATTAGTAGTCTTATACTGTTTTCTGTGTAATTTGGTTGTATTATCAACTCTTTCGTTTTATAACGAAGCAGTTTCCTGTAATAATTGTAAATTTATCAAATTGGCAAAACAATGAAAAAACAAACGTTATATTTATGCTAAATTAAAAACTTAGAACAATAATATCTATAAGGTCTATTTGTGATAAATAAATATTTCAACCTATTTTAATATATAGACCGTGCCTGTCAAAATAACCTCACATAATATTAGAACCTTTTTTACTTATTTTTTCCTTCTCGTTTCTGATAAAAAAGAGGCAATATAAATATTTCAGAACTAGACCACAAAACGCCAGAAAATTCAGAAATGTTACAGAAAATAACAACTTACTGTTCACTGAAACAAAAATTGAAACAGAGAGAGGTAAGAAAATGAAGAAAGAGGTCTTAAAAAAGTGCATGTTGGAAAGCAAATGTACAGGGTGTCTCAAATTGGTTGACCCTAATGAAAAAATTGGAAACCATAAGAAATATTAAAATCCTGATACCTCATCCTCGAGTTTTTTTTTTTTCAGAAAGTTATAATGACACAAATAGATCATGGCTATCGCTACGTGTCACCGAGCTACGGGGTTGTTCTCAAATTTTGCTACATTTAAAATAGTCTTTTAGTTTATCTACTATAGAAGATACTTACAATTTGAAAACACGTTTTGAAGGCACTTTTTAATGTAAAAAATACGCAACATTTTTATTGGACTACAGTTTTTGACATATGGCCCGAACAAGTATTTTTTTAAATGGGACACCTTGTATTTTTATAGCTCATTAAATCCGGCATTTTTTGCGGTTAAAGTAGTGTAACACACTTTATATTATTATTTTTTTTTAATGCCAAAAAATAGGAAAAAGCGTTTATTATAAAAATAAAGATATTAGGTAGCCATAAAATAGTAAATTTAACTTGAATTAATCATTGTTGAAAAAATTTGATTCTTAGGCCAAATTTTACAAAAAAATACATTTTACAGTTCTGATTTTTGACTATTGTTCTCATATATCCTATTAATAGATATTTTTGGCTTTATTTCGCAAAAAACTAACAACAAAACTAATTTACAGCAAAATTTAAAAGGTAAAGTGAAACTAACGAAGAGAAACAAAGTATCAAAATTATGAGCGAAAATTAAATAAGGTGTTCAAATTGGTGTCTATTTTCAGTTAAGCACATTTGGCATCGTTTTTGAATAGCCGTAATTGGGTTGTGAACGTTAATGTTGATTACATGCCGCATAGCTGCTTCGAAATTTTCTCGAAGTTCCTCTAATGCAGTGGTCGCTAACCCGTCGATCGCGAGTTACCGGTAGCTCGCCAAGACATTTCTGGTAGCTCACAACATATCTTGTAAAAATCATAGAAGCGTCCATAAATGTTGAAAAAAAATTATAATATGAAAACAAGCAGCGGCAAAACTGCGTTGAGTGCTCTGGACAGCTTCTAAAATTGACCAGCGCCAGCATCGCGTGTATGTTTGAGAACACAAGAACGAACTAGATTGCTTTGAACGAGATAAATGCGCATGTCGGGCATACAACGCGTTCAGTTTAAAACTTAGATGTGTTAGTACACACAGTGAACAATAAAAAAGATAATGGAAAGCAGTAGTAAGAAAGTAAAGACATACAATATTCATTCGGAATGGGAAGAACAGTATTTTTTTAAACAAGTTAAAGGTAAAAATGTATGTTTGTTATGTAATGCCTGTGTTTCGGTTGCTAAAAAATGAAATATTGAGAGGCATTATAAAAATGTATATCCGAATTTTGAAAAATATAGTCCGATACATGCTGCCAGCAGAAAAGAAACATTGAAACAATTAAAGAACCAGTTAATTGGATAATAGTCAATTGATAAAACAGGCGTTTTTAGAAGCTGCAGATTCCTTCTTTTATAACTTTAAAAATAAAGACGAGACATGATATTTTTTCAGAGTTAAAAACTGACTTAGATAACTGTGTTTATTTCTCTCTTCAACTGGATGAATCAACAGATGTGGTTGATATCTCCCAAATGGCCGTGTTCGTGAGGATGGATTTTAGTGATTTTATCTTTTGAAGTTTATTCCACTAAAATGATATACCACTGGACAGGAATTGTTTTCTCATTTACACAGTTTTTTATCTTTTGAGAAAATTCCAATTACAAAATTGGTAGGCTTGACAACTGTCGTAAAGATGAACGCTTTCATTATTCATCAGCAAGCATTATGTGGAAATGTTTTAAAACTAAACAACGTCATGAAATTGGTAGTAAAAATTGTAAACGAGATTAGAGTTCCCGAATTACAAAGAAGATTATTCAAAATCTTAGCCGATGAAATTGATTGCCAGTACGCGATCTACTTCTTCACTCTGAAGTGTGATAGTTAAGTAGAGAACGAGTGATAACATGTTTTAATGAGGCCGTAGTTAATCTGTCATAGTTCAATTTATCAAACAACACGAGAACCGATTCAGGAACTGGAAAATTCAATTTGGTTAAGAGATTTTGGGTTTCTTGTGGACAGACAAGATTAATGAACTTAATTTGCAACTTCAGGGAAGAGATAAAGAACTGGTGGAAATGATTTCCGATATAAATGCATTTATAAAAAAACTTGAGTTTTGGGAACAAACCTTAGTCAACCGTGATGTCAAGCATTTTTCTGTTCTTTCAGAGAAGATATCTCAGAATCCAAAAGAATGACACTATGACAGTAAATCTCATGTAGAAATAGTTTCTAACTTGAAGGATCACTTCAAAAATCGGTTTAAAGATTTCAACAAAATGACATTGGTGGCTCAATTTGTTATTTCACACTTCATGGAAATTCATATCTAACAGTTTGCAACTGATGTTATGCAGAACTTTGGCGAAGACATCTCTGCAACTGAAATGGAAGTGGTTGCATTTCAAAGTGATTTAGCATTGAAATCGTTAGTTTCAAGAACAAAATGTATGTGGCCTATAGTAAATATTGACAAATATTTAGTTCTAAAAGTGAAAGAGTTATTTACTTCCACCTATTTGTGCAAATGTTCTTTTTCCAATATGAAGTTTATTAAGAATAAATACCGCACTCGCCTTACAGATGAACATCTGGATAACTGTGTTCGAATGGCTGTATCAAATTACACTGCAAATATCAAAAAAATTATCGAAGAGTCCAAGTGTTAACCTTCTCACTAAATGCACGCATTTTTTATCACATGTTCTTGATTAAATTTTTAATTATAATGATGATGCTAACTTGGTTAGCGAAACGCGCATCCAGAACGTAACTAGTTGTGGTGTAGTGTGGTTAGAACTCTTGTATTTTGATCTATTTTCCACCACAGGTTCCAGTGTTAGGACTTATAATGTTTGAAGAATGTGACATGCCATTATGGTTTTATGAAAAGTTTGTTTATTTTTTAGGTATGTATTAGTATTAGTTAAGTGCTTATTAATTACATAAAAACATGTACTTGTGTCAAATACAACTGTGCATTATTTCGTTTAGGCTGGCTTTAACGCTGGTTACAAGTCGGTAGCTCACGGTTTATTTCTAAATTATCAAACTAGCTCGAGACCTTGAAAAGTTTGGCGACCACTGCTCTAATGTATTGCTTCTGTGTCTTATTACTCTTTAAAAATTCCGGAAAGAAAAAGTCGAGGAGGGTGATATCAGGTGTCCTAGCTGGCCATCTAAGAGGCCCTATTTTGCCGATCCATTGCAAAATTTATATTTAGGTACTCACTTATTTCACTTGCATTGTGGGCTAGAGCTCCGCCGTGTTGAAAATGCACGTTCTAGCAGGGGCGTATTATCTATATATGTTGTGACATTTCTTTCCAAAATATTAAGGTAACGTTGTGAATTTAAATTTTCTTGATACATTTCATATCCAATAACTCTATTGCCTAATAACGCGACTCAAACATTGAAGCCAAATTTGATCATGCTGATGAGGGTTTGAGTAATTAATATATCTATTAAAAATTCCCGAACTTGTGATTCGTGATTCATCGCTCCATATAATAATATTATTGCCAAAAAGATTGTCCTCATGGAGTTTATCTATGTACAAATTGCAGAATCCTCCTCTCTACATCCCCCGGGTATAGTAGCTGAGTTTTTCTTGCCCTGTAGCACTTAAACTTATTGGTCTTTAGAATTTTAGAAGATGTAGCACGAGAAACTCCAATGTAGGCTTCGATTTTTCTGCAATTACATTTATTATGTTATTTTCATTATTCTCTTATGATATTTTTTTACCCCGATTCTTTCAAAATTTCCAAAATTTATCAGATTGTCCTCAAGGGGTTCAAAAATCTTCAGGCTTGGCTGAGGCCGTTCTGGATATCTCTCAAAATATAAATTAAACACAGCGCGACGATCTTCATGACATTCAATATAGCATTCTAACATATTGCAGTTTTCAAAATTTTCGTACCTCTGCATTTTATATGAGAAAGAAGAGAGTTTTTAAAAACTAATTATTGTAATTTGGCTTTTGCACTGAGAAATGATTTGACAGATCTGAATTTATCTAACAGATAAACATCATTATTTTGTTTATCGTCCATAGCACACTACATTTTTTAAATAAATTTTCTTCCTTGATTTCAATACGATGCGACATGTATTAAGATGAAAATGTATGCCAGTCTGAATAATTTTTTTTTCAAAATAATATTTTATTTATTTATTAATTTAAATTAAATTCCATGGCCCCTTAATATCCTTATTTTTATAAAAAACGGTTTTTTCCTATTTTTGGTATTAAAAAAAAATAAATAATATAAAGTGTTACACTGTTTTAACCGCAAAAAAATACCGGATTTAATGAGCTATAAAAATACAGTCCATCAAAAATGTTGCGCTACACCACTAGATTTTACATCAAAAAGTACCTTCAAAACGTGTTTTCAGATTGTATGTACCTCCGATAGTAAATAAACTAAAGGACTATTTTAAAAGTAGCAAAATTTGAAAACCACCCCGCGATAGCCATGATCTGTTTGTGCTATTATAACCTTCTGAAATAAACTTCTTATGGTTTCCATTTTTTTCATTAGGAACAACCAATTTGGGATACCCTGTACATACGAAAACAATTCAGGCAGGAGAAGAACATCTAAGCAAGACTGGTAAAACTATAAAAAAAAGAAAGAAATGAAGGCGGTCTGTACACAAACTTGTAAAAAAGGAATGTGCAAGGTGTGTTAAAGGTTAAAAAAAAACGCGTAACTTTAAAAGACAAAGAAGAATCGTTGTTAAAAGCCAGCAAAAATGTAGAAATATGCAAGACAATGTTTCTTCATACGCTTAATTGATATGTGGGTTACTGCAGCTCTAAAAAAATGGAAAGTCTGTCACTGGCAAAGTAACTCCAGAGGAACCTATATGAATCGACCTTTTATGATTCCCGAAAATATTAAAGAAGGGGTAAGAGAATATATAAATTTATTCTCGAAGGTTTACGTTCATTACTGTAGAGAAAGAAGCCACAAAGTTTAACAATTTAAAAAATGTATCGCCTTTATAGGCCACCTAAAAACTATTATTTAGAGCAACCAAAAGACAGTACTGAAATACTGTTAATAATGAATTTAATATAGGCTTCTTCTAACCTAAAAATGATAGATGTGATCCTTGTGACATTAAGACTGAGAAAACGTCAGAAACTGTGGAATCGTACAACAAGCATTTATTGATAAAACAACAGGTTAGGGAATTAAAAATGCTGACAAGAACAAAGCCAGAACTGATAAAAAGATATCATTGTTCTGTTCTGACTTACAGAAAGTCATACAAATACCGCCGTCGAACACATTAACATTTAATTTTACTGTTTTACGGTAAACGTGGTTCTAATGAAATATCTGTTTTTTTGTACGACTTTCTTCTTGATTAAGCCCGCAGAGGCATAAAGGAATTTCTATTACAGTCAGGCAACTGCGAAGAACAAAAAAAAATAAAATAGTTATAATTATATTTCCCCATATTGCCAAAATTCACAATATTTCCATTTGTCACCGTATTTTGGAACATAGAGACACCCAAAATGAAAATGACAGTATTTATTCCCTTATAGAGAAAAATATAAAGCATACCGAACTTTTTACACCAGATCTATTCATCATGTTGGTTAAGGTAAAAGGGAAATATTTAAATTCAAAGGGTTATCTAAAATTTTTAAAAACTTTCTCAAATATAACAATAACCAAAAAAAAATATTTGAAATGAGAGAGTCACCAAGTGTACTTGAGGAAAATGTATATTTTTTAAATTTGCTCCACTTTAGATATCTTAATGAGAAATTAGACTTAGGTTTGTATTTGGCTACAAAGTTTATTGATATTATGAATTAAATTATTATTATAAATATAACAATATAAGTCTAATTTTTGTTGTTTGGATTAATGGAAACCTATTAATTACTTGATCAATATCTATGGGAATATTTCGGTGAATATTTAACAACGCCAGACCATTCACCACTACAGAATGATCTTTCTGCAGTTGCCACACTTATAAGTAAAGTAGCAAGTATCTGCAGAAAAATATTAATATTTGGAAATAGGTCGGCATCACATTCATCGATTACTTGCGGAAGTGATTCTGGAATAGCAGTACCTCTTTCTACCCTACGACTCCATTTGGTGACATGGTGACCTATAATTGAAATTCCGCCACGACAGCATTTTTGGACTTATAGAGGCTTAACTGTTCTTTATTAGAAATATCTCTATATCGTTTCGTCGAACATAATGGAAAATAATTTTGCTGCTTTTACATTATGCAAAATTTGTTACTGAATTTGTTCCATACAGACATTTATTAATTCATTTTAAATAGTTTTACTTATGTAAGTTACATTGGTTTTAGTACCTTCTAAATGTTTTTGCAATGTATTATCACCAGTTTCTACACGAAAGTGTAAAAGAGCTCTAGAGTTTCCCTCCACACAGAATAAAGGTATTTATAATTAGTCGTAAACGTTCTCCGTTTTCCTTAATTTTATCCATTAGATGCTTAGATGATTGACAACATCTAATTCAGGTTTATAAAAACGTCAAAAGAAAATCCTTCCCAGCAGTAGCACCCCTTTGATGATATTTATTTTTTTTGTGAGTCGAAAAAACTCCCTTTTCTCTGAGAAGATCATCAAATACTTTCAAAAGACCTTGATATTTGTGTGAGAACACAAGCCAAAAGAATTTTTCCAGATCAGATTGCTGAGCATACTTTTTAGTTTGTTTTCCTTTCTGTGTAACCATACAAAAAAGAAATTTGTAATCTGTTGGAGGTGTCCAGTGTTGGTTAAGTAACATAGCTTTAACGGAACTATTTATTTGTACGTGTGTTGTACTTGTTTCCAGAAATGGAAGCCGACGTACAGGCAACAGATATGGGAGATGTTACATAAATGTCTTCATTAGAAAGTGTCCTGCTCGTCGACGTCAAAGGAGATGACCCTGCAGTTTCCATTTTTGACCTTTTAATAAAAATAACTGTCTATTGTATTAATAGCTACAGTGCGCTTTGACCCTCCACCACCCTTTTTCACAGATTCGTCGCCCTTCATCAAATAAAAACACCTACACCAAATAAAAGCAAGCAATTAGGCTAGTTAAATAAACTGAGACTGAGTTAGGTAAGTCAACAATACTCGCAACTCCTCAATAAATACACTAATAATTAGAAAGTTAGTAATTTTTCGAATTCAAATCAAATAAAACCTTAGAGTAAGAATAAAAATAGAATTTATTATTTACATATTTAGTTACGAGAAGATTACCTCACAGTATAAGGTCGATCGTACGACGATGCCAAGCCTAGCCAGGAACACCAATGTTTATACCAATTTATACTACGGTGAATATGTTTAAACATGATGCAATAAAATGTTCATACAAAGAATGGTAATGTGTTTCCAGTATTAGTTTCTAAGCAGTATAAAGAAATTACTTTTATTGCAAAATAGTAAAATACAAACTAAAATATCCCAGATCAGATTACACCAGTAATAGGAGTTTTAGTTAGATATGGCAAACCCGATCGACAACTCCACGTATTAGACCATCCCACTGTAGTATTAGACCATCCCACTTTCATTTACAAGGGACCTTTATAGTAAAAAAGTAAAATAGTCTACAGTAAAGATTGTTTCAGGGTCACGTAACCGGCGTGGCTTAAAAACCAATAGCGGGTCGTGGAACTACAATAAATTTTAACATTAAACAAATTAATTTGCGAAAAAGTACTTTATTAGATAACCAGCTTTTCTTAGCGTCACTACTGCATGCGTTTTAATGTATTATTGTGTACTTATTGAAAAATCTTCTAATTATATGTTGCATTACTTCAAAAAGCAGCGTTCTAAAGGTGCTAAAGGACATTAGAACATTGATTTTTTAAATATTTAATAAATAAGTTTTATTAACTTTATCTTGGACATTGCGAAACTAGGAACTTTAGTTCACCTAACTATGGCGCGGCAATGTGAGTATGTAAAAAAGTAGCCGTTTAAGTTTGGAATTTTCTTTTAATCACTAAGTAAACAACAAGATTTCCTTTTCCAGGATACATGTCTAATGGAAGATACCTTATTCACTTATTTTGGGTCACATGACGTATTGACCAATCCGGTTTAGTATAATAGAACGTTTATTTCGTCGGGGGTCATATGAGATTCCTCAGAAGCAAAATGATGCAAGAAAGACTTTGAGGTGATTTTTTTGACGATTACAATAGTTTTTCCTATCAGAGAATTAAAATAATTATAGAATATACCTATACTATATTAAAATAGTCAAAGGGAGTCTCACACTCAAAAAAAACTTACTGAGATTTCGAAAATCACTAGATTTTGGATGAAACCTGGGGAAATAATAAAGTTTCGGATGATCTCGCACCTTTTTTTAATTTTCACTTGAGTTGGGCTAATTTTTTATATAAGTGTTGTCAGGTAAAGGAATTTAAGTGGTGATTCTTTGGGTATTAAAAGTAAAAATGTGTTCGCAAACATGTTCTAAACTGGTTAGAATTTAAGATATCGAAAATTAAAAAAAAATCTTTTATTTTTTAAATTAAGCTATTAACATGGAATAACAATATGACAATTGGTTTTTCAATTTTTATCTTATAGCGCTCGCTTTTTTTACTTTTCTCGCAAGGGGAAAGTATTCTAGTTGCAAAAAAACATATTTTCTCAGTTTGTCCTGTTTACTTCAAGTTTCGGTTAAAAATTAAAGGTCATATGATGATGACCTGGTAACATTTTGGTAAAAATCCAATATTGCAAAACAAAATGGCTGCCTATTGAAATGTTAAAAAACGATTATTAAACTGCTCTTCCATTTTATCCAAATTTTGTAGAAAAATTAGATGTGATATGACCATCAACTGTTTTTACTACAAATCGAAAATGGCGACCTAATCAAATATTATCAAAGTCAGTGCAGAAAACTCCTGCATCGATTATGTTCAAATTTTGCTCAAAAATCAAATAATATATAGGGATGAACTGGTAAAAATTTTGAGATAAATTTAAAATGGGGGAACAATACGGTGGCCTAATTAAATGTTTAAAAATATCTGAAAAAAGTACCTATCGGATTAATTGATTGATGACATCCCCATTTTGAGTATTTATTACCAAAAATGTATGAATTGCTTATTTAATATCGATTTTTAATCAAATCTGTATAAATGTTAAAATTCGCTCGCAATCTAGGCACTCCTAGTCTCATTTTTTAAATATATGGTATGTATTCTCAAATACCCCCAGATGCCTACTTTCTTTCAGCCAAATCTATACAAATTGTAAAATTCCGCCGTCATCTTGGCATTACAATCTTGAATTTTTAAAATGTTGACAAAAATTCATGATGTGTAGTCTTAAATACCCCTAAATGCCGAATTTTAATTAAATCTGCAAACATTTTAAAATTAGTCTGCTATGTTGGTACTGCCATTTTTAATTCCTAAAGGCCGTTTTACATGCTGCAATTCTTTCTTGCAAGTTGCAATAGTCTTGAACAAAAGCATGCGCAGTGGCAAGACATTTGTATCTTTTGTCAAACTGCGCATGCCTTTGTTCAAGACTATTGCATATTGCAAAGAAGAATTGCAGCATGTAAAACGGCCTTAAATATTGACTAAAATTTCATAACTTTCATTCTTAAATACTTCTAGATACTGATATTTCAGCCGAATCTGTGCAAATGACAAAATTCTTTCGCTATATTGGCGCCACCATTTTGATTGTTGTTGTGCATTCTTAAGTAATCCCCACAAATGTTAAAATCATCCGTCCGACCGTTTTGGATTTTTAAATGCTGACACTCTTACATTTTCCTAGGCACTAATTTTCAGTTTAATCTACACAAGCATCAAAATTCGTCGGCCATATTGGCACCGCCATTTTGCACCGAAAGTGTATGCATGTCAAATTTGAAAATAATCGGTAATGGAAGTGGTGAAAAATCCATTACAAGATATGAACCAGACACACAAACATACAATCAGACGGAGTAGTTTTGTTAAAAAAAAAACTTAAAAAAAGTCATTTGTCTGAACAGGGATGCGAACACAGTATCGCCGAATCGAAAGCCGAGAATTCTAGCGACGGCCTAGGAAGCACATGTCAAATGTTAATGTTCGACAAAAATCGTTTATACACTGACTCTCGCCAACAGCAACCAACGAAATTACAGGATTTAATTTGCTTTTACAACTGTATCAGAAACTGAAATCTAGCGTTTCAATTGTCGGATTGACAACAATGACAACACATAAAAGCGCGCGTTATTGCATTTCGCATAAGGGACTTACAATTTATATCGATTTTAGGAAAAATCGATTTTTTACAACATAACCTTCGGTCTGAAAAGAAGATCCGCTGATTCTGACAGATGAGACGTTACACTACAAAACCTTCCAATCTTAATAATATAATAATAATAAGAAGAAAAAGAAGTAGCTTAGGCCGTTAACACAAAAGAAAAGGAAGAAGAATAACACGTTAGACAGTGTGGCTCGTTACATAATCAACGATAGTCTTTATTAGCTATGTGGGATTATTATTTTTATTTTTTCGGTATAATTATTTTTTTATTTAGGTTGTGGGTTATTTTGGGGAGGGGGGTCAAGACCCCCATGACCTCCCTTCTGGATCCGCGCCTGTTATGTCACTAAGGTACAGTTTTCACGACGAACAGTTTACTTAGACTTAAAGCGAAAAACATTAGATTAACTACTGGCGGGAGTGAATTTCTATTACCAAATGTTATAGTGATATAATCCCCTTTTAAAAAATGCCAACACCCGCAGTCTCTAAAGTAAAATGCACTGAAAACATAGCGGCCATTTATGATTGTTCAAACTTTTGATAAAAGTTCAGTAAGCGATGCTGATTTTTCTTAAACAATGCTTAAAATTCTTTTTTGTAATTCATTTATTATAATTTTCGTTTGTTATCATAATGTCAATGGTTATCAGAGTATGTTTAAAAAAAATAGTAAAATTATCTGTCAAAAAAATTTATCATACAATTTTTTTATCTGGAAAATATCACTTGCTAACTAAACAGTAAGTACCTTTGCTTCTGGAGGGGGGGAATAAGTTATTACTTCATTTTAAGTAGAGTGAAACTGGTGAAATATGCGAAACTGTCCTGCGGGGTTTTCCCTGCCAATCTCGAAAAAAGATCCTTATTTTGACCCCAAACCCCCCTAATAATAACGTTTTATATGTCAATACAATTTCTTTTCTCGTTAAACTCATCTTTTTACAACACTGTAACTAACTCAAAAAATTATAAAATTTACTTTAGTGATTTAACCACTAATATTTTTTATAGTGTAACTTTTAGTGTTTACTATATGCTTTGGAGAGTATTTCTGAATGCAAATACTGTCAGTTATTTAAATACAAAGCTAATATTAATATACATTTTTTAACAAAATATTTTATTTATACAAATACAGAAAAGCAACGTTCGATCTGGCGATTTGCGGTGTTGAATGAAAAAGAAATCTGCATAGGTTCTGGTATGATCAATACACTTGTTACTTATCTTAAAAGCCTCCAGAGGCCGTGTTATTATGGCGTTTATTTTCTCCGGAAAGCTATATATAGAAGTCAAAATATTTCCCTTGGAATCGATGATGCTTTTATGCATGGCATGTAAAACAAAAGAGTTAGTAGTGGCACGGATATAAATCGTAATTTTCAAGCCTCGATACAATAGTATTACGTATATAAGTTGTGCATCTCATTTAAAATGAAGACTGTGTTAGTACTGGTACGTACCATTTATTAATTATTTGTAAATAAAGATTATTGTAAAGACATAAATCCCCTTGTTTCTTACTGAACTGTACTCAACAAACGGATGTTTACCCTTTTTAAACCAAAGAGGGATTAAACATGTGCTAAACAAACCAATCCGCCTGGCGCCACTTGCGGCCATTTACTTAAACTGATGACTTTAACGAAAATATCGGAGTATAAGCAAAGTTCGTTAAATTTCAGGTATGAGCTCTACTAGCTCGTTATGGTAGCGCATTTGGCTTTCATTGCAGAAGTTGTGTGTTTTATTCCCCTCGGGCGACGTTTTTTTTCTATCAAAACGTGGTTTTGTATGCAGATGTGTTTTAAATATCGACTGCGTCTTGGTTAGCCCTGGCTGATGTAAACAAGTGAATATATGTTAAAACAATAAAAATATATTAAAGTTAGAATTATTCTCTTTGCTATTATGATTTGTAAGCTGCACAGGGATTCTCCGCTCCTTTTTAGACCATAAATAAAAACTGTGTTAGTTCAGTTTTGATTATAATCAGCCTAGTTATACAGAATGATTTACAAGATCGGGCTAGTATCTGGAAAACAGCGGAATGGTCGTTTTTTGAATTACCAGATCTATCTTAAACCGACAACAAAATTGATATTTTTAAAGGAATGGTCTGAAATTGAAACATTTTCGGATTCTAGGTCTCCTTTCAAATGTATTTCTGTATACTTGTATCTTATGGTTTTCGAAATATTTCCATTTTGAGAAAAAATTACTAAAACAGGCCTATCTTTAATGAAAGTGGGATCAGAATTAAAAAATAATTTTCAAACCAATTTTTGTTTGGAGATGTAAACGAACCTATAATCTAACTGGGAAAATGAGTTTCGCCAATTTAATACGGGGTACATTAAAAATGTGATTTATCATAGAAATAATAAAACACCCAAAAAGTTGTTTTTTTTTAAATGCGGGTCTTTATTTTTATTAATATCTCTACGTACAAATTTGAGTGAAAATATCCTCCTACACCTAATTTTAGTTCTTTTTGAGTATTAATTCCATAGTCGTAAATATTATGCATTTTGCGATAGAACTTCTAAGAATCGAATGCCAAATATAAAATCGATTTGGAAGGGGAAACTCCAGCAGCCTGACAAATTTCATATCTATGGTTTAAACTGTGTTATCCTTCACTTCTTTTCTTCCATTTTCGTAGACAGGCAGTGACGTATTTAGAATTTTGTTTTGGGAGATGGGTCCGAAGATCAATGGGTCGCAAGATCTGATAAAAAATGCCTTACTCCCAAACATGTATTAGCGTTAGGATACTTATAACTAGTTTTTTGTTGTTTTATTTGAAACATTTATATAATATGACAGAAGATAAACATTTAGCTTTACTTAAATTAAAAACCCCAAGTTTCTAACTTAGCCATTTAACTATCACTTCTGTGTTTATTTCATATCTCTTTTGACAGAGAGTATAGGTAAATCATTAACCTCTTGTAAAATCAAATAGTAAATAATAAATGGGGGCTAATTTGGATGTTAAGCGCCTTTTAGTAAAAACATTTTCAGTCTAAACCTTAACTGGCCTGTCGTCGTATAATCAACTCTTTCTTACTGGTTACTGGTATCGCCCGCACACCGATCGTTCCCTTATTAGTATATGATAGACAACCATATTTGTAACAAAAATTACAATTTTACGACATCGGACCATTTGTGTGGCAGTAGTTTTTGTAAAATATGACTGCACCAGTGACGTAGGTACTAAATATAAAATGTAGGAGAAAAGAAAATTAGACATTTGTCTACATTTAAATTAACGCCGTTGCTCCTTCCACGCTAACGTAAACGAATCATCGAAAAAGTTGGTTCAACTTAAATAAGAGAAATGGTTTTATTGACAAAATAATGCCAAATGTATAGATTTTGTTTTAAAAAAATCATTATTTTAATTATATCGACTCGGAATTTGCTTTCTTTACAGCATCAAAATCAAGTATATACAGAAAAAAGTCTCAAGTTATTTTTAACATTTATTGTAAGGGCACATACTACCCCTGGATGACATTGCCCAAGCTAAAATAATAAAGCAGAAAAAAATGCATATGCTTTGCTTTTTATGAAAAATCTGTAACCCAGAGCTAGAAATCTTTGTAATTTAATGGCCCCAAACACAAAATTAAATGCTAACTATAAGAAAAAAAGCAATAACTACATCATAGATTGCAGAATAAAGTGAATGGTGTTATATGAATATAAATAAACCACTTTAAATTCATTATATATTTTATGCTTCTACTTTATTACTCTGTGTGATCATTCAAAAGTCTTAATAATTTTGAAATACCTAAATTCTTTTTATCTGCAGTGTATTCATAAATTTTGTACGAGAATTTAATTTTTCCTTACGCGTCTATCGCACCTACTTCACTGGGCGCGATACATTTGATATAAAAGTTAAAGGTTATTTACAGGCGTAAACAGGCAATAAAAAAACAGTAAATAATAGAGTCTATCGTTTTTATACGTCATTGGACTGGACCATCGAACTAAGTGCGTTTAGGAGACCATAATTATGAAGAAATTTTTTTAAAATGGTACAAAAAGAAATGTGAAAGGGATATAATCAATGTGCTCAATGATTTTAACACTGAATCAGACTATGATGCTAATTAAAAGTTGTCTGATTCAGAATTACATGAAGCAAGTGATGAGAAAAAGTAAGTGCAAGTCACAAATTTTCAGGGGCGTGCGGTGAAATTTTAAGAAAGGTAAGCAATTTTAGAAACCTATTTGTAATGTAATTCGATTCTTCGATCATTTTTTGCAAATTCGTCAATGACGTCATCATAAAAACGTCGATGCTCCGACATATTTTGGAGAGGTTTATTTTCAATGGACAACAGCGATGTATGCGAAAGTCTCTCCTGCCCCGTTGAATTTCTCACGTAATTTTTTATTCGTTTAAGTGTTGAACAATTGCGTTCTATTGCTGAATTTGTGGCAGGTATTGTCAATACTAAATCACACAATTTCGACACTTCGGTGTAGGCATCTTTCAGCTGAATTTCTGAAAATATGTTCAACAAGTAATTAAAATTAAAATCTTATTTCAAACAGTCCAAAACCCCCTCGAACTATTTATTGCTTCTGAGTCCCACGTTTCATTATTTTCTATTATATTCTCAAATAGTTCAATCAGTGATTCACGATTTTCAGATACTGTTAACACAAGTCTTCCATTATAGTTCCACCTAGTAGGAGCTACTTTGGGCAATCGTTTGTGGACAATGGAGTCCAAAGCTTGTGTACGTTTTGTTGACTTGGGAAAAAACGCAGCCATGCCACTTAAAGTAACGAAAAATACTTTACACTCTTTAATGTGATTGATGGACTGGGGTAAAACTAAATTTAATTTATGAGCAAAACAATGGACAAACACAGCACTTAAGAAAGTTTCTCGAACTTTAGCTTGCAGACCCCCTAATTGTCCTGCCATCACTGCAGCTCCATCATAGCATTGAGCAACTAATTTTTTCTCTCCATTAATTTCTTTAGTAACGTTATAAACTACGGTATATAATGCATCTGTACGATTTTCGGACACATTCTTAAAACCTAAAAATCGCTCTTGAATACTTCCGTCTGTTTTAATGTAGCGTATTACTATAGATAATTGGCTAAAATTAGTGATATCAGTTGTTTCGTCCAGAACAATAGCAATGAACCGCGCCTCGCTAATCTCCTGCTTAATTCCTTTTAGAATAATGGTTGCAACAGCGAAAATTAAATCATTCTGGATTCGATTTGACGTTCCGCGAAAAACGCTAGACTGCTCTAAATGATTTTTTAAGCAATCATCATATTTAGCCTTTAAACTAAGTAAATCTTAAAAATGTCTTCTATTTGAAGAAACCCTTGTTTCGTCATGACCTCTAAATCCCAATTCGTGCTGTCCGAGAAAACAAACAACATCGATAAGTCTTCTTAATATTTGCCTATTTTTATCGACTAGTTCATTGTGTTGGCGGTGACTAATTTCCAACTGTTTATTAAGGGCGTGTTCAATTCTGGTTTTGCCGAAGACTTTTTCTTTTATGACGGCCTGCAAATGCGCTTTGGGCATAATGTGTCTTTTTACAGTTTTATGGAAATTGTTTAAATCGGAAAAACCAGTTTTATTTCAGAGACCTTTTTCATATTTAAAAAGTAAACATGGCCAACAAAATAATTTACTTATATTTAAATTTTAAATTTCCGGATAAAAATGTCTAATACAGTTTTTCATTTTTGTGGTTAAATTTTTCATAGGCGGCTTTGCCCTTCCTTTGGAAATTATTTGAAGCTTATCAGCGAAGTTTAATGTTGAAAATCCCTTTATTATTAAGACACACACCACACATTCACACACACTCTTACTAAATTCTCCAACATTATTACTGACAGTCGAAGTTGACGGTATTTGCATTTCCACGTCCGTATTATTGTCTTCCATATCGCACCAGGCACGACGAGACGTATGTATCACAACACACGGATAGCCATTCAAACAAAGAACCTACTCCAACGATAGCCTCCGCCACCACTTAAAGCACTCGACTGAAATGCAAAAATTGCAAACAGCCGGTGGAAAGTTCAATAACCTCTGGCTCGATTCACAGGAAATCAAGCATACAGGACTTAGCTGCAGAGAAGCTAGCGGCCCGCATATGTTTTATTTGATATTCTATTGTGGCTGGGTCGGAGTCAAGGCCGCATTTATTATGGGCTTGATAATTAAGATAATATTTTAGCATTTTTAATATAAACTA
This sequence comes from Kuschelorhynchus macadamiae, assembly GCA_030620095.1. NCBI lineage: Eukaryota > Metazoa > Arthropoda > Insecta > Coleoptera > Curculionidae > Kuschelorhynchus > Kuschelorhynchus macadamiae. The sequence continues at coordinate 580,399 of JAUTXW010003728.1, read as the reverse complement.
AATTAATGGTTTCCTATTTCAAAAATTACATTTTAGAAGATGTTTTGTAATTTTTTTTGGGGAAGCACTGCTTCACTTGCTTCCATGGACTCCACGCCCCTGCAAATCTTATACATATGGCAAAAAGAAGTTCATCCTTTTTCTAGAAACCGAAGACACAATACTGTAATAAAATTTGCCACTTTAAAATTAAAATGCTCCGCGAGGCTCCAAATCTGTTTTCCATTTGGAATTTACTCTTCGGAGATATCAGGTTAGAATATATTATCGGTATATATCGTTATAAACTACGGTATATAATGCATCTGTACGATTTTCGGACACATTCTTAAAACCTAAAAATCGCTCTTGAATACTTCCGTCTGTTTTAACGTAGCGTATTATATAGATAATTGGCTAAAATTAGTGATATCAGTTGTTTCGTCCAGAACAATAGCAATGAACAGCGCCTCGCCAATCTCCTGCTTAATTCTTTTTAGAATAATGGTTGCAACAGCGGAAATTAAATCATTCTGGATTCGATTCGACGTTCCGCGAAAAACGCTAGACTGCTCTAAATGATTTTTTAAGCAATCATCATATTTAGCCTTTAAACTAAGTAAATCTTGAAAATGTCATCTATTTGAAGAAACCCTTGTTTCGTCATGACCTCTAAATCCCAATTCGTGGTGTCCGAGAAAACAAACAACATCGATAAGTCTTCTTAATATTTGCCTATTTTTATCGACTAGTTCATTGTGTTGGCGGTGACTAATTTCCAACTGTTTATTAAGGGCGTGTTCAATTCTGGTTTTGCCGAAGACTTTTTCTTTTATGACGGCCTGCAAATGCGCTTTGGGCATAATGTGTCTTTTTACAGTTTTATGGAAATTGTTTAAATCGGAAAAACCAGTTTTATTTCAGAGACCTTTTTCATATTTAAAAAGTAAACATGGCCAACAAAATAATTTACTTATATTTAAATTTTAAATTTCCGGATAAAAATGTCTAATACAGTTTTTCATTTTTGTGGTTAAATTTTTCATAGGCGGCTTTGCCCTTCCTTTGGAAATTATTTGAAACTTATCAGCGAAGTTTAATGTTGAAAATCCCTTTATTATTAAGACACACACCACACATTCACACACACTCTTACTAAATTCTCCAACATTTTCAACGTTATTACCGACAGCCGAAGTTGACGGTATTTGCATATCCACGTCCGTATTATTGTCTTCCATATCGCACCATGCACGACGAGACGTATGTATCACAACACACGGATAGCCATTCAAACAAAGAACCTACTCCAACGATAGCTTCCGCCACCACTTAAAGCACTCGACTGAAATGCAAAAATTGCAAACAGCCGGTGGAAAGTTCAATAACCTCTGGCTCGATTCACAGGAAATCAAGCATACAGGACTTAGCTGCAGAGAAGCTAGCGGCCCGCATATGTTTTATTTGATTTTCTATTGTGGCTGAGTCGGAGTCAAGGCCGCATTTATTATGGGCTTGATAATTAAGATAATATTTTAGCTTTTTTAATATAAACTAAATTAATGGTTTCCTATTTCAAAAATTACATTTTAGAAGATGTTTTGTAATTTTTTTTGGGGAAGCACTGCTTCACTTGCTTCCATGGACTCCACGCCCCTGCAAATCTTATACATATGGCAAAAAGAAGTTCGTCCTTTTTCTAGAAACCGAAGACACAATACTGTAATAAAATTTGCCACTTTAAAATTAAAATGCTCCGCGAGGCTCCAAATCTGTTTTCCATTTGGAATTTACTCTTCGGAGATATCAGGTTAGAATATATTATCGGTATATATCGTTATAAACTACGGTATATAATGCATCTGTACGATTTTCGGACACATTCTTAAAACCTAAAAATCGCTCTTGAATACTTCCGTCTGTTTTAACGTAGCGTATTACTATAGATAATTGGCTAAAATTAGTGATATCAGTTGTTTCGTCCAGAACAATAGCAATGAACAGCGCCTCGCCAATCTCCTGCTTAATTCTTTTTAGAATAATGGTTGCAACAGCGGAAATTAAATCATTCTGGATTGGATTCGACGTTCCGCGAAAAACGCTAGACTGCTCTAAATGATTTTTTAAGCAATCATCATATTTAGCCTTTAAACTAAGTAAATCTTGAAAATTTCTTCTATTTGAAGAAACCCTTGTTTCATCATGACCTCTAAATCCCAATTCGTGGTGTCCGAGAAAACAAACAACATCGATAAGTCTTCTTAATATTTGCCTATTTTTATCGACTAGTTCATTGTGTTGGCGGTGACTAATTTCTAACTGTTTATTAAGGGCGTGTTCAATTCTGGTTTTGCCGAAGACTTTTTCTTTTATGACGGCCTGCAAATGCGCTTTGGGCATAATGTGTCTTTTTACAGTTTTATGGAAATTGTTTAAATTGGAAAAACCAGTTTTATTTCAGAGACCTTTTTCATTTTTAAAAAGTAAACATGAAAAAGTAAACATGGCCAACAAAACAATTTACTTATATTCAAATTTTAAATTTCCGGATAAAAATGTCTAATACAGTTTTTCATTTTTGTGGTTAAATTTTTCATAGGCGGCTTTGCCCTTCCTTTGGAAATTATTTGAAGCTTATCAGCGAAGTTTAATGTTGAAAATCCCTTTATTATTAAGAGACACACCACACATTCACACACACTCTTACTAAATTCTCCAACATTTTCAACGTTATTACCGATAGCCGAAGTTGTATTTGCATATCCACGTCCGTATTATTGTCTTCCATATCGCACCATGCACGACGCGAGGTATGTATCACACAACACACGGATAGCCATTCAAATAAAGAACCTACTCCAACGATAGCTTCCGCCACCATTTAAAGCACGCGACTAAAATGCAAAAATTGCAAACAGCCGGTGGAAAGTTCAATAACCTCTGGCTCACAGATTCACAGGAAATCAAGCATACAGGACTTGGCTGCAGAGAAGCTAGCGGCCCGCATAGGTTTTATTTGATATTCTATTGTGGCTGGGGGTTACATTTTAGAAGATGTTTTGTAATTTTTTTTGGGGAAGCACTGCTTCCCTTGCTTCCATGAACTGCACGCCCCTGCAAATCTTATACATATGGCAAAAAGAAGTTCGTCCTTCTTCTAGAAACCGAAGACACAATACTGTAATAAAATTTGGCACTTTAAAATTAAAATGCTCCGCCAGGCTCCAAATCTGTTTTCTATTTGGAATTTACTCTTCGGAGATATCAGGTTAGAATATATTATCCAGTAAACAAACAAAAAGTTATATGCTGTCTGTGAGAAATATTCTACAGATTCCAGACATGATATTAGAGAAATTAATATATCTGAAATAAACGTAATTTTGGGAATTCTACTATGTATTTTATTCCAGTTATGAAAATATATAGCGCATATTTACAACCGATAGTACTGAAAGGAAGATATTTAGAACAATTATACAGCAAGAAGAGGTTTGCTGTTCATTTAGCCGCAAACGATTTGACAATCCTGAGTATAGGGAGGAACGCAAGAAGGACGATCCAATTGCAACAATATAATTTCTATTCAACAGTTTTCTAGACAATTGACAATTCTCAAAGTGTTTATAGACTCGATCAATCTGCTAGAATTGATGAAATGTTTGTGAGTTTGTCGGGGAAGATGTCGCTTCAAGTTGTATATCCAAAATAAACAAACCAATTTTGAACTTAAAATTCATTGTCTCACAGATGTACGAAACTGCTAATTTTATAATGCGTATTAATATAGTGGAATAAAATCGGATAGACTTTGTCTTAGTGATGAAGTTAAAAAATTGTTAAAACCTACTTAAGACATATTATGCTTGGCTGAGCTGCTTTTTTAACAGGAATCGTAATATTACCGCTGGCCATAGTGACAATTGGTATTCGTCAATATAGTTGGTAAATGTCCTTTCTAAAGAAAAATTTAATATAATGTGTGGGCACAAAAAAATAAGGCGGAAATACCACCATCTTTTCTATCCAACAGAAAAAAACCAAGGAGTCAGCAGTCAACAGTCAACACTCTACGGATTTCGGGAAGAATGTCCTTAATTGCACACGTGTCAGGAAGATTGGAAAACCTACAGTCCACAGTACTGGTGTCTTCAATGCCCTAAAGATGGTTTATTGATTGCTCTAAAAGCAAACCAGACATAATTTCCTATTATAATGAGACTAAAGGAGGAGTTGGTTCAACTGATTACAAATGTTCTAAAAACTCCTCCAGCCATCTAACTAGAGATGTTTAGGTCCGGGATCTCGAAAAGGTCGGGTCCGGAGGTATATCTAGCTCCGTGGACCTGCATTAAAATTGCAGTTCTGCCGGATCTGTAACATTCTAACCATTTGACCTGTACTTTGTAATCATAGCGTGTCCAGGTCCAGATAGTAAAAACTCAACCGTTACAGTTACAGGTTACAGTTCCGTCCTACTAAAGTTTTATCAGGAAATAAAAAAGTACTAATAATAATGTGTTAATTTTATGAAGTATATGTAAAAACCTAATATATTTAACTTGAATCAAATAAACAATACAGTACAACAATACTCTATACACGTTTTTATTTTTCAAATATTCTATTCGCCAAAAATAGATATTTTAGTTTTTTTGTCTCATTGATACCTTAAAGTTCACAAACCACACAGCAATTATTGTAATATTTGCAAATTTCTATAAACAGTTTCTAGGAATATTATTTTTCTAACAGAGATTACCGGTTGAAATTATAGTTATCTGTCAATTTGTGGTACTTATACTGAGTGTAAATAAGAGAACTGGATTGATGCAGGTATTAAAAATAAGAAATCTTCAGGGTGAGACAAAGTTTCTCTTAAAAGTAGTTATAATAGGGGAGCGCATCCTCCTCCTCCTCTTCCTCTCTCTCATGTCCCTCATTCTTAACTTCCTCCCCTTTTATTCTCATTCGCATCATATTTTTAATTTTTTCTCTTTGTTCTCCCACATTTGATTTTGCATCCTTAAGTCTTATAAATAGGTGCATCATGATCATTTTAGTATGCCGAGACACATTTACTAAGCTGTGCTCGAGTTGCGTAAAAAGTTATTTTTGAATTTTTCCACCAATTTTGTATAAAACAAAAAGAAAAAATGTGTCAAGTAATAAGTGAATTATGTGTAATCGCGAAAAATTAACTACAACTATCAGACAGTTAAAAGTTAAATATCTCAATTTCTTTGAAGTGATTTAGAAAGATGAATACACCAAGCTGTTTTATCTACTGAAACGAGATTATTTGGAAGCAATTGACTGTTGTGATGATTATTTAGAAGGAATTATAAGCCTTACTACGTTTTTCAATACATTTGGGAAATCATACTTTGTAGGAGAAAAGGCCACCTAATAGAATTTATAGGAGAAGATTGCCAATTTATACCTGCTATTATTGCAACCCAAAAGAGGTTTCAATTATACGAAGATAAAAAACAGGTATTATCAAAGAAAGTTAATCCTATTCGCAAGAGACGTCCCCCTACATATTTAAAATATTATGTTAAATAAATGAAATGGCTGAGTTGCTGATTGCAGTTAAATTATTAGAGGAGAAATTTAGTAATCTTTCAAAAACCTATTTCTCATATTGTATGGCAATTGGTCCGGAGTGGATAGACTTTTATTGCAATCAATCTGAGGAATTCGTAAAGGCTGCCCTCTGTTGCAACAAATACATTGAAACATTAAATTTTTTTCAACTTATTCAAGATCTAAAAGATATTGGCTTTGGTTACTATTTAAAAGACTTGAAGCAATTTATTGACGAGGATACTATTCTTCAAGAAATTGAAAAGGAAGAATAAATTTAATAATATTTACAATGGAGCAAATGGTTACTGAAATGTATGAAGAGTTTATTATATCTGCTGCATACTTCCAATATTTATCAATTGTAGGCGAAGAAGACGCAGAAGCACAAGATTTGTCAGCATATGTTAATAATATAGATCGAATGAAACAATGTAAATTAGCCGCTAAATTTTGTAATGATTATTTAAAATATAAAAATGAGTATGAACTTTTAAATGAATTTAGAAAATTAGATTTAAGGTATCATATTAATTGTATTCAATCATGGTTGGTTAATGCAAAATAAAAAGGTAATTAAGTTTTTTTTTATATTTTTATTCATTCATAAAACAATTGTCATATAAAAATAACACATTTGTCAAAGCACACATACAAGGTGATTTTGAATGATAGAAGCATTTTGGTTCCATTAGCTTTAGCGCTGGTTGTTCATCTATTTCAATCACATGCTTTTTAGAATATTTCTGTATAAAATCCTTTTTTTCGCTTCCTTTTACAAAAACAAAATCTGCTTTCTTCGTAAGTGATTCAATTATTTTTGGGAAATGATGTAATGGAGTAAATCCATTATTCCAATGTATACAATGATAATTTTTCGTTAACCATACCGCCTGCTTGTGACAATCAGGTGAAAGAAACTCCATTGGAAAAGGCTTTTTAAAAATGTAATGAGTCATTTCATAACCATCAAAAGCTGCAAGCTCTTTCGGTATAAATTTATTTTTTTCATCTTTGAATCCTTGAATATCTATAACCAATCTCATATTTTCAAAGCAGCAAATTTTTTAATGAGACTTTTTTTACTTGAATAATTTGCAATTTCTTCTTTCAGTTGATTAATTTTAAAAATAAATTTTTCAATTTGTAGTTGTAGTTTTGATGTCATGATTAAAACTAAAAGCGTTTGAAAATTTCTTTAAATTAAATCGAAATATGAAAATAGTGGGGATAAAGTTTATAATTGTTTCACAATTTTAGTAAGAGGGTTGTAGCTAAATAATTTGTCATGTAAAATAAGACAATAAGCAGAAGTATCTTTTTTAATTGCATTGTGTGTCTCAAATTCAATTCTCATTACTACGGATCCCGTTTGAATTGTTTCTTTTTGATGGGAGCAATCAATATGTGTAATAGGGCTAATGTTTTTGAATTGTTCAGGATTAAAAATGGGTTCATTTGGAACACCATAGTAAGACTGTCTAAAGTTGGCAAACATTTCGTATAAAGCAGAAAATTTGTTTTCTTCGAAATTTAAGTACAAATCGTGATAAGGATATCTTTCAGAATTTAAATATACTCTAATATTTGACAAGGTAATATTGTCAAATTTACTCATATCTTTAACAATTTTCCCTTTTCTGTTTTCTTGAAAGCCAATCACAACATGACGGGAGCTTCTAGTTTACTAGTTGTTTTTACCGGCCATGTGTGACGGGTTGTTTCGGTTAGAGAAGAATATTCAACAAGTTCCCAACTCCTGAATCCTATCAATATATCTTTATTTGATTCTAATATTTTTGATAGAGCAAGTTGTTGTGGCATATCAACTAGAATGTGAGGAACTTTCCAATAAATTTTATCGAAAGTAACCAATGGAGTGTCAGGAGCAGTAACAAGGTGTGCCGGATCTTCTTTGAAAATAACACCATCTAAATCATCAGTTGATCTAATAAGAACCAATTCCTGTTTCATATTCATAATAATTTTTCTGTAATCTTCAAAAAATCCTAAAAGCATTTTTAGTGGTATGGATACGGAGAATTTTCAATCATTATCAACTAAAATTGTATCACCTTCTTTCCGATGTGGAAACCAACCTGCATTTTCCAGTTTTAAACTTTCGTTGGTATTGTGAGAAAGGTAGCTTTTTAAGGTTGATGCTAATCCAACATTTCTTATTGAATCTATAGTAATTCCGTTTAGCGGATTTCTCTGAACAAAAAGGCTATACCATTGTTAATAAATAGCAATTCTTTCTTATATTTACCTTCTGTATTAGTTAATTTTCCTTCGATACAAAGTAAACTATCTGATGGTAGAGTGTAAGCATCGAGTTCTTGAATTGGGATCCTTATTTCATCATTGTAATCGAATTTTGAAGAAATATATGGTTGATATGTGTGAAGCTCAGAACTGACGATGGAATTGTCTACATAAAGCTTTTCGTTTACGTTTAATATGTTCATTATTTTAAAACAGTGAAACCCAAGGATGTGAGAAATTTACGATTATCTCGTCTTAACTTGTTGGTGTTGAATTTGATACTGAACTGTTGTTTAGGCTTTTTCTTTTTATAAGTTTTTACTTTGTTGATAGTGGTAGGGGCAAGTCTCATCCCAAGGGCTCTATTATATCTAACAACCATTTTATATTTCACTTGTTTGTAAATGTAACCTTACTGTTATAGTTTCTCCTCTAAAACTGATAAGTTCTCCGTCTTGATCAACTATTTTAACTGTTATATTGTTAATTGCTTTGACGCTAACTGGAAAATACAAAATGGGCAAAGGAGATTCAACTATTTTATACCCTGGAGCTACAGTTGGATAAAACTGGTGAATAATATGAACAGGTTTACCATTATTGTAAGAACCGACACAAATATTACAGTCAATACAAATAGCATTCACCTTAGTTATTTTTGCAACATTATCTGATTCTTCCTCTTTCATAGCTTCTAGTATCCTGCTATTAAAACCCAACATTTTTCCTATCGAATCTTCCTTGGTAAAATCAATTATTCTACTACACATTAAAAAAGTTTTTAGAGTATTAACATTTGCTTTTAAAAGAAAAAAAATTTTTTCATTCGGAAATAAATCTTCTATACTTTCTCTTATGTATGTTTCTATATCTGTAATGTCATAAGTTCCGTCGGGAATAACAATTACTTTTTTATCTATATAAAATTTATTATATCCTTCTTTTATATTGGGGATAGTCATAAACGTTTCAAAATCAGCTAAACCCAGGTAATATTGTTTTTCATCCTCTAAATATATGGGCGGATTAAAATCAGCAGACAAAACAGAACTGTTTCCTGATATGGCAATTGTGGTAGACATTGCAGTTTATTTATGAATGAGATATTACAATAAATAATGAGTTTATATATTTTTTTGCAAAAATTTTAGGGATAGTTGACCACAGTTATATGAATTAAATTTTTGTTTATTTTCATAAGTATAAAATACATCCACTTTGCCATTCGAATTAAGAGAGATTTGAGAAAAATGTTCAAAAGGTGGTTTTAAATTTCCATAACTATCAAAATATATTACATTTTTGTTATTTTTAATATAAGCAGTCCAATGAGATCCTTTATTTTGTTTTTTATCCAAATTTACAATACCACATTCTTTCAGATTAATTTTTTTTGGAAGTTCATCGAGCATAAAAACACCTCTAAAGCCAGTTATTTTTAACAGCTTTACATATTTAATAATATCATTGTTCGTAAGTGTTTTTTTTGGAAAACTTATTTTGAGTTTTTTTTTGTCTGATTGCTTTCATTTTGACGGATCCTCCTTTATAAGGTCTAATAAATAGTCCCTTTCCTTTATATGGTCTAATATATAATCCTTTCCCTTCTTTAGAAGCATTTTCCATTGCAATATTATGTCTATGTATTTCTTCTAGTTGCTGTTTAGCTGCTTTAGCATCATTTACTGCCTTAGCAATTCCTGCCGCGCCTCCACCTAGTGCACCCAGGGCGCCAAGAATGGGAAACAAAAGAGGTAGAAATCCTCCAATTTTTTTGGGTGTTCGAATGATACGTTTTTTTCTCAATTTAAGTTTACCCCCTTTTGTATTTTTTAATCCCAAACCGAACTTTCTTTTACCCTTCATTATTCCTGCAACACTTAAAGCTGCAATTTTTTCACCAATAGAAGAATCTTTAGCTTTTACCCTATCCCAGGCTTTTTTTTTCTAATATTTGGTCAGATATGTGTCTTTTTGATAAATCTTCAGTCTGAGAGTAAGATATATCATGTTCTTTGCAAGCGGAATCCAATGGATTTATACCAACGTCACCTCTAGTTAATCTTTTTTCCAAGTTGGTGCCGGGACCACAATAATTATATCCTGGTATATGAACTTCGAAAGGTAGTTTGCTAATTAATTTATTTACTAAACCAGAGCCTTTTCTATTACGTGTTTTAATAGTTTTTTCAACTTATGGCGACCCACAGTCATTGAAGTTCTTTTTATACTAAAAGCACATTGACATTTTTCTGGTATAAATACTTTTACAGCTAAAAATATTTACTAGTGTGATTAAGAATGAGGATTGAAAAACAAAATTCTCATTACCAGTAAATAATCATGACGAAAAAATTTTAAGTAAACAGTTGAGAAAGCATGGTGACTTATTTTGCGGTGGTTCAAAAAGAGGGCTTATAGTTGGTTGCAGTGGTAGCGGTAAAACCAACGTTATGCTTACACTGCTCGAGCATCCAAATGGAATTAGGTTTGAAAATGTCTATGTTTATTCAAAGTCATTAGATCAACCAAAATATGAATATTTAAGAAAGTTGTTAAAACCTATGAAAGAAATTGGATACTTTGAATATGATAGCGATGAGAACATTATTTCACCTCATGAGATAAAGCCAAATTCCGTTATCATTTTTGATGATATTCCTTGTCATAATCAATCTATTATTAGGGACTATTTCACGCATGGAAGGCATAGAAACACCGATTGTTTTTTTATTTTTCAAGGATATTCCTCAATCCTTAAACGTCTAATTCGAGAAAATGCAAACTTATTAATTTTATTTAAACAGGACTGTTTGAGTTTAAAACATATATATATGACCACTGTATATTGGATATGACATTTGATCAGTTTAAAAATATTTGTGCTAACTGTTGGATGGATCCATATGGCTTTCTTGTAATTGACAAAGATTGTGAAGTAAATCACGGCAGATATAGGAGTAAATTCGATTCCTTTATATATTTATAAAAGTAAAAAATTTGCAGTTTTATTTCATTTAAAACTTGTACAGCATGGATAAACGTTTAGCTCGAGAATTAATAAGATCGAGACAAGCCGTGAAGCAGAAATATCAAAGCTTGAAATTAGCTACTTCTACTGCTCAGTCCGAATTAGAACAAACTTATAGACCAATAACACAACCACTTAAACAGCTAATTTCAAGTATTGGTAAATCCGAACCATTCGATTTAAAAGAAGAAAGAGTTTCAAAGTATGAAGATTTCAAAACACCTACAAAGCTTTATAAAACATCAACTCCGACGAAAAATATTCAGAAAACAGGAAAAACTCCGTCACTCCCTACAGAACTACCAACATTTTTAAATGACAGTAGTATCACTTCTTCCTCTCCTGTAGTACAACCATTATCATCAACTGTTATAGCAGAAACTTCAGATCCTTCTAGTGACACAACAACAAATTTAAACTTGTCAGACATATTGGAACAAACTAGAAAAACAATTCAAACCTATGTTGGTACACCATCATATAAAGATTACTTAGCAGATTTTCATGAATTACCCAGATCATATATTGATGAGGGTGTGAAAGATACACAACATAAATTTGACCATTATTATGGAATAGTTCATGACCTCGAAACGGATAAGTTTTCTTTTGGTTTAACACAGATACCGGTAGAAATTATTGGAAAAGACATTAAAGTGGGAGGAATAACGTACACAGGCACGCCAGGTTTATACGAATTGCTTTTCAAAAAAGAACCGAAAGGTTATAAGAAGGAAGATTTAGATAATTACATGAACATTCTAGCTAAAACAAATGTATATCGTAGGAATTTTGATTCAAATGAACAAGTTCAAGGAAATACATCACACAAATATGTTACAATAATAGGACCATATTTACAAAGAAAGGGGATTACAAAGACAAAAACCTTGCCAAGATTAGTTACAGCATTTAACAAACCAAAACCTCCGTTTAGAACAACTAGAGCCAAATCTACAGGAAAGGGATTAATTTTGAAAACAAACAGATCAAATACAGACTATGTATACTGGAATAATGTTAACGAAATTGTTGATAGGCTACGTTTATTAATTTCATCAAGTGATGCGGGAAATAATGCTCATAGTAACGAGATTATCTCTATTATTGAAGAATTAAGAGAAGATAAAGTAATACTATAAATAACAGCTATCAAATATAATCATATTTATTGTTTAATGAAAGCTCAACATGACAGTTGATAAATTTGGACGCCATATTTCAAAACAAAATCAAGAGAGAATAAGTGACATTAATAATTTAAAAAGGAGATTAGGTGAAAATGAAACAAATAATGAAATCTTTGCTAAAAAGCTTAAGGTTTTTGATGAAAATTTTTCAAAGTATGAAAACCAGATTAAAGGATGTTATACCTCAATAGAAAACGTTAATAAACAGTTGCTAACGCTAAATCAAATAAGTAAAGATTTGCAATTTTTAAATGGACATGTTAAAAAGGAAGACAAAAAATTAAGTGATGATATCAACAAAATTAATAAAATAATGGAAACAAATATAAGAGAAGTAATAATTGAAAAACACAAGGAAAAAATTAAACAATTAAGAACTTTTATAAAAAGGTTAGATGATGAAAAAACAAGAAATCAAAATAGCATTCTTAACAGTAGAACAATTGACCAACTCACTTTGGAAGAAAATCAACAATATATTTCCTTGGAAAATATAATGTCCAGTGTAATTAAGAAATTAGAACAAGAATTAAATAAAACAGAGGAGGAATTAAAAAATAGTGATAGTAGATCAACTACTTTCTTAACTGGAGAGATAAAAAATCCTTTAATGCGTTAGAAAAGGAGATTACTAAAATTAGTAAAATTTTAAATGAAAAAAGTTATACAATACAAATTGATAAATTGAATGAATGGGAAAAAACATATAAAAGTTATATTTCGAATTATTACAAAACATAGAAAGTGAACTTCCTTAAAATTGAATAAACAAGTTTGTTGTCATGACAACCGTTAAACAACAAGTCGTTAATGAATTACATAAACCTGCTAGAAAAAACTACAAACGCAGAAGGGTGGTAGTGAAAGGGTTAAATGATCTTTTTCAAGCTGATTTGGTTCAAATGTTACCCTATGCCAAATTTAATAAGGGATTTAAATATATCTTGATTACCATAAATGTATTTTCTAAGTATGTTTGGGCCGAACCGTTAAAATCTAAATCTGGAAAAGACGTAACAGCGGCAATGAAAAAAATATTAATCAGTGCAAAAACTCCACCAAAAAACTTGCAAACGGACAGAGGGAGAGAGTTTTTCAATGTAAATTTTCAAAATTTGATGCAACAATTTCGAATTAACCATTATAGCACGTTTTCCAATTTGAAAGCGAGTATAGTAGAAAGAGTGAACAGGACTTTAAAGAATAATATGTGGAAAATATTTAGCATTCAAGGAAATTACAAATGGTTTAATATATTAGCGGATATTGTAAAAGATTATAACAATACAAAACATTCTTCAATAGGAATGAAGCCAAAACAAGTAAATAAAACAAATGAAAATAGAATCTTGAAATCTGCATTTACTCATGCTAAAACGTTAGATATAAAATCTCCAAAGTTTAAAGTGGGTGATCACGTACGAATAAGCAAGCATCGAGAGGCATTTTCAAAAGGTTACACACCAAATTGGTCAAATGAGATATTCCACATTAAAGAAGTTAAGATGACAAACCCTTGGACATATTTAATTCAAGACGAAGATAATCAGGACATTCTGGGTGGTTTTTATGAGCAAGAATTACTAAAAGTAAAGCATACCGATGTGTATCTTATTGAGAAGATTTTGAGAAGAAAAGGAAACAAAGTTTATGTGAAATGGTTAGGACTTGATAAAAAATATAATACATGGATTGATAAAAAAAATATTGTTTAATAAAATAGAAATTAAATTTTAGTTAAATTTGTTTTATTTCTGTTCCTCACTTTATGCTTTAGCTGATACAAATTACAAAGTCTTAATGTGCTAATTAATTTCAAATAAAATTCACATTTACTAAACTAAAATTTTATTAAGTAAAACATCAAATACAATTTTTATTAAAACGTGTCAAATATATTTTATTTCTATGTTCCTCAGATAATATCGAATCTAGAATAAGTTTACAATCATTTATTCTTTTTTCAAAACGGAGTCTATCTAAGTACCACATCTGAAAGTTACTCCTACGGGCTTGTCTGTAAGCAAAGCTCCACTTCACTAACACATGCACCTTATTGTTCTCTTCCAGAAAAGATATTGTTTTCTTCGTAATATTTTCTTTTTGATCCATTTTCATTGTTTTCTTCGTAATTTTTTCGTTTTGTTCCATTTTGCTTCAATTTGTTTTCCATTTGTTCAGGATATAAAGCAAGTAATTCCATCATAGTTGAAACATTTTCACTGTTAGGATTTTCTGTTGGACTTATTATATTATAAACATGCGTACACAAGTCGCCACAATCAGATGAAATATTATTTTGAAATATTTTGAAATATGTATTGAATTCTTGCCTTTTAAGTATAGATAATCTATAATCAATAATTTCCTTTAATCGCCACAAATTGTCCAAAGACTCTTGTCCTAAGTATATGAAGTGTGGGTCTTTTGTAATTTGTAGAACAGGGGTATCATTTATTTTCTGAACCTGCAGATGAATGTTGTTTATATTCACACTGGTTTGATCAACTTGAGGAAAGTAGAAATTGTTTACAATAATTCCTTGATGAACACAAATGTCTTTCCAATTTTCTTCGGTTAGTGCGATTGAAAATCCAGTTTTTCCAACAATTACAATTTTTGGAGAAAAATCATTTAAACTAATGCCAACAAGAACAAATTTTGACAAAGAATTATTTAAAAAATAAATTTTTGAATTAAGAAGCGTTTCCAAAGGTTTATGAACCACGCCGTTTTTCATAATGACTAAACGAGACTGAAACATATTGTGTTATTCTTGTACTTAAATATTCTCATCCCCACTTTCTTTAAAGTTTCGATTAAAATGGATTAATGAAAAAATAGATTTCCAGTTTGAAATTTGTAATAAAGATAAATAATTAAAATGGTAATGTATAAAAATAATGCAAAGTTTAATGTAACACTAATGATGGAAAAGTAATAATTTTTGAATCCGTCATAATAATTGGTACAGTTGGGGGTTAAAATTTGTAACTGATTATTTTTAAACTCTAACCTTTCTATCCAATTTGTATCAAAAATAGATCGATTTGGATAATGATACAAAATTTTAAAAAATTTACTTGCATTTTCATTTCCATTTATTCGTTCCATCCAACTAATTGTACTATTGTTAATTAATCCAATTTTCATAAATTTACAATATTTACTTAGAGTGACGTCTGTTTTATTAGAAAAACATATTTCACACTGTGTTACGCCAGGGGGATGATGAACATAAAAAACATTTTGGAAAATAAAATAAAGAAGAATAAATTGAGATCTACTGATAGTCATTAAAACAAATTAATAATTATATTCCAAATTTATTAACATTAAGCAGATACTTTCACCACGAAAGCAAAAGCAGTTGTAAAAAAATAACAATAAAATACTTAATTTAAATATATGTAAAAGTTCATAAATAAGGATATTAATAATACTATATAAAATGTGTAGCTTGAAGACTTATTTTGAATGGTTACAATTATTCGATTCCTATTTTTCCATAAACAGTTATTTAAATCACAATTCCTAGCAAATTTCTTATGCTCCACAATAGGATCATCATAACTTAACCAATCAAAAATTTCAATACCACAATAAAAACATTTACAAATATCATTGATTGAAGTATAGTAAAAGCCAGCTCCAGCTAACACTTCTGGTCTCAATTTTCCTTTCCATTTTTTAAAAGTGGAAAGTCGTTTTTCATATGTTTTAAAATAACTGTTATCAATTTCTTTGTCAAAAGTTTCTAAGCACATTTTGTGAAAGACTTATGAAGACTAACTTTGGTTTCAAAAACAACAAATTTAAATACCTTATAATATCTACATAAATATATCTAAATCTTCATGTTCTGCATTCCATTGATACAAAGCAATATCTTGGTGTCCCCAAGCTAATGTATTAAAACTATAGGGACTTTTATACCGCTTATCATCTTCGGAACTCAAAGCCAATTTATTAATTAACTCTGTAAAAATTGTATGTTGTCTAGATCGAAAAACATACATTGAACAAAAGGTTTTAGAATGATTTTCAACAACATCTTTATAATGAATAAAATCCAACTGCTTTTTAATTGCACTTTTTTTAACACCTTTTGCTTTTTTTGTTAAACTGTTTTCCGTTTTAATACAATATGCTTTTGCTCCAGTACCAAAGAAAGCAGTAATGGGTTCACCAGCATATTCATCTTTGAATTTTCCTATAACTGACTTTGTAATAGGCATTTCATGAATATTATTAAATTCATAATTAGATGTGTCAAATTTGTGAATATTTTTTATCATGTCAGAATAAATATTTGGAGTTGTGACTTCTAAAATGAACGAATCGGTATCGGTGTATAAAAGTGAAATATTTTCCTGATAAAGAGGTTTTAAAAAATTATAAAAGCAATCATACATGACAGTTTTAGATATATCTAATATTGAGAAGCCTACATATATTGGTTTATTGTAAGTAACTTGAATCTTTTGCATTTGAATAGCTACCAAGTTTTCAGAAAATATTGTTAAGTCCTTGAAATATGGTTTTGCAATTAAATTCTCAGTACCATCTTTTCTTCTATTTTTTTCCCACTCTGTAACAAGTCTTACGTCAATTCTCCTATCAACATTTTCCATAGTCTTGCCATAAATACTATTATTTGCCAACTTGTAAGTATTACGATCAAATTCATTCTTTGAATCATTTCTTAATCTTGAATTCAAGTCTATATATTTTTTCAACCAATCAGATTGAGAAAACTGTAAAACTCTATGAACTTTAGTTAACTTGAGTCCATGTTCCAAACATTGTTTTAATAATTGATAGTGAATAACATATTTTGATTTATCATTTAAATTGGGTATTAATTTTATGCATTTAGAATTTGGCGGTTTAAAGTTTTCTGGACAAAACGGAAAATCGTTATGATAGGAATGTAGACTTGTAGGATATTCTAAATCAACTTCTAAAACATATCCCTTATTAGATTTTTTAGAAATATTCATAATATTTAAATCATTGATTTCTTTATCTGTTAACCAAACAAAATCTCCCGTTGGAATGTGCTGTGACATTGCATAACCATACAAATTTGTTGCATCATAATAAATTATGTATTTAGTTGGCTTTAAAGGATCAAAATTTAAAAGAAATTAGCTTCAGATTTTCTACAAATGCAAGAGCTTACACCACCGCGAACGCTTTTTTTGAAAAAGTGTATCATATCTGGATCAGTTAACAATTCTAACTCTATTCCAGTATAACGCAAACACGCCTCCCAGGATAAACCTGGAAAAGTGTAAAAATGAGCTGGATCGAGCTTATATGTGGATAAACAAGTGCTTCTAAAATTTTCAAAAATATCTGCCAAAAGTAAAGTATCAGAGAGTAAGTAAACGTCGGAGTATTGACCAAGAGATTCACATTTAAACAATTGCCAAACCTTTACAGCTCTTTGGTATTCTGCATCACTGATGTGCTCATCCGTTAAAGTATTATAAAATTGGTCTTTCTGAGGTAAAGTTGTTTCTTCTAATTTTAAATAATCATCAATATAACTGTAAGGAAATACACCTTTTTGCCGAATAAGTTTAAATCTTTCTTCATCATTGAAAATTTTTTTTATTTCCTTACATTGTTCATCTTTTAAGCTTTCAGAGAGTTTTGATAAAGAATGGGATAAAATTGAAAAGAATCAATAAACCTTAATGATATATTTTTTTTCTTAGCCTTTTGTGTCTTTTTATCAAAATAGTTATCCACATGAATAAGCTTTTCAAATGAAATATATTTTTCCTTGTTTTGTGCGATAACTGTTAGTTGTTCTTTGTTTAAGCATAATTTTTTAAGAAATAGATGGGAATCATAATTACGCAAATTATGCAATATAACTGGAATAAAGTTAGGTATTCTGTAATTTATGTTGCAGAGTGAATGAGCTGGACCTCTATAAAGACCGGTTATATGACAATGATCTGCAACCCTGTCATTTAAAAGAGGTTTATTACAAATATGACAAACTTTTTCATAGTTATGATAAATTTTGTCCAGTTCGTTCAAAGGGATCATTTTTTTAGGAGCCTTTAAATATTTATTGTATATGTTATACACATCTCTTTCTAAAGAATTTATAAATAATGTATCACAATTTTGACCTCTATATTTTTCAAATTTAGAATAATTATCGTCGAAGGAACATTTAATGTAATAGGCAAATGAATGTGGAATATGTTCATATTGTTTTAAGGTCTATGAAGTATTAGGATTTTTATCAACATTGTCATTATTTAAAGGCTTTAAAATGCATTCAAAATCTGCATACACCACGAAAGGAACTTTCATTTGTTTATGATAATTTACAAATTTCAAAATATTATCATATGAATAGTTTCCAAACTTATCTTTTATTAATTCTTTAGAAGGTAGGTTAATTCGTAAATGATCACAATCATAGCTATTATGTTGTAATAAATTTTTTTCCGTGATGTTTAGAAATTTGTGCAGAAACTAGCTTTGATAAATCTTTAATATAGCAATAATGAAAAGTTTTTTCATCATCATCACTTATTAACAATAAATTGACATGTTGATTTTTTTTATTCGATGAATAATAAAGTGGACCAATTACTTCATACCCCTTTTTAGGATTTATAATTTCTAATCCATATACATTAATAGAAATGTTATTTTTTTCTTCAAAAATCTTAATGTTCTTTAGCAACATTGGAAATTCTATACCTGACATATCCAAAACAGAAGAGTAGTGTGGGTAGGATGAAATTTCAAAATCTAATCCGCGTGGTTGGTGAAGAGCAGACACAACTGCCCAGGCGAAGCAAAAGTTGTCATCATTCCTAATGTTGATCACAGCTTGACGTCTCTTGATCTCTTGAGGAAGTTCGATAAAAGATGAGGCTCTCAGCGGATTGTGCTTGTTAACATTAATTTCCAAATGAAGTAAATTCATCAAAGCCCATCCTGCAACGTAAAAATTAAAAAATTACTTTTTTTGTTGCTGTTGTAAAATCGAAAATAAATTCTTTACCTGAATCTCTTTCTGCAAATTCGTCAGCTTTCTGGTCAATAATGGTGCAGATTTGCTCTAACAGTTCTTTTTTCTGATATCCCTGGCAAATGACTTGGAACGGCGCATTAAAAGATTTGACATCATAGCTGTCGCTGCTGGGGTTAAAATAGAAACCGAACAGTTCCATATTTAGCTTGATACATTTATGTTTCTGCAGTTCTTGATCTATTAGATGTGCAATTTTGTATTCCAAATGTTGAAAATATTCTTTCACATTTATGAAGTTTTGGTGTGAGGAAATCCTATAAGATATTATTCGTTCCCTGAATGCTGACTTGATAATTTCAACACCTTCCTCCAAGCCTATTTTGGAATTGTTCTTGTGCACACTAGATCGAAGATGTCCACCCCATAGACTTTGGTTTATATTTTTCTTGCATTCTTTACAATATTTGTATTTGTAAATCTATATAAATTAAGAAAAAAATATTTTACAAAATATAACATGAAAAATAAAATGTTCTTACCTTTAACAAGCTTTGGTTTTTTCAACCAACTGTTGAGTTTTGTGGAATTTCCGTTAACATGTTTTTTAATATGTCGCAATAAATTATCCTTTCTAGTGAAGACTTTATTACATGTTACACACTTATGCATTTCTGAAGTTTTCTGGATAATAATAATAATAAAATTAATATTGTGCAATTCTATTTAGTTATAGTCAAATTTTGAAAAAAGCAATTGCATTTTTGAAGTTCTTTGTATAATAATAAAATTAATATTGTGCATTTTTATTTAGTTATAGTCAAATTTTGAAAAAAGCAATAGAAATTAATTGACTTTATGAATCCATTTCTTCAAATGAGTCAACTAATTTGTCAAAGGCCTGTTTAACATAATTCACCGTACTTTCGTCTCCCTTTTTAATTGTGATCAAATTAGTTAAATTTTGAATAGCGAAACCCAGACACTTAAGGTTTGCTATTTGTTTTTTATTTTTTTATTAATTTTAAATTTTTTTTTAATGATAAATGATGGTTTCGAAATTGAATTTTGTTCAACTGGTGAATTATTAGGAGAAATATCCGAAGTTAAATTTGCATCAATTTGTTTTTCTTGCGGATCAGAATTTACAAAAGCATATGGTGAATTTACAATATAGCATAAATTTTGATCAATTTGTTTTTCTTGAATTTACAATATTATATGAAACTTAAATTTTGATCAATTTGTTCTTCTTCCGAATCAGAATTTTCACTAAACAAAAAGGGAGAGCAAATTGGTCTCGGAGAATTAATTGGCGATTTTAATGTTAAATAATTTGGATTAGATTTTTGAAAACAAACAATATCTTCATAGCTAGAATTTTGAGTTTCGTCAATGTCATTCAGTTCTTTAAGAGTTTGTTTAGTTTTTGTTGTAATTAAGTCCGTTTTGTTGTCAATAATGTCATTAAGATCGTCAAGAGTTTGTTGTTGAGTAGCTGTAAATAAATATTTTTCGTTGTTGTGTTTGTTGGCATTATTCTGAACTTGGCTATTGTAAATAATTTCATTCAAGTCCTGAATAGTTTGTTGTTGACTAGTTGTAAATACTTCTGTTTCATTGTTTTGTTGGTTTGCAAAATTTTGCATTTGAGTACATGTGTATAAGTCAAAGTCATTGTCAATTATTTTGCTACTCGATGCCAAAAAATTGTCCATTATGAAAAAAATCGTAATAACAAATAAAAATGCCACAAATGTACATAAAAATGTCACCAATATATATATAAAAATTAAATCTTGCCAAATAAAAATGTTAGAAATAAAAATAAAAATTTACCAAATAGACACAATGTAAACACCAGAAAACTCGCGAGCTCTGCACAGTGTGAATGCAGAAATCAATTGCATTCGTCTCTTCGCTGAGGCGATTTTATATGCAAAAGTTAATCACATGTGTCCTACTTAAAGTTGAACGACAATCTCTAAAAACCACTTTCCCAAGCCGATCAACAACCTTACCCCCCCCCCTCCCCCCTCCCCCCTCCCCCCCCCTGAATTTCCGAGACTCAAATCCCGGTTCCCCAATTTCGGGCTACCCTCTTCAGGTTAAGTTAGGTTAGGTTATGTTAGGTTAGGTTAGGTTAGGTTAGGTTAGGTTAGGTTAGGTTAGGTTAGATTAAAAAAGAAGAAAAGAAAAAAGGAGAAGGAAAGAAAAAGAAGAAGGAAGGAAAAAGGAGAAGGAAGGAAAAAGGAGAAACATATAAAAAAGAGAAAGAAGGAAGGGAGAGAAAGAAGATAAGGTAAGGGTGAGGGGGGGTTTAAGGAGGGTCTCCCCCCTTATGGGGGGGTTGCGGAGCGGGGAGGGGGGCGAAGCCCCCCCCCGAGGAAACTGACAGGGAAAGGGACAGCGAAAAAAGAAAAAAAAAAAAACTTAAGTATTGCAGGTAGTAAAAGTGGTGGTCGATGGGATATATACTTAAGAACATCCACTCGACGATCATACAGTATCATTCGCTGTAATATCAGTTGTCGATATTATTTATAAGCTATAACCAAAATTGTTTTTTATCAAATATATCTATCTAAATCTAAAGCTCCTAACGATGGCAGAAAATATGATTGGAAACGCTGACCAAATTGAAGAAAATAATGTGGAGAACGCCGCTCAAATTGAAGAAAGAGAAGAAATTTTTATTAACTTGGAAGGCGATTCCATCACTTATAAACATTCATTTTTGGACAAATCATCTAGGCTTGTTAGAAGATCATTCTTGTTTAACATCGACATTAATTATATTGAGGAGGAAGAAGAAGAGATGGAGGAAGATGATCAGGAAATTGACGAAGGAGTGGACATGGATGGACAACTGCTAAATTTAGGAACCGAGGCTGACGTAAAAGTAAGCAAGTTTAGGGCTAGTGAATTATTTAATAATTTTGAAGAAAAAGATGTATGTGTTATACAAAGCTACTCTAAAATTGAAAGTCGAAGACTAGGAACATTTGCTATTTGCCTTCCTTGTAGTGCAATTCACATGAGATATTTACGGAGAGGGGAGTCCGATCATGTGAGCTGCCACTACAAAAGAGCTTATGTTGTTAGTGCTTCTGATTTACATTGTGCTATTTGTAGGATACATCTTTTTCTACTAATTCCTGAACATGCTTGCTTTTACTGCAATAAAAATGAAAAAAAAGAGATAGAAGATTATGTTGTTAAATATTAATAATAAACATAGTTTGTAAAGGTGATGTGTAGATTATTTCAACAATATTAATTTTAAATATAGGTTATAAACGTAATGGGTAGATAATGTCAAAAATATTAATTTTAAACATAAATTGTAAAGATAATAAGTAGAATACGTCAACAATATTAATTTAAAAAAATGTCAACTGTTACTATAAACGGTTATATATTTTCAGTGCTATATGCAAAATACTTATTTTTATTCTAACATCTGACACTGTATTTCTAAATGAAATAGCTAATCATATGTAAAAAAGTGTCGATTATGTCAACTGCTACTAGAAGCACTCATATAACATTTTGTTAACGCTTGTTTCTGTATTCAATTGAGTTTTCTCTTACTTGATGCAAATTATATTAATATTATTAGTATAATTAAAAAGTAGTAGAATAGGCTATGCCGGTCCGACAATCAAAACCGTCATTTTTACATGTAAATTCCCATAAGAAAATTTAAGCTTCCATTTGCAAAAGTGGTGCCATTTTAGGGCGTGGCACTTTTTGTGTAAACCCATAACAATTGTTTTGTTATGTAATGTGAAAATTAGTATGTATTAAAAAACTTGTTAGATCATTGTTGTCGTTTCAATATAGGAAAAGGAAAAAATGTGTGTCAATTATTATATATATTTACATTTACTTTTTTTTACAAAATTATTTGTTACCAGAGTTTTCACAAACACAAATTATAAAAAAATATTATCCTCTTTTTAAAATTACAACAAAATGATGTCTAATTACATCTTTGAAGATTTGTACCAAATAGTAATATCTAGTGCGACATACAGGACAATTGTTTACCATTATAGAACAACCATTTTCATCATTCCATCTTAAAATACATTTTAAACAAAAAATGTGGGAACATGTATTTGGTCTACATGAATAATAATATTCGATTATTTCAAAACAAATAGCACAAAACACTTTTTTCTCTTCACTCTCAGTTTTATTCAAATTTTTTAAAACAATCCCATTATTTTCTTCTCGAACTAATGGTATATTTTCTTCTTGAACTCCTGGTATAATTTCTTCGAGGCTAATTGTCTGAAGCGGAATGGATCGATTTCTTTCTCCAACTGATTCACTCATTTTATTTTAATATTATTATTAATAGATTTATTCAACAGATTTTTTTCTTTTAACAGTCACTCGTACCTTAACATACTAAAATGATCTTGATGCACCTATTTATAAGACTTAAGAATGCAAAATCAAATGTGGGAGAACAAAGAGAAAAAATTAAAAATATGATGCGAATGAGAATAAAAGGGGAGGAAGTTAAGAATGAGGGACATGAGAGAGAGGAAGAGGAGGAGGAGGAGGCGCTCCCCTATTATAACTACTTTTAAAATATTTTTAAATCTACCAGAGAGTTCCTTGTAAGTTTTGTGTGAAACCATCACTTATCCTTTTCTTGTGGGAGATGTTCCAAACTGTTTAAAGATTGCGACAGTAATTCCTCTTTTTAAAGATGGAAATGATAATAAACCATCGTAGTTTAGACCAATTTCTCTTCTACCAACGTTATCCAAAATAATAGACAGGCTTGTTAAGCGACGTGTCCTGCCATTTCTAGAAAAGTATAGGCTGCTCAGTGATTTGCAGTTTGGTTTTCAGAGTGGTAGGTGTACCAACGATGCCGTGTTCTCACTGCTTGATCAAGTTTACCTGAGGTTAAATGATGGGGAGAGAGCGGCAGTGGTGTTCTGTGATTTATACAAAGCATTCGATTGTGTGAATCACGGGATTCTGCTCCGCAAGCTCGAAAACTACGGCTTTAGGGGTTTTGCACTGGACTGGTTTAGATCTTATTTGTCAAACGCGATTCTAGAACCCTTGTTGTTTCTTTTATACGTAATGACTTGCCTAAGTTGGATATTACGAGTTCTTTTACCATCTTCGCGGATGATACTACCATTTTTTAGCACGATAAAAACCCTACTGTTTTAGAAGATAACATAAAGAGCGACTTACCAAAGATTAAAGTGTGGTGCGATTCAGATTGCTTATCTTTTCACGTAACTAAAACAAATAATTACTTTCAAGTGTAGACTTGAAGTATCGTTAGATAACACAATTATCACCAATACCCACATTTGCAGGTTTCTGGGAATTCAAATATACAACAAGTTAAAATTTGAAAGTCGCATTACTTCATTAAACAAAAGATTGTCTTCAAGTTGCTGTGCATTGAGAGGGATTGCTGACGAGTTGGATGTAAGTGTGTCTAGAAATGCTTATTTCGTGCTTATCGAATCTCATCGGCGTTACGGAGTTTGCTTTTGGGGTGCTTGTAGTGCTACATTATTCCAATCAGTTTTTATAATGCAAAAATAGGCTTTCAGAATAATTTATAAAATACGTCGTAGAGAATCTTGCAGGCCATTGTCCACAAATAAGAAAATTTAACATTACCTAGTATATTTATATTGGAATCTGTGTGTTTAATGTTTAAAAAGCGGAAAAATAGTACACCTGTAATATCTGGATATTCCAATCGTCGGCGTCGTATAAATACCATTACTCTTCCAATTCCCACCTCTGACCTCACTAAAAACACCAAAAAACTGTTTAATCATCTACCTGATTTTATAAGAGAAATTGGGAATGCTACCAAATTTAAAAGGGAAAGCCTATTTTTAACTGATAATCTGTTTCTTTGTTCCCGTTTATGTTTATTGGCATATTTTTAGACGTCTTGTTCTTTTGTTTTGTTTTTAGATATTTATTATTCATAATGATATTCATTATGTACCCGACATATTTTTTTTCTATTAAAACTTTGCTTTTTTTAACTAAAATAGTATTATATTATTTTGTTTCAACAGACTGGAGTGTTTCTTTTTGTTAATAACTCCTATACGATTTGTAATGTTGGTCTTGATTTTAGCCTGTTAAATTGTAAATATTAACATGTTTTTTTGGACATGTCGTTTATTTAGTTGTCTTAATTTTTTTTTTTAGTTTGAGCTATTTTATTTTATTTTAATACAGGTTCTACAAGCCTTGCCTTATTACATAAAATATAGGTATGAACAGATATGAACATATTTTTGGTGACGCATGCTTACTGACCAGCTTCAGGCTCTTAGCTTAACTTTATTTAATAAGTGCCTACTTGCTCTATTTGTATTTTTTTTTGCCTTAAATATTTACTAACTACAACTTTGTTCAATTTTTGTTTCAACTTTTTTTTTGTTCAACCATCGACATTAAAGCATTATTTGATTTAATAGTATTATTTAATATATATATATATATATATATATATATATATATATATATATATATATATATATATATATATATATATATATATATATATATATATATATATATATACGTAACTTAGTATTTATTTTTGTTTTCTTTGACCTAGTTCTACTATATATATTTTTCGGTGCTATTTTCTTGGTTTTTGGTCACTTTTTAAAGGAAAAATGTTTTTATTTTTTAATAATATTTATTTTGACTGACGTTTCAACCTAGATTCGGTCTTTTTCAAAGTCTAAAATAGAGGAGAACAATTTTGTTTTTCGTAAAATTACATAGATTTTTTTGAATAACTTACCAGGAACGAAAATAAATCCAACCATCATATGGGACATGAACATACATATAACCTAAATTACATTACTTTTTGTTTCAGCATACAAACAGAACAGACACACATGACACAGGTGTTATTGTCACAGAATAAAATAAACTGACCCATATTAGTATTAATTTGTATTCAGATAGCATCTGTCGGTTTTATAAATATATATATATATATATATATATATATATATATATATATATATATATATATATATATATATATATATATATATATTTGCTTAAGTTGTTTACATCTTTTTTATCATTGATTGAGTTTTTGTTTTTATGGATTTCTACCATTTCTAGGAATTTCCGTTTTTTTTTTAAAGGCTCAGTTTTTAACATTTTAGTGTTTTTAAAGTCAAAAGTATGATTTTTTTGAGCTTTTGTGATTTGTTAGGGCAGTGCAATTTTTTTTATCATATTTATGGCCATTTATTCGGTTTTCAATATATTGTCTAGTCTGTCCTATATGAACACCATTGCAATTATTCCATGGGATTTGGTATATGACATTACTTTTTTTATTTGTAGGGGTTTTCGATTTCAGTTTAGTAAAATTCTTTTCTAATAAATTAAAACCTTTGTGACAGACGGCGATATTATAGGGTTTAAATAGGTTTTGAAATTTTTGAGATAAACCATCAAGAAAAGGCAAGGATAAGAAGGTGGTTGAGTTTTTTTTTGGACAGTATGTGGAATTGTAAAATTTGTGAATTCTGTTTTTAAATATTTTGATGATTAAAAAAGTTGGGTAATTGTTTAGTTTTAATGCATTTTTAGCTTTTTTGATGCATGATTCTCTATATTCCGGATCGGAGAGGTGTATGGCTCGATCGGCTAATCCAATAATTACGGATTTTTTTTGTGAAATAGGATGATTAGAGTTAAAATTCAAATATCTTGAAGACAATGTATTTTTAGTATACCACTCGGTTTTTATATTTTCGTTTATATGATGAAGGGTGATATCCAGAAAATAAATTTTTTGATTTTGTTCTAGTTCATATGTAAATTGTAAATGTGATACTTATTAAATTGGTTCAAAATATTATTTATTTTATCACTCGGTATTGCCACGATACAAGCATCCACGTACCTATAAAAAAATGGATATTCAAATTCCACGTTTTTTAATACAGTTTCTGCCAAATCTTCCATGACTAACTGAGCAATGACACTTGATATTGAAGCACCCATAGCACACCCTTCTATTTGTTTGAAAAATGTATTATCATATTGGAAGTAAGTGGAATCAAGTGTAAGTTCTAATGCTTTGAGAAATTCGTCTTTTGGAATATCGGTAAACTTTTTAATTTCGTCCCACTTCTTTTTAACAACGTTAAGAGCTAAAGAAATGGAGATGCTTGTATAGTTTGTATACTACATCTAGCGAAACTAACATGTAATGTTTTGGAATTTGTACATTTTTTATTTTTTTTTAAAATCTCTTGAATCTTTTATGTTAAATTTATTTTTATAAGCTACATTGTTAAGTATTTATTATATGAAATTTGATAAAGGGTTAAAAGGTGATTGTATACATGAGACTATTGGGCGTATGCTGAAATAAAAAAATTGTTCTCCTCTATTTTAGACTTTGAAAAAGATCGAATCTAGGTTGAAACGTCAGTCAAAATAAACATGATTAAAAAATAAAAACATTTTTCCTTTAAAAAGTGATTAAAAACCAAGAAAATAGCACCAAAATATATATATATATATATATATGTGTATATATAAATATATTTATATATATATATATATATATATATATATATATATATATATATATATATATATATATATATATATATATATATATATATATATATATATATATATATATATATATATATATATATATATATATATATATATATATATATATATATATATATATATATATATATATATATATATATATATATATATATATATATATATTTTTTAATCATATTTATTTTGACTGACGTTTCAACCTAGATTCGGTCTTTTTCAAAGTCATAGATTTTTTTAAATAACTCACCAGGAACGAAAGTAAATCCAACCATCATATGGGGCATGAACATACATATAACTTAAATTACATTACTTTTTATTTCACCATACAAACAGAACAGATAAACAGGACACAGGTGTTGTTGTCACAGAATAAAATAAACTGACCCATATTAGTATTAATTTGTATTCAGATAGGAACTGTTTGCTTAAGTTGTTTATATCTTTTTTATCATTGAGTTTTTGTTTTTATGGATTTCTACCATTTCTAGGAATTCCCGTTAAAATATATTTAAATACCTTGTCAAACTCAGCAGCAGTGCCTGGTTGCAGTTCCCTCATTACTTACTAATACCGATAACGATTCGTTTCGCCGTACGAAGCAGGTTCGCGCAATTGGTTGTTATCTGGTTGCATGTCTGTTTTCAACCGCTCCGCCAATGGCCTTCGAGGCCGCATTGGTTGGTATTCAATAAGATCTACATCCATCAGTACCAATACCGGATATACGTCCATGGATTTATATCCCTTCGGAACTACCCAACTCTACATCTAACACTTGTTTTCTGTGCATTACCATGCCACATCTCTGGTACCAAATATGGTAAAAATCTGCAAACGAATCGTGTAGATCAGTGTTCGCCAACCCGTCGATCGCGAGCTGCTGGTAGCTCACAACATATTTTGTAAAAATCATAGAAGTGTCCATAAATTTTGAAAAACAATCAGAATATGAAAATAAGCAACTGCAACACTGCGGTGAGCGCTCTGGAGAACAGCTGCTAGAATTGACCAGAGTGCCAGCATCGCGTCGCGTGAATGTTTGAGAACACGAAAAAGATCTAGATTGCTTTGAAAGCGATAAATGCGCATGTCGGGGATACAACGCGTTCAGTTTAAAACTGAAAGGCATTAGATGTGTTAGTACACAGAGTGAGCAATGAAAAGATTATGGCAAGCAGTAATAAGAAAGTAAAGACATACAATTTTCATTCGGAATGGGAAGAACAGTATTTTTTACAGAAGTTAAAAGTAGAAATGTATGTTTGTTATGTAATGCCTCTGTTTCGGTTGGTAAAAAAGGAAATATTGAGAGGCATCATAAAAGTGTACATCCGAATTTTGAAAGATATTTCCCATTACAGGCTGCCAGCAGAAAAGAAAAATTGAAACAATTAAAGTTTAAAAACCAGTTAATTCGAAACCAGTTAATATGTTTAAAAGCAGTTGACAAAAATAA
This sequence comes from Kuschelorhynchus macadamiae, assembly GCA_030620095.1. Lineage (NCBI taxonomy): Eukaryota > Metazoa > Arthropoda > Insecta > Coleoptera > Curculionidae > Kuschelorhynchus > Kuschelorhynchus macadamiae. Next base: position 551,240 of record JAUTXW010003728.1, on the reverse strand, counting down.
GTCTCCAACGGAAGCATCATATCGTATGTCCCAAATAATTGCACAAAAATGAAACCGTATAAATACGGGGAAATGATAAAACAGGGGTTTTTAAAACCTGCAGATTCCTTACTTTCCGACTTAAAGACGAGATAGTTTCAGCAATAAAATCTATACAACTTTCTGCTAATACAGTAATAAGACGGATTTTTTCACAGTTAAAAACTGACTTAAATAGTTGTGTTTATTTCTCTCTTCAACTGGATGAATCAACAGATGTGGTTGACACCTCCCAGATGGCCGTGTTCGTCTGGATGGTCTCTAGTGATTTTATGTTTAAAGAAGATTTTTTTGAAGTTTATTCCACTGAAAGGATGTACCACTGGACAAAATTGTATTCTTATTTAAACAATTTTATATCTTCTGAGAAAATTCCAATTTCAAAATTGGTAGGCTTGACAACTGACGGGGCTGCTGCTATGGTGGGCTGTGATAAGGGTCTGGTAGCAATTTGTCGAAAAGATGAACGCTTTCCACAATTTCTGTGTTACCATTGCATTATTCATCAGCAAGCATTAAGTGGAAATTTTTTAAAACTAAACAACGTCATGAAATTGGTAGTAAAAATTCTAAACAAGATTATTGTTTAGTGAATGAAATTGATTGTCAGTGTGGGGATCTACTTCTTCACTCTGAAGTGCGATGGTTAAGTAGAGGACGAGTGATAACAGGTTTTAATGAAGCCCTATCTGTCATAGTTCAATTTCTCAAACAACGCGGTGAACCTATACAGGTACTGTAAAATTCAATTTGGCTTAGAGATTTTGCGTTTCTTGTGGACATTACAGATAAGATCAATGAACTCAATTTGCAATGATTTCCGATATAAATGCTTTCGTAAAAAAACTTGAGTTTTAGGAACAAACCATAATCAAACAGTAATAACTTGAAAAATTGGTTTAAGGATTTTACAAAATAGCATTGGTGGTTCAATTTGTTGTTTAACGCTTCATGGAAATTGATATCGAGCAGTTTGCAACTTTCGCAGAACTTTGGCGAAGACATCGCTGCAACTGAAATGGAAGTGTTTGCATTTCAGTGATTTAGCATCGAAATCGTTAGTTTAAAGTACAAAATATATCTGGCCTATAGTAAGTACAGTACAGTTGTATGTCGAGTTGCCTTAAAAGTAAAAGTGTTAGTTACTTCAACCTATTTGTGCGAATCTTCTTTCTCCAATATGAAGTTTATTAAGAACAAATTCCGCAATCGCCTTACAGATGAACTTATGGATAATTGTGTTCGAATGGCTGTATCAAATTACAAAGCAAAACATCAAAAAAATTATCGATGAGTCCGAGTGTCAACCTTCTCATTGAACGCACACATTTTTTATCACATGTTTTTGTTTAAAATTTTAATTATAATTTTTTGTTTACTTTATTAAGTCATATGTGGCATGCCATTATAGCTATATGAAAATTTTGTTTATTTTTTAAACCCCTACGGTTGGTAGGTATGTTTTAGTATTAGTTAAGTTAAGTACTATTTATTACATAAAAACATGTATGTCAAATACAACTGTACATTATTTCGTTTAGGCTGGCTTAAACGCTGGTTACAAGTAGGTAGTTCACGGTTTATGTCTAAATTATCAAAGTAGCGCAACACCTTGAAAAGGTTGGCGACCACTGGTATAGATCTACGTCTCCTCTAAAAACGCATATCAAATTATTCGCCCTATCTCTAACAGTTTCCAAAATATACCTACCGAAAGGTCGAAAAACACGTTTTTCTGAAATGACACGACCCACACCAGGTTTTCGTCCCGGTTGTGAGAGCCATAGTAACAAACGGCTTCGCGGCGGTTTGTTAACAAGTGCAAAGAACCTAATGGCGAAAATTGAAAAAATACTTCCAGCTAGGCTTTTATTGTTATCTGCCACTTAGAAATAAACGGTAGCCATGGAAGTTTTCCATTGTAAAAAGCACAAGGGAAATACTTTTAGAAAAACGTTAGATGGGCACTAATGCTCTAGTAGAAAACGTAGGGTTACAAATACCTCTGTCTCAGTGTAAAAAACTCATTTTTGATTATTAGAGTTTACGATAATTAATTCCATTTTTACATAGTTAGCAATGGTTATAATATGCAAAATAAACACTTATTTATTTTAGTTTGTATTTTCTCTGGTTTTCCAAAACGAGTAGCCTCACAGACTACATCGAACCGTTCATATTGCTAATCATTTCTTGATTTATATTTCCCTTGACTTAGGATGTAATGAATCACAAAATATATCTTACAAATATAGAGCCCTTGATCATATAAACTTGAATGATTTCCAAACCAACCTAAAGAATTGCCCCTGGAATATCATTTATGACATCATTGACATCTATAGTAAAGTACAATTTCTCACAGAAACCATATTAGATATCTTTAATAATTTTTTCCTAAAAGTACGTAGTACTGTTAGAAAGCCCTATTGCCTATGGATAACTGACAATATCAAATTTATGAAAAAAACTTATAAATCGAGCTCTTAATGATTTTGGGGGCACTAGACTGCCAGAGCAATGGAAGTACTACAAACATAGGGCTGAGAAAAGAGCGTACCTTAATCATAAGTTTCAGAATTGTTCTGCAAAAGAGCAATTGAAAGAATTAAAAAGACTAAATATTTTAAATCAAAAATAAACGATGCTGTCTACGTTGTCTAAGATCTTGGAAAAAGTTATGGAGACTCTAATGGTTTCTTTTATATCCAATAACACTATCATCCAGAAAAACAATCGGGGTTTAGAGCTGGCTATACCTGGTCTACAGCACTGTCAGATATTGTAGACGACGTGGTAAGAGCGCATGATAAAAACAGGGCATCTGTTCTCCTATTACTCGATGACACAAAAGCGTTTTGACATGTTTCATCATGGCACTTTATTGGCGGTTTTAACATATAGAATTTAATGAAGCATCAGTTTTACTTGTCTCGTCGTTTCTTTCTGACAGGGCCCAGTATGTAATCCTCGAGGCCGAACGATCACGAAGACGTGGTATTGAGGCAGGTGTTCCTCAGGGCAGCATTACTGCATTTATACATCTAAATTTATAAGGTCTCTTGATCATTGCCAATATCATTTATATGCCGACGACACCCAGCTTTATGTATCGTTTAAGGCTGACATGGCTGAAACTATAAATTTTCAAATAAACCAGGACTTACACAACCCTCCGACTCTAGTGACCACCTGTTAAAAATTAATCCAACTAAATCAGTAACAGTATAATATAACGATAATATTCGAAATAATCTACTGGAAATAATAAAACCTAAATTGGGAAAAAACTACATTTCTTCTAAAAACTTGGGTTTGATAATAGATAATAAACTAAAATTTAAGGACCATATTACTGCTTGTCTAAACAGAGCATATTCCATGTTAGGAGAAATCTATTTACATAGACATTATCTCTCTCAAAAGACCAAAACCATGCTATGCGAGACTCTTATTCTGTCCCACTTTAACTTTGAAGATACCATACGGTCCTTTTCTAGACGTGGTGGATGTCAGGCGAACCCAGAAAATACAAAATTGTTGCATCTGGTTGATCTACGGAATAAGACGTAGACATCGAGTGTCATATAAGCTGGCTGAATTGGATTGGCTTGATATGATTCACCGTCGTAATTTGCACTCCGTCTGTTTTTTTTACCTATTTGTGCGAATCTTTTTTCTCCAATATGAAGTTTGTTAAGAACAAATTCCGCAATCGCCTTACAGATGAACATATGGATAATTGTGTTCTCATTGAACACACGCATTTTTTATCACATGTTTTTGTTTAAAATGTTAATTATAATGTTTGTTTACTTTTATTAAGTCATATTTGACATGCCATTATGGCCATATGAAAATTTTGTTTATTTTTTAAACCCCTACGGTTGGTAGGTATGTATTAGTATTAGTTACATAAAAACATGTACTTATGTCAAATACAACTGTGTATTATTTCGTTTAGGCTGGCTTAAACGCTGGTTACAAGTAGGTAGTTCACGATTTATTTCTAAATTATCGAAGTAGCGCGACACCTTGAAAAGGTTGGCGACCACTGGTGTAGATCTACGTCTTCTCTAAAAACGCATATCAAATTATTGGCCCTATCTCTATCAGTTTCCAAAATATACTTACCGAAAGGTCGAAAAACACGGTTTTCTGAAATGACACGACCCACACCAGGTTTTCGTCCCCGAGTGTGAGAGCCATAGTAGGCTTTGCGGCCGTTTGTTAACAAGTGCAAAGAAAATTACTGGAAAAAATCGAAAAAATACTTCCAGTTAGGCCTTTGTTATTGTCCGCCATTTAGAAATGAACGGTAGCCATGAAAATTTTCCATTGTAAAATGTACAAGGGAAATACTTTTAGAAAAACGTTAATGTGCCACTAATGCCCTAATAAAAAACGCAGGATTACAAATATCTCTGTCTACAGCGTAAAAATCCCGTTTTTTAAACTGCACGGATCCACTATGTAAATCATGTTCAACACCACAACAAAGAACTTTAGCCCATGCTGCAATTAAAAAAAAATCTTTGTCTCCAGTTTCATTTTGTTGTACCTTCTTTTTTTCAAATTTATTTGCTTGGTATTTTATTTAGTACTATATGCCTATTTTATTAGAGTTTACGATAATTAGTTAACCTCCGTTACTCATCTCCATATTTTATTTATTTTAAAATATATTATTATAGCTTAGGCCGTATTCCGTTTCCAATCTTGGTTTCGGTTTCGCGTTCCGTATTCATCGGTTATCTGAAAAGTCGGATATTTACGGAACGCGTTTCCTGAAAATAACTGTCAACAGTGTCACGAGAACAACCGATGAATTTTGTTGGTTGTCGGGTAACCAACGTCTGAACTTCAATTATTTGACGGGTGTTTCGTTTTTAAATGTTTTTCAGAAACCGCTATCAGATTTCTGTCAATTCGACTGGTTAACCAGGTTTGGCCCGGAATACGGTCTTAATTTACTAAGCAAGCTATTTTTAGGTAGTGTTGTCATTTAGTAGCAAATTTAAATATTCTTTAAGTTTTTTTTGTATTAGTAAACATTTAAAATGTTTCTTAAGCATGGAAATACTGGTTACAGTAGCACCTTCCTTTTAGAAGAAAGCTGAATAAGTAGCCCTTTATCCCCAAATATTATTCTTACCTTTGTAATATTTTATGTTTTTTCTTTGGAATAATAAACCTATTATTATTAGTATAATACTGAATCAGCTAAGGGTTAAATATATTCACGGTAAAAATATTAGAATTAAAATAACAAACCCACTATGTATTAGGGATATTACGCTTGCATAGGTCTGATAATAGACATAGTTATATTGGAATGTGTGATGCGGTTTGGTTTAATAATTAATAATCCTAAGTACCTCACCACAACCGGACCATAATCATAATTTTGTGGTAAGAAGCTGCTGTTTTAATTATATTTTTCTGGGCAGTATTGTGTAAGGGATCACGTGCAAGTGACGAGATATAATTTTGATGAAGGGAATTCCTATATTTTTTGGTTTGCGAAAACACGTGTAAGTGGATTTAGTAAATATTTGTCCTAGAACCACGTAGAGCTTTTTTCGTATTTGCAAAAAAACTAGTTCAAGATGGTAAGAAGAAGCCCAAGTTTAATTTTTTTCAACGTTAAAAAAAATGTTTTCCATGTCGGGACTCTGCAAAGATAGAGACGATTCTAGTATTTTAAAGACTCCCATATAATACATATAGAGACATAAATAAATTCAATTCCTTCGACAACTAGCTAATCAGAGAATAAATTTAAAAAATCGGTAAATTTCCTTTACCCGGAATTTCCCTCGTTATGAATCTTTCCTTTTATTAGAAATAGTGCAGTTTGACTCAATTTAGTTCGGTACCTAGAGGATTCCTATCATTATTTTACCAGTTTCTATCCATGCCACACTTGATTTTTGGACATATTTTAATAAATTCAACAAGTAGTTTTTACATTAACACACACCCATTTTGTTACCTTATGTTGAATTCTTCCCAGTTTATCCCTATATCTTATTTAATTTTTCTGCAAAATGTAAAGTCAATTGAATAAAAATTTTTTTACCTTGATTTTTTGAAAATTTTCTCATTTTCTTTTCCCATCTTGGATTCAAACCTCAACTTTACCGGTTTATCTCTATATCACACTTAATGCTTGCACAAAATTAAAAATTACTCTAATAGTGTTTTCAGGCAGACACGCCTACTTGGGGGGATAGCACAATGGGCCCCAGTGAGCCTAAGTGCTGCCCTTGTCGGGCTCCCCATCTATGTCAATGTCTATGTTTATGTTTTCAGGCTGATTTTTTAAATATTTTATTAGGCCGCCATTTTGTTTTGCTGCCTTGGATTCATATTAAAATGTTACCAGCTCATCCCACTTTATATTTGTCCAAAATTTGAGGTACATTGGTTAATTAGTTTTTTTTGGTAATGGTTTTTTAACGTTTACAGAATTAACATTAATTCTGTAAACTTTGATTTGAGGTACATATATATTCAGGGAAATGCCATATTTGTCAAAACAAATAATTCTTTGTAATACAATTCTAATTGTGCGAATTGACAGAAGCAGTCGAGGCACGTTAAAAAAAATTAACAAACAAATAAAAAATAATTGTTTCGTTTAAATTAATTTAAACTTCTTTAGTTAAGGCGGCTAATTAAACCAGATCTATGTAATTATCATGGAAATTAAATTAAGGTTGTTATGTTTGTTCATCCTTTTTGTGAGTCGCCTGAAATTGTAGTCCATTCCGGATATCATTAGTTCTTCACCAGTTTTCTCCATTCAATTTGGGTCGGCTCTGTTAATGCCCTTTCCCAATGTTATAGGTTGAACTGTTGAGGCAAACCAATACTTTTCGTTATTCTGTTTAAAAATAAAAATTTGAATGTATTTTAATAAGGATTATTTGAAACTTTAGAAAAACTGAGGCAAATCTACATTTCGAATTCCTTTAAAAAAACTTTTTTCAGACCAAGTTATCTCATTTCTGTTATCTTAGATATCACAACAAAAATTAAAAGGATTTATAAACAATAGTTCTCAAGAGAATAAAAATAAGGATAAAAGCTTATTTTATAAGATTTGATTACAAATTATATTTGATTTTATCTATAACCTACTTATAAATTTCTTAAAGGTCAATTTAAACCTTTAAATTTATTCCTAAATTGCCTTTTTCAGAGAAAATCTGTGCAAGTAATACGCTTGTATTGCTTTGAGAGTAGCCATAGTTGAATCAGTATGTGCGAACTGTTTTGGTATAATAATAATCGTACGTTCCTCTACCTTCAACTGGACTGCAATCATAACAATTTAGTGGGAGGACGCGCTTATAGTAATTTTTTAATTCAATTTTTCTGAACAGTATTGTGTTATTGTGTGGTAGTAACCTTACCATTTTCACATATTGCCGAGATAAAAAAAGCTTTTATATGTAGCAAATTCCGATAATTTTAATTGCGCAAACGGATCTAAGTGTAGCTTCCATTTGTTAAAGAACCGCATGGAAAAAGTAAGTGTTTACATTTTCTTTTATCAAACGCATGATAATTAACAAATTAGCACCAACAATTAAATAGATATAAAAGTAGACTTATATAGGCAAATTTTCGGTTTATGATTTTTTTTGTGAGCAGGTACACCAGCACTGGCATGCCGAGTTTCTTGGGGGTCCCCCCACAAAACTTTTTTTGGGGCCCCTCTGCATAATTTCTCCAAAATAATAAGTAAGCAAAAAATGTCATAAAATAATGTATTAACAAAAATCATAACATAAAATAAAAAGTAACTAAGTGAGATTAATAGGTATAGGTAAATTAATTAATTAAACATTAAAAAATAATAACTATACTCTGGTTCAAGCAAAACAAAAAAATAAAAAAAAACAAAAAGTACAAGAATCGTTTTATTTGGCGGTAGACTAAACTTTTTTATTTTTGTATCGACTATTTATCAACTAGTTTGTCAATATTTACTTCTCAAGCCATTTCGTGCGCTATTGAGATAAGGGCTAGAGAACTAAGACGACTTTGAGTCATGGTCGGTTAATTAATTTCAACTTGAAAATGTTGAATAAACTGCTTTAAAAGCACTACATCTTTGATCTAGCTGTCTTACTATTACATCTAAATGTTTTATAGGGTTGTTAATTGGCTCATCGGCTACAAGCTCATCAAAAAACTTCTTCACAACACACGTTATTTTACCTTTAAATGGAAGGTCAATGCCTCATTTGATTGCGGTATCTTTTGATAAGTTTATAGCTCTTTCAAAGTTCTGCCAAGTTGATTCATGTGCTTTTCAATTAAATTAGACGCGTGTGTTACATCGCTGTAAAGATTTGGAAACCATGTTAACATTTTAAAAATCCTGACATTGAAACTCCAACAAAAATATAAACTATATGTAATGTGACAGCTTCATTTCTATCAGACTTATTTTTCAAAACTAGAGCTAAATTAGACAGACACCGAAGATTTATAAATATTTCTATTCACTATCAGCTCTAGAAGACCATCTAGCCAGACAAAATTTCTTCAGTTATTTCTTTTAAAAAAGTTCCTAAGTTCTGAGATATTATTCGTGACATCATTTAGAATTAAGTTTAAACTATGTGCGGCACAGTAAATGTATTATTTTCATTTCCAATGTATCCGATATTTGCAACAATTACGAAATCTGTGATTTTTTTTAACTACGGAAAAAATAATTTATTTGAATACCTTTAATTTGGGGCCCCCCTAATATCTGGGCCCCTCCGCGCATGCCACTGGACACCAGGTTTTCAATAAATAATACCAAACATGGGAGTTATATACATTAAAATATTACAAAAAAGTGTTTAGAAAAGTAAAATTTAGAACATCAATATTGATCATGGGAAAATAAACAAATATGTAAAAATTAAACAAAACTCGTTCTGAATTGTTATGATGTAAACAAAATAAAACTCTTGGGGTCAGCTTAACCAGGGTAAAAGGCTAAGCCAAGGATAATCGGAATCAGTGGGGGACCAAAAGTATTTAAGGCCCGGACAGTTTTTCGTTTTACTGTCTTGTTTTTTATAGGATCGCCATATTTACAGTGAGAGGAAGCCTAATAAGAAATGCAAAAATACCAAAGATATGATTAATATAATTAACTTCTCTCTGAAAATACTTTATTAATATTTAGAAAAAAAAATCAGCTTTTTTGTTTCTTAATACGTAAATGGCTTGGTACACCAAAGGTTAAACAAAGATATTAAGACACTGATTTTACATTGTCCAATCTCTTCTATGTTCTCAGATTTATGTGCTGGACATATTCTAGAGACACATTTACATCTTTGAGTATAGTTATCCTTTTCAAAATAACACTTTACAAGGATTCTAATTTTTTCACCAAGTTGCCAACCATAATCGGCTGCAAATGGAAAATTTATCTAACTGCTGGTATTAAAGCTACCAACGTGGTTGACATATTCTCATTAATATCCGATAGTTTATTTATTTCCAACCTCCTCAAAAACTAAATCATCTATTGCTTCGTCTATACTCCAGGAAACTCGCAACTCGATCGTAGATGAAGAAGTTTTTAAAACCTTTTCGATTTTCCTTTGGACCATAGAGCCTTTGAAAAATGGCGGCCCTCAATTGCTTTAATGCGTCACAGAAAGGGCTTATACGTACAGGTACCTTACGGTTGTTTCTGCAACAAATTCAAGGTAAAAGTGCGGTATTAGTCATATATAAAGGTATCCTTCTAAGAGCCAATCTAACATAGCCTGTATCTGAAGAAAACATACTAAATAATTTGCATCTCGGCTTGTTGCTTCTACAAAAAAAAATAATTTTTGTATCGGTTTCATATGTGGTTTCTTACTATTATGGCCAATAGATGAACAAAAAAGTATTTTTTAAGAGTATACAGACATCCATTTGAATGTAAATTAGCTGTGACTAAAAAAACGATTATTATTATTATATACAATTTAAATACATATTTACTGTTTCGATTTTTACGTAGAAAAACACATTTTTATAGGGGCTTTGGATATCTCGTTGCCTCCCAAGAACTTCGGATTTTTTTTGGTTTATGAAGATTTTAAGAGGCTGCAAACGTTTACATTTTTTTTTATTTTTAGACAAGCAAACATAATATTTTGGGGGTAGGTTAATTAAAGAGATAGGCGTTTGTTTGATTTTTTTTTGTATTATGACCTGGTTAAAAATAAAACATATTGCAATTTAGGCGAGAAGATCTTCTCCTTAGCTCTTTTAAGGATTTTATTTAATAAGAAATTCTTTTGCAGTGCAATATTTTAGATGTACATTTTACAATTTTAGCTATTTTATTTCAAATATTTTTATAGGTATGAAGAAAGGGTGGAACCCTCCGGTTCGACCTTATTTCAGAATTGATAATCTAAAAATTTTTTGATAGATTTTGATCTATCACACCCACATAACAATGATTCACGCAGTTACCGACAGGACCAAAACCTAATATATCGCACAGTCATTAGGGATTAATATTTTAGATTATAATTTATTAGCAGTTTTGTTGGTCCCGGGCGAAGTAAATACAAGAGGGAATATTAAAAGTAGGAGTACGTCACATAGTCGTGACAGTCGTGACAAAACTGTTTTTTATTGTAACCTGTTTGGTTGATCACCAGTCGGTGTTAAGATTTTTGCTTACATGTTTACCATCTGTTTTATGTGCCTCTTACAACTCGCATATCTTTAAAGTTTTCTGACATTTACAATGCGTTTTTACGTATTATCTATGAATAGAAATAGAGAAAAATTAATAGGCTTCTTTTTTTTTGTGTCAAAACGTATAACCCCAGAACCGCATGCGAAATAACGTACCCCACAAAGCTTTAGGAATTGATATACCAAAATTTAATTTAATTCTGAACTTAACAATTTATTCCTAGCATTAGAGCAATATTTTCCTATCCCTGAGCCTTACAAAATTTAATATTTAATCATTACAGTCCCTGTAAAATATACTTTGTTTAATCATTTTTCTGAGATCAAAAAAATCTTAGAAAATAATTCAAATCTCAACGTTTGATAAAAGAGTTTTTATTGAGCTAATCAATTCTAATACCACAATCTTCGAATATATATTTATTAAATGGCTAGGCTAGGACTTTTTATTTATTCTAATTATGGTACAAATGTAAAATGGCGGCCAAATAAAATTTTTAAAAAAATCTTCTTATTCAATTGATATTTATGCAGAAAAACTAAAAGTGATGTAGGGATAAACAGATAGGAACGGTGGTCTTACCATCTCAAATAAAAGGACAAATTCATAACCAGAGAAGTCCTGGGTAAAGGAAATTTAACGGTTTTTTTTCCAAGCGATACTCTAATGTAGATCGTTGCAAATATTAAGTATAATAAAAGCAAAAGATCTAAAGATATTGCTCATAAAATATTAGTTCATTTGTTCCATACGTTTTGCTTTATTAACAATATGATCTTAGATACATTATATTATTGTCAAAAATTTCTATACTTAAAACTATTTTAATTCTTATTTTTTTTTGTATCGTTATATTATTTATACTGGTATATATTAAAAATAACTACATCCGAAAAAAACCTTAAGCTAATATGTTAAATCAGGCACGTAGATAGAAATTCAGTTGGAGTGAGGAGAGGGTCCAAACAGTAAAACCTCGGGAAAATTAAGAAGAAGCGTGCCTATACCAGAGTTTCGGGGGGAGGGGGGGCTCCAGACCCCCTAACCCCCTGGCTACCTGCCTGTATTAGACGTTCTTGTGTCTTCTCTGTTGTATAATAATGCAGGTATTGTATTAGGTAGAATCCATTTTAAACCGAATTATATTTTGTTAAAAACAAGGAATTTCTATGTATCGAAAATTACCGTGGACAGATTGGTCTATGTGCTGAAATACGTAATTTTCTGAAATATTTTAGCCATTTATTATTAATTGCAGAAGAGTTAAAAACACTTCGTTATAATCTTATATTGATATTTTTACTTCCTTCTTAAAAGGGAAGTATTTTAAGCATGAAAATCACCCTTCCAGTTTTTTACAAATCGTTTTAGGGTCCCTAGATACTAAAAATTATGTTTTCTCAATTCCGTCAGTCTGTCTGTACGCGGCATAGCACAAAAATTACTCATCCGATTGACCAAAAATCAAAAGTTATAAGAGTGTATATTTTGGTAAAGATCTAACATTACGGAACAAAATGAAGGCCTAGTGATATCTTAAAAAATTATTTTTAAATAAAAAAAACTACTTATACAATTTACCTGAAGTTTGGCATAAAAATTAAATTACGTAGAAATCATCTGATAAAATTTTCGTACGAATTCATGTTGAAACAAATAGGCAGCCTGTTGAAATATTACAAAATTATTACTAAAAAAACTACTTACACAATTTAAAATGAAATTTTGCACAAAATTCAAGTATTATGTAGAAATCAACTGCTAAAATTTTGGTACAAATCCAGGATGGCGAAAAAAAATGACGGCCTAATAAAATATAAAAAAAAAAAAAATGAAAAAACTACTTGTTAGTTTGATTTCAAATTTTGTGCAAGTGTGATATAGACATGAACTGGTAAAAATGTGGTACGAATTCAAGATATTTGTGAAAAAAATCCCCTCTAAGGTTTTAGATAGCTTTAAGTTTTACCGTTTCTAGATGCCCAAAAACATATTTTCTCAATTCCGCCGGTCTGTTTGACAATATGATGTATTGCTAAAAAGCTACTTACCCGATTGATTTTAAATTTTGGTCAAAAATTAAGCGTCTTATGCGGATAACCTGTTGACATTTTGATTAATATCGAATATGGCGGAACAAAATGGCAGTCTGGTGAAATGTTAAATCCAAATTACCTCAAATTTGGCACAAAAATCAATTAATACATAGAAATTTCCTGGTTATGAATTTGTCCTTTTATTTGAAAACTGCTAATATTTTGATATGAATCCAAAATGGTGGCGTAATAAAATAGTTAAAAATCATCTTAACACTTCCCGAACTCATGGACGATCATAATTTTGTCAAAAACGTTTTAATTAAATTTAGTTTGGAATGTAATATTTTGTGTACGATATTCGAGCAAAGTATGGATTAGAATTATTAACACTTGAAATGCTTAAAAACGATGCTAATTAATATTAACATACAGCTACTTCCGAACTTTTGGCCTTAAAATTCTCTTTCGACTATTATCATCAGAAATCATTTAGACAGTGTTTATATATAGAGTTAATGTATCCTTACAGGTATGTATGTTTTCCAAATTACTCATAGGAAATATAACATTTAAATTACTTTTTTTACTGTAAAAACCTATTTGCATACAGTTAGTGTCAGATAACTCTGCACAGTGTGAATTAATTAATTACTTCATTTAATGCTATTTTGGTAACCCATGCTTCAATTCTTACAGGTTACCAGGATTATTACTACCTGATTTTAAAGGTATATTAAGTTTTTTTTACTTATTATTATAAAACAGTTACTTTTAAAAGAACGCAAAATTTTCATTAATATTAATGTTTCTAAAATATTAGACAAATAACACATAATCTCAAAAACAAACAATCATTGTTATGTAGCTAATTATTTGATGCTGATGTATTGAAAGGGTATTATAGGGCTTATAGACTGATACAAAAATAATAAGCATCACTTTTCAAATGTTTCCTATTTTCTCTTACAATTAAATTTTGTTTTCCGGTCGGAAATTTGAATCACATATGTTTTTAACAAACCTATTAGACGTTTTTTTTATCAGATTAATATTCGGATCTCTTAAACATAGGCAGTTGCCGTATTAATGTATAAATTATTTACATTTGCCAATGGAAGCAGCAGGTTTTCCAAGATTTCTGCATACAATTGACTTTTAATAATTCCACTTACTATAATGGTCTCTTTCGTTAGTATGTAAATGAATATAAACGAAATCGGTGCATTGCACCTAAGCACCGGACAAGCAACAAGCCCCGAATATTGTCGACGTTTGACCTATGAAACTCTAATTGCCCAACAATCACCCCTCACTACATTATCATAATAAATAAAACCTCATTGGCCGATTTGTTCGAAAAAAACTTGTGCCTAAGCGGCAATGACAATAATTTGGCATATGACAAGACAAATGATATATTATGTCATATTTCTTGCCTCATGTCGACGAGTGTGCACAAAATAGATTATTTTTGCCTTTTCAGTGTTTTTAGTTAATTAACACCTAATCTTATTCAGAAAATTAAAAAGGTGCGACAAACCATAATTTGGCCGCGATCGGACAAAAATTGACCATTCGTTATTACCCTACTATCACCAGTGTTATTTTCCGATTTAAAACTATTGCGCCATAGAAACCCAGTTACCCATTTCAACTATTTTCACTTCCTACTAGGGAAGTATTTTTTATAAAATCGAATTGATAGTGTAGTGAAGCGAGTGGTGATTACTCCCTAACGCTTTTAGTTTAGTTGCAGGATACAAAATGCAATGATTATTTAGCTTAATTGTTTTTTACAATGTCAATGTTGCAATTTGTAATAATGCGATGCATATAACAAAGTTAAAGTAATCTATTTTTTAAATATTACTTTGTTTTTAAGTATTTGTTTACAGGCTTATGGTGGGGAGTAAACTATAAGTATATCTCAAAAACACAAAACTATTTAAAATAATTTTGATAATTACAGTTATCAGTCAGACAATAAAAATAATAATTATCAAGATTAGCCACTTTATATACATATTGTGATAATTACTCCTCTATTTTCTTTTGTTTTCTACATAATGATTCCAATATTATGAACTCGTTTAGGTTAGTTAAGAATGCGTATTTAAATGGATTGGAATATTTTGATATTTTTACTTTTACCCTCGTAAAAAGGAAGTATTGTATTCGTGAAAAAATCACTTTCCGAGATTTTTTCAGATCTTCACGATTCAGGGTTCCTAGACCCCGGAAAATATGTTTTTTCAATTCTGTCTGTCTGTCTCTCACTCTGTCTGTTCGCGGCATAGCTAAAAAACTACTTAACCGATTGACTTCAAATTTTGATCATAAGTTAACGGTCATATGCGGATGACCTGGTAATATTTTGGTAAAAATTCAATATGGCAAAACAAAATGGCGGCCTAGTGACATGTTAAACGAACTATTACTAAAACACCGATTATCCAATTTATTTCAAATTTTTCACAAAAACCAAGTATTGTGTAGAAAATTCTGGTACGAATCCAAGAACAAAATGGCGGCGTAATAAAATATTTAAAAATTCAGTCTGAAGAAACGACTTAATGGACTGATTTCAAATTGTGTGCCATAACTACTTGTGGTATAGAGATGAAGTATTAAAACTATGGTACTTCAAGATGGCGGAACAAAATGACGGCCAAATAAAATATTTGTGATCGTGAAAAATCATCCTCACAAGTTTTATATATTTTCAGGTTTTAGAGTCTATAGACGCTAAAAAAATATGTTTTATCAATTCGGTCCGTCTGTCGGTGTGTTTGTTTCTCATCAGTTTGCGGTATAGCTTAAAAACTACTTATTAGATTGACTTCAAATTTTAGGCAAAAATTAAGGGTCATATGGGGATGAACTAGTAATATTTTGGTAAAAATCCAATGTGCTGGAACAAGATGGCGACCTTATGAAACGTTAAAAAATTATTGTCAAAAAAACTAATTATCCAATATTCTCAAATTTTACACAAAAATCAAGTGTTACAAAGAAATGAACTGGTAACATTTTGATATGAATATAAGATAGCAAAACAAAATAGCGGCCTAATGAAATATTTAAAAAATCGGCCTGAAAAATACTACTCATTAGATTAATTTCAAGTTCTGTGCAAGCACTAGGTGTGATATACAGATAAACTAGTAAAGTTGTGGTACGAATTCAAGATGGCGGAACAAAATGGCGTCCGAATATTTTTTTAAATGAACATAGAAAAATTTTTATTCAACTGCAAAAAAAATAAATGTGATATAGGGATAAACTGATATGTCGGTGAATGTCAATGTAAAAACTACTTGTGGAATTTATTTTAAATTGTGCCCAAAAATGAAGTGTCACATAGGTAGAAACTAGTAAAATATTGGTAGGATTCTAATAAATGGAACAAAATGGCGCCCATCTAATATATTTGAAAAAATAGTATAATATGTGTTACTAAATCACTATGTATTATACTAAATTGAGTCACACTTCACTATTCCTAATAAAAGGAATTATTCCTAACGAGGGAAGTTCCGGGTAAAGGAAAATTTGTTTGTACTTAAACTTGTTATATATTTTTTCTTCTTTACTGGAAAACAATACTCGAAAAGGTCTTTCCAATATTGTCATATTAAATTTGTCATCTTTAACTTACTTTAAACTGTTTTATTCCAAACCAACTTTACAAGTTTATTACATGTAATGTAACATATAACAATAGAAAATAATAATAAAGTTGTAATAAATAAAAAAAACTCCTATGTTATAATTCAATACAATATAAAACTAAGTTGAAATAAATATTTTAAAAAAATCTATTCATTTTTATTTTTATAAAAAATGCATTTTTAATTGTTTTTTAAATATTGATAATTTTGTTTTAAGTCTAATACTCTGTGGTAAGTTATTTTATATTTTTAAAACATCGTGCAGAATTGATTTTTTCCCAAAGTTACTTTTTACTGTAATGGTCTGAAATAGTAAGCAATGTCTTGTAATTTGTTTCATTTTTTCCATTATTAATAATAGAGTGTATTAAAATGTAAATTTTTAAATTATAAATATTTTGTAGGTTTAAAAATCCTTTAAGTTTATATAGGTTAATAGAAGGTTTCAAATGTGGTAGTTTATAAATATATTTTAGAGTTTTATTTTGCAATTTCTTTAAAGATTTAATATGTGATGAACAAGCAGATCCCCAAGTTTAAATTAAATATTGGAATTTAGAATATATTATAGAATAATATATGTTTTTAAAGAATTTTAATAATACGAAATATCTTGCTTTGTATAATACTCCTATTAACGGAGTTATAGCGGTTCTTATACTCTGAATATGATTTTTCCAACTTAAGTTTTCATCTATAATTAATCCTAAAGAGTTTGTTGTATTTGGAATATTTAATTTTGTTATTGTTTATAACTATTGGGGAAATACCAGAATTTATATTTGTTTTACTTATTAACATAAAAGAAGATTTACTAAAATAATTGAATGAAAGTTTGTGGGATTTAATCCAGCAACAAATTAATTGTAGATCATGTTTTATATCAAAAAAATAATTCATTTAAATTATCAGCAAAATAAATAATTGCTGTGTCATCGGCAAACAGTTGAATATTGCCTTTTAAATTTCATTTAGAAACAGAATTTATATAAATTCAAAATAAAACTGGCCTTAATATTGATCCCTGTGGTACTCCACAAACTATTTCTTTTTGATTACTTATTGCATTATTTATTTGTACAAACTGTCTGCGCTTACTTAGATAATTTTTAAGTAAATTATACATATTGCCCCTTATTCCAATATTACATAATTTTCGTAGAAGAATATGATGATTTACTGTTTCAAATGCCTTACATAGATCCAAGGATAGTAAACAGCATTTTTTATTATCATCAACTTTAATTTGAATATCTGTTATGACATCCACAACAGCTGTTTCCGTATCCCTGAATCTGCGAAAGCCATATTGTTTATTAAATAGTAAATTTTTATTTTCCAAGTATTGATTTAATCTATAATTAATCATTTTTTCTGTTATTTTAGACAATACTGGTAATATAGATATTGGTCGAAAATTATTACATTCATATCGTTTTTCACTTTTAAATATAGGAATTATCTTAGCAATTTTTATTTTTTCTGGAAAAATACCTTTATGAACAGAAATTTTTGTTAAAAAAATTAATATAAGAATTAATTATTTTTATACATATTTAATAATTTTAATAGGAATATTGTCAAAACCAGCAACTTTTTTAGCATCTCAACCATCAATAATTTCTTCAATTTCATCATTTGAGATATCTTCCGGTTCAATAAAAAAAGTATTCTCTTCTGTGGATTCAATATAGTCATTCATTGGTTGAATTTTATTTGCAAGTTTTCGCCTATATTTACAAAGTGATTATTTAGTTCTTCACATATAATTTGGGTATCTTCAATTTTCCTCTCATCAACCAATAGATAATCAATATTTGTTTTTGTTTTTCTTGTTTGATTTGTTAAAATAAAATTTAAATTATTAACTTAACTTAATATTTTCTAAAATAGCGTTTTAAATGTTTTTCCTCTGTTATATTTTCACTAAAATAGAATATTTTTTGTTGTAAATCACTAATTAACAAATATCATTCGAAATATAATATAAATAAAGTATAAAGTTACATAAAATCTGAATGCAGATTTGAAATTTACATACTAGTGTTAAAAAATAACTCTTCGCCATCTAGCGGGTAAAATAGAAATTTCTGTGCTGTTATATAGGTTTCTACGTACCATTTTCGTCCAAAGCCTGTGGTCATTCTACCAGATGTCGCTAAGATATTGATAATTATGAAAGAATGACAGTTTCACTCCTCCCCCGCCCATATATATTTATCTTTGTTTATTCGCGCTAGTTTGTGTTAAACAGTTGTATGTTGGTGCGCTACCGCACGCTTTCTTTATAGCAAACCTATCCAATCCTAAACTAACAAGATCCGTATTTTTATTAATTATTACTTTCGTCAAGAAAAACTTAAAAAAAGTCATCTACCTGGATACAGATTCGAACACGGGACTTTCGCATTGCTAATCCGAAATTGTACCACTAAGCTAACCGATGTCTTCCGAAAACTTCAACAAACTTTGTTTCTACTCAGATATTTTCAATAAGTTAATTAGTACGCCGTAAGTGGCGCCACAGTGAGGTGAAATAACTGTCAAACCATGATCAAGACATCATAAATTTGAGCGGTAGCGGGGGGTCTCGTGTTCGAACTTTCCGATCAGCCTGTGCAAATGTATTCATAAGGGTCTAATAAAACAAAATTATTCAATTATCTATAAGCATTTACAATCCAATGTTTTACTTTATACAACGAATATATATTTAGACATTTAGATTATTTTTAATAAGAGTGAAAATAGAACTTATAACTAAAAGGAGGTATTGTTGCTTTTTGTCAATAACGGGCGGCAATAATCTAATCAAAGATTTGGTTTAAACTTTGCCCATTCAACCATTTCGGTATTTTTCATAGTGCAGTTTCCGGGATTCCAATACTGGTACATGACATTGAAAACAATGGTGGTTAACATTAGAGTATGCAATGTGCATTGTGCATGTGCGTTTCGGCGTCAAACTTAGATTTTTTTTTGTTATCTATTGTTTTTCGTATTCGCATTGGGAGTGTTTTTTTAGAAAAATGGAATTCTTTGAAAAATCACCAAAATTTATGATGACGTACGATTTTTACAATGCTGGGCAAAGTGGATATATAAACTTTTAGTCTGTTATTCAGGGCTCTAAACATTACCGAATGGCACTAATCTTAGCTTAGGGTTGCCAGATTTTCAGAAAGCAAAACCGGGAGGGTAGGTCCGTTTCTTCGGAAGGAAGGGTAACGCCCCCCAAAATAAACTGAAGAGCAAAAAAAAGGCCTCGGCTTGTTATTGGATTCATCAAACTTAGCCTAGCCGAGACACTTGTAAACTGTCACCCAAGTGTACGTTTTCATCAAGGTTTATTTGCTTGTTACATGAACGAAACTGATTAAATTGTAATTTTTCTTCGTTCATTGTTTATTTCATAATGTTTATTTCTCCTAAAAAGGGGGAGTTTTGAACCATTCGGTGGGAAGCGGGAGATATACATAAAAAGCGAGAGACTCCTGCCCAAGTAGCACCTATAACCATATATGGGCTGAAATGCTGTGATATTGGCTAATATCCCTGGCCAATTAGCTAAAATTGCTAACCAAAATAGTTCTACTACAGTATAGAGACGTAAATATGGCTAAAATGGGGAATAATAATTTGTCCATTATGGGGTAAAAATTGCCAATTGGTAATTATACTACCCCCTCTTTTGATTATATTGTTGGTTTGATTAGCTACTTTTTGACTTTAAAATCGAGTTTTTTTAGCAGAATTGTGAATTGTTTTTTATCTGAAATTTGGGTAACATTTTTTTCCGAAAGTTAGCTAAATAATTCCTCATTTTTTGCCTTATCTTTATTTATATGATAAATCATCAATTGTTTGAAATTTTGTAGAAATAGTATTAACATAGCCAATCATTGTAAGAATTTATGAGCCAACAGGAAATCCAAAGATAACAAATCATGGATTCGTAGAAATACACTATGACATTTTATTGTGTAAAATATTTTAAGAAGTTTGACGTTGGTAGGGATAAAAAACACTTGCCCAGGAACTTTTACTGTTAAAAGAATCTAAGATAAGCATGCAAAAAAAGCGTGCCCCTTCTTGAAACTAAAAATTTCGTTCTTTACAAATATTTTTTTTTAGTTTGGAAATGTATTTTATACGTTTTTATAGGTAGAAAAAAATAGGTTTTTTTAAAGTGGTCAAGTAATGGCTGCTAGGAAATTAGTTTAAATTTGAATCATGGCGGATCATAAAAAGTTTTAAGTTATTTTTGAAGTAAATCCTTGAAGTTGACCACTTTGTAAGCAAATATTTATCAAATGGCAATAATTTTCCAGTGTAGTAAAAATGTAGCGACATTTACTAAAATTTTACCAATTATAAATGCCTACTTGGCAGTACTCCCTAAAAAATGGCTAATTTAAAAACCAAGAACCACGTAATCAAATTTTCTTTTTCTATAATTTGTGGTGGAATATTTAAACTTTTTATTAGACATTTTGTAAGGTAAATAATTTGTATTTCGTTTTTCTAAATAAATCTTCAGTTTGGTTTAAGAATAGTTTTATGGATTATAAACATAAATTTGAAAAAGTGGCATTTTTTGGCCATATTATGGCAAAAATAAGCGAAACAAAACTACCCAGTTTTAGTTTAATTTTGAAACAAAAATATGATAATAAAAGCCATATAATTAAACTTAAATACATGCTAAAATATGATGGGTTAGCATTTGGGAAAAAATGCCTACTTATTGACCATATCCTGAGCTCGATTTCTATTGATTAAAAGTGTCATATTTTGGCATTTTAAATAGGTATTCTTGCTATAATTTAACTTCAATACTTACTAGAATATATCTGGTTATGTTGTGGCAATAAAATTGACAGATATTTCTACTTTTTGGCCATCCAATATTACAAAAAAAAATTAGAGTTTTAATTACCCCATAAAAGATATTTTTTGGCCAAGTAATGATGCTATAGCCTATCTAAACTAAAAATTGCTACTTTTAGAGCCAACAAATCTAATTTGAAGGGAGCTAGAAAACAAAGCAGGAAACGTTTCCCAAAATTTGACAAATCTCTGGTTTTTATGTGTCTTTTATGGCTAACTGCTAGCTCATCAGCCAATTAGTGCTACTTGGGCGACTAAATCGGGAGGGTTAACGTTATGAATTTAATAATTGCCAATACTATGACTGCAAGACTTCGAGTCGCGTATAAATGTCTGAAGAAAGAAGCAAAGAATTCGAAAGCTTACGACGAGTGTAAAGAACGACGAGCGCCTACGCAATCGGCATAGCATTCCAAGAAGAAGTCGAATGCATATTGCTAAATAGTCTGAGAGGAAAGGACACTATTTTGTCTAGAGATAGTAATTGTTTATCATAAGGTGCTAACAAGTACATTTACACCTACTAATTTGACGAGTTGCCTCTGGTTTATTTTAACATTTCCCAGTAATACCTTTACCGTTGTGGTTTTGGTACACTTTACAACAATAAAACGGTTATCGGTAATTGTGCATTCCGCATTAAGTAAACAGTGGTTTTTTGTTTGTAAATTTTATTATCAATTTCGTTTTAATTACTGGCTAATTTTATTGTGTCGTTAAGTTAAATGCTGTGAAGTGAGTGACAGTTTACTGATAAGCATGGTGAATGGATTTCATGACTGAAGTAACTGTTTAAGATTTGGTAGGTATTTTGATTAGTCATTTAAAATTTGCATTTTATGCAGTTCACTTCACCCTACTGCTAAATAATATTAATAGTATTTATTAAAAATAATTAATTGTACTATTAATATTATTGATAATAATAATAATAAATTAAACTCAAATTAAATTAAAACCATGTACTAATTGAAAAAGATAGAAATGGTACCGCTTAGTAGTTGCAACCTAGAGAATATTGGCGTTGACAAGAACACAGAGTCAGTGGTCCTCGCACAAAAATTTGCTTCCCTGGGAAACTTCCATATAATCCACCGTTACTTGTTTCATGAACTATAATTTTGATCTAACCGAACTAACTATAGTTTAAAAACCTAATAATAACAATAATAATTCAAGATGGAGTACATAGCACTATTTAGTATCGGGTTACTGTTTTTAAAGAACGTCTTGAGAATACACTATATTGTGTGTATTATTCCTATCCAGAAACAAAGATGCATCTGCTGTCAGCATGTCCAGTCTATGCCTGAAAACCGTTTCTAAATAGACATAACGCTGCAATAAGAGCTCTGTACTATCACATCCGCCATTATTTTCGCATTGATGAAAGATGCGTAACTCTGTACAGTAATGAAGATATGGAGAGTGTTGTCTCACATCATCGCCGTAAGCTTCTTTGGAATTTGTCCAGAGTAAAGATCGCTGCGGACAAAAGGGACATTGTGGTAGAAGACCTAGAGGAAAAAAGTGTATGCTGTTGAGGTCTCGTCTCCCGCTGAAAATATTTGAAAATATATTCTGAGAAAGGAGAAGAAGAAAATAATAAAATACAGGGACCTTGTTTACCAGTTAAAGAGATTTTACAGAGATTGCTTTGTCATCTTCTTTCCTTAAATAATTGGTGTACTGGGCATACCCGAAGGCATGCAAATTAGTGTGGTTAAAAATCTAAAAAATATTAAAGTCCGCTGAGATGAAGTAGTGATAATTGATTGCTAGGCGTCTGCAGAAAGGGGTCATGCTTGGGTCATATACTCAGAACTTTTGAAGCAATGCTAACATCAAGTTAGATATCTCCTTCGTAAGTTACTTATCATTGCTTGGATGACGTGATTCCCCAGATATGCGTTCTGCAGATTGTGCAATTGCTGCGCCATTATAATAATAGTAATGATAATAATAATAATAAAAATAATAAAATATGCAGTCCACTTCACCCTACTGCTAAATAATTTAATATCAATAATATTAACAGTATTTATTAAAAATAATAAATTGTACCATTAATAATATTCATAATAAGAATAATAAATTTCAATTAAATTAAAACCATGTACGAATCGAAAAAGATAGAAGTGGTACCTTTTTTTAGTTGTTGCAACCTAGAGAAAATTGGCGTTGACAAGAACAGAGCCTGAGAAAAAGATACACGGAACACTTTTATACATAATGAACAACGAAAACGTCAAAGGCAAATTATTTCCAGAAACTGAGGGCATCCTTATCGCCATTCAAGACCAAGTGATAGCAACGCGAAACTATCAGAAACATATTATGAAGAACACTACCATAAACGATACATGCAGGAAATGTCATTTACAGCAAGAGACCATAGATCACATTACAGGAGGCTGCAAGATGTTAGCGGGAACAGTCTATACTGAAGACACAATATCGCTGTAAAAATTGTGCATCAGGCCATAGCCTTGAAATATAGACTTACGACAGATGGTACACCTTACTACAACTACACGCCAGAAACTGTACTGGAAAACGAACAGTATAAACTGTACTATGATCTCGCGATACACACAGATAAAACTATCATATGCAACAGACCAGACATAACATTGCTAGATAAAAACAAGAAAACAACGTACTTAATTGACATAGCTGTACCAACTGATATAAACATAACAAAAAAGTACACTGAAAAAATAGAAAAATATACGCCTCTTGCAATGGAAATAGAAACATGTATGTATAATCCCACTTATAGTCTCCGCAATGGGTATAACACACGCTAAATTCATACAACATCTTGAATATCTCCAGCTAGATCCACTTATGATGACGATGACAAATGGCCAGCTGAAAAATTCCTTTCTACATAGAGCAGTCTGCCAATGCCAGATCGAAGAAAAGTCTTAATCTTGGATTTTAGGGTAGCCCTTCCAACGAGCTCACCTAAAAGCATGTTGTACGAGACCTCTGACTTCGGTATAAATGTTCCCGGAGACAAAAAGCTTTCTGGTGACGATCCAAGACCATGTGATTCAAACAAGACACTATCTTGAGCAAGACCTAAAACTCAGTTAAGGACAAAAGGTGACCAGAGTGTTTCTAGAACTAGCAGTTACCCTTAAATTTCCACAACCACATACTTTAACTTACTTAGTGACAAATATACCCAAAAGTGAAAATATTGCATATAAATAATTCTTCTAAGATCGAACAGTCTTCACAATTGTGTTCACTGACCACGAGTTTCCATACCAGACCCGATATTATACTTTTGAATTAACTTCACAGATAAACCCCATGCCAAATAAAAACAACTTGAGTAGAAAATAATGAAAACATCGTAAACTATAGCTATTGAGAGAACTACATAGAAATTTTATGGAGAATGGAAACTAAAATACCTATTCCAGCAATTTTATCGACATCTGGTCAAAGCTCGGGTAAAAGGAAAAATGCTATCTGAAATACCTAGTTTCTTACATGCTTCTTGCTCACACTACAATAAACAGAAGAAGTTTATAATACCCTCCCCTGTTTATTTTTTAAAACATTCAAAATGAAAGCTACACACTAATAAAATTTTAAAACTCGGCTAAGTGTCTTTTTTCAAAAAAAAAAAACAAATCTCCTCTCCTGCAAGGTCTTTCCAACCTCGAATATATCCGTATACTCAATGCCTTGCTTAAATTGTCCAATGAAATTCCATATATTCATATAAAAAAATATGCTGTAAATGACAAGCAAGACGTTAAAAATTTAAGTCAAATGTATTACAGTTTAATACATGCAAAATAACAAAATGTATACAGTGATGGCATCACAAATATTTTATTAATTTCCCAATACATTCCAAACTGTTATCTGGAATTACAGATTCTACCTGTAGATTAAATTAATAAAAAAGGAACAAAATTTCTTAGAAGTATGGTAATTTAAACAAAATTAGTCGCCAAGAAAGCACACAAATTCATTACATTATATATATATATATATATATATATATATATATATATATATATATATATATATATATATATATATATATATATATATATATATATATATATATATATATATATATATATAATGAAGTTTTTTTTTTAATTTACACGTTGATGAATTCATTATTACAAACATGAACAAAAAAGGGAAATAAAAAAAAAATCCTTGAAATTATTGAAGATGTTTTATTGGCTGTGAAACATTTTAATGCAAAGCAGCTAGTATTGTACCAGGAGATCTAGTGACCATTGGAATTTAAAAAACTGCAAAAAAAATACTGGTCCCCATTTAAACAAGACGACCTGATAATAGTCGCAAGCAAAAGAAACGTCGAAATTAATTCTATAGAGAACAAAAAGTTGCAGCAGGAATGTAAAATGTATTTTAAATAATTTTGTCAAAAATAAAAGTAAGAAAAATAAATAAACCAAATTTTAATTTTTTCTTTTTTTTACGTTTAATTTTTCGTTTTTTTACGAATGCCTTCGAAAGTACCCGCAAATTTCTCAATGGTTATCAAAGAGACATTAATGGTGCATCTTTGCCCATATTTAACTGATCTCGTAACTCATACCATTTCCGAGACCCCAGTTTTTAATTTTTAACGCCCGGTATAGATCGATACCTATATATCCTTCACATTAACTGACCTGAAAACAACGATTCACATTTTTCTTATTCCTCCAAATAGAAATTTATTATTGGGTAATATTTACCGTTTGTTTTACTAATTATAGACAATGTTTCTTCAGCTGTAAGGTCACCATTTATGTTCTTGTTACTGAACTTGAGCAATTTATTGTTAAGTTCACAAGAACATCGAACAAGGTCAGTCTGTCAAGCGGTGGGTCATTTTCCTATCGCTATAATTACTGACGTTAATGCATTATTTGCTTAGATGTTTTGACCCATCAATTTTTTAGTATTATCATGATTAAATCGTCATTAGTAATTTTGAAATTAGCTATGCGGAGTGACAAAGAAATCGTTTCCCAACCGATCGTTTCGGTACTATTTAAATAATACAAGCATAGGCGTATTTAAAGATTCTTCCTGGGAGTGGAGGCAAACATAATAACATTTGTATGTCAGGGCGGTATGATAAAGGCAAAAAAGTTTCGTTTTTACGAAAGGTAAAAAAAGTTCCTCACTTTTTATGAGCGAATAAAAACGTGGTTATAAATCGTCTACTGCTAAGAAATAAAACAATAACAATACAAGAAAATTATTTTTGTTTAAAAATTGCTCTGGGTTGTTAGCACTATGGGGGTCATTTGTCCCCTTTGCCTCCCACCTTAATACGCCCTTGAATACAAGCATCATCATAACGAAAGCATTAAAACTAAAATAATATACCTATAACATTTGTAAGGGCATAGAACTAATGACTAATATGTGCCCGTTTAAAAGTGAACAGCCTGTCCAGGTTGACAAGAAATTGAAAAGCAACAATAAGCAAAATAACAAACTTAACTACAATCCAAAATTACATAATTTGTATTTATATTCCTAAAATAAAGGAAATAAAAATTGAATATGAACTTATAAGTAAAAGGAAACTTTCTTGCATTTTCTTTGGCAAAATCTTTAATAATGTCATCGTATTCTATCATTGCACATGTTTCAGGCTGGTAAATATTATCCTAAATCTGTTAGTTTATCCTGTGTCATTGATGATCGTAAATCGTTTTTCATTAATTTCAGCTCGAGAAGGAGGGTTCTTCAGCTGCAACAGTAAACGGGATGGTTAACAAAATCCTAAATGAAACAAAAATAAGTACTGGGAAAGTTTCCGGTTAAATTATTTTTCTCTAGATTAATTAAAATGCCTAAAGACTTTAAGTTTCTATGATTACTGTATAGTTCGTTTGGATTAATGTCATCAGTCAACTGACAAATCTTCAAAACATCTTTTGATTTTTTGTTTTTTTAAGGCAGAAATGTCATTCGGAAATTCAAAGAGGTATTCCAAATGACTGAATCTCTGTTCGATCGGATTAATGGCAGTATCTACTAAGGGATTAAAAAACCTTACTTCAAATTATTTAATAGGATTTTCGATTGGTTGATCTTCATATTTAAAGAGTTTCGTCTTCCGCCAAATCTTAAGAGGTCGAGTACTTGTACATACAGGAATAATTTCCATTTCTTCGGCAATTTCTCTAGAAGTAGATAACATGTTATTTAAGCCAGTCAGACGATAATCTTTTGAAAATGACGCAATATTTTTTAGTAGTTTCACTTAAACCATGTTCAAATTGTGCAGTCATTTCCACGCTCAATGTATTTGGAATAAAATGTCTCGCACAACTAAAGCACTGCAAATAAATTTATACCTAGAAATTACAGATGCTAATGTCCTACTTCTACTTCGGGT
Organism: Kuschelorhynchus macadamiae; assembly: GCA_030620095.1. NCBI lineage: Eukaryota > Metazoa > Arthropoda > Insecta > Coleoptera > Curculionidae > Kuschelorhynchus > Kuschelorhynchus macadamiae. Next base: position 523,469 of record JAUTXW010003728.1, on the reverse strand, counting down.
TTCAGCGTTTTTTTCTTGACCTAGAGAAATTTCAACTAGAGCCACATATATTTCCCCAATTAAGTATCTTAATAGTTTGACTGCCCTGCTGCGGCTTTCCCATCTAGTATCACTTATACATATTAGGGTGAGTGATGAAAAATATTTTCAATACACTCTAACTTTGAGTTGAACTCAAAAAGGATACAAATTAATACTGCACTTGGAAATTTCCCTGCGTCATTTACAACAAGATTTAAGAAATGACAGGAACAAGTAACAAAGAAAGCATTCGGATTTTCGTTTAACATTCTTCTTTGAACTCGAGTATGCGCCATCTTCATGTTGGCTCATTATCGTGTCCTTGGCCAAGAATATTTCCAACTTCAAGTCCGCATTTATTAAGTTCTTTTATTAACAACTTGGTAAGTCTCGCACCACTTGACGACTGTATACCACATTTTTTATAAACGTATTCTAAATCCTCCTTTGACACAATGCGAATAACTATAGGTATTTGCTCTCCTTTACTTACGTCTGGGTTGCTAAAATAATATAATGGTATTCTTCTTTTTTAATCTTGTCCATTATGGTAATGCGAACTTTTTCTCAAGTTGGTTTATAATATCATTTTAGATTGTTTTACCTATACAATGGGTAACGTTTGAACAGACCCTCTTTTCCAATGACAGACCCTCTTACAAATGACTTCTAGTGAATGGATAAAATTTGGAGAGCAATTCCATTATCTTAAAAATAATGATTTACATTATTGGGTTCAAAAACTTTATCGGAAGTGCCCCGAAGTAACCAACAAACATGTAATGTACATAGCAATTAATATTTTTAAAATATCTCTTCAATACTGTCTTTCCTTGTTCAAAACTTTCTGATTCATAAATCGTATAACCCGTTGCCTATTACTCTCCAATTTTTGGGTAAAAAAGAAAAGTGACTAAAATAAGCATACCGTTTTCTTAAATTCCCATTTCTAATAAAACCTGTGGTTCTAGGTCTAGTTATTTAAATGGTTGTTGGATTCCTTATCGTGATATTTTCTGGTACTTTGTGATCTAAGAATATATTACAAAATTCGTAATGTATCACAAATAGCTAAAATAAAGATAAACGAACTATATATTTTTGCAGCGGAAAAATTAAGGCGTTTTAAAAATGTAGTTAAATATAGATTATTTTATTAAAAAAATTGACTTTTTGTATCATAACGCTCTCAGTAAAAATATAATTGATTTCAGAATGAAATATACCTATTGGCTTCTTCATTTTTTTTTCCCTAAAAAAGGGAGGATGTTCACTTTATGATGTACCTTCAAGTCATTATAATTAAACGTTCATATTAAATCTCAATGTTTAAATTCAGTGTTAACAGCAATTTTCGGCACCTCGGTAAAGCGATGGGCTGTTGTAATATTTATGTTAGATAATAGTTTCCTAATAAGTTCTGTATAATCGATCAGACGTGAATTAATTTCTAAAGACTGAACCGCCATTGAGGAACGTGTTTTGAACAAATGTAGAATTTAGTACAGTAATCGACGCGAAACCTACAAGAAATGGTGAATTTGTACTTTTAAAAATCAAGTAAGTCAAATAAACAAAATATTTTATAAACAATCGGCCTATATCGAACAAAACTTTATTTATTAGCTCCGCTGGTTTCGTGTGCTAGTGACAACGCTTCATTATTCAAACTCCCTAAAGGATAATTTTCAATAAATATTCTAATTTACTACAGACAGACAGGCATAGGTAATTGCACACAATTGAAAAGTTTTCGAGAAAAACAGTTTTGTATGAATTGCTGTCTTCATGCATTAAATTTAATTGACAAACTAATAAACTATTGATCAATTGTTAAAAATGTTTAAAATTTTAGATAAAGAAAACCAAAAAGTTTTTTGCGTTATAGATTATTGTATTACTTAAACTAAAGCCCAAATTTGTATAATAATTGCCTTTGATTATTATACAGAGTGTTATATATTATCGTGCAAACTTTGAAACATTACAACATGACCTCAGTTTTTTAATTTTTTTTTATTTAGCCCCATTATAATAATATTTTAATTCTCCCGGGAACAATTCGCAATTTGTTCGTTTTCTCTGTGCCTATAGCTGAAATAATATTTTGAATTGAATTTTACAAGCGGTAGATGTTACTTATTTTTGATATGTAGAACAACATATCGATCGATTCTTGATAAAACCCCGTAAGGGACACAATTGCTGAAAATCGGTTTTTTAAATTAAAATGCTGCTTACAATTTTCTACACATAATTGAAAAATATGCGCACTTTATCATTAGTGGTGTAAAAATATTGTTTTATTAACGAACGGAAGTATTCACTCTTTGATCAATTAAGAAATTATGGTTCTTGGGATTAAACCGTGTCAAAATTAGAATTACTATCCGACGTTTTGTCTTCGATTGCACGAGGCATCTTCAGGGATCTTTACTCCACGACATCTGAACACTAAATGTAAACAATTATTTCAGATTCAGTTCTAGTGCAGTAAAGATCGCTGAAGATGCCTCGTGCAATCGAAGGCAAAACGTCGGATAGTAATTTCAATTTAACACAGTCTGATCTTATTATCATATTGTAAGCACCAATGTGTTAGCGACACGCCGACGTCAGTTACGATACTATTTCTGGTGCTTAAGAGAACTTTTTATTCACTAAGGCCAAAACAAGGCTAAATGTTATTAGAATATATGTATATCAATATGAAAAGTGATTGCGGCGGGTTTTGCAACTGAATTTTGTTGTAATTGTATATATCCTTTATTAATGGTAAGTTCACAGTGGAGCGTAAAAGACATTGTTAATATTATAAATATCATGCCTTAAAATGAAATAGCACTAAAATAAAAATGTCTTTGAGTTCTTAAAGAGTTTATTTTCTTAATAGATAGAGGGCATTGAGAACTATAATTGAATCAATTAATTAATTAAAATAAATTCCAACATAGCCTTTATATTTAAACAAAAGTTCTACATGGTAAATTGTAAGAAAAAATATAATTATTTTCTAATACCTATTATTTTTAGCAGAAACGTTTAGTATCCAAAATGTGGTTTAGAAGACATTTAAAATCAAGTAATTTAATTGTATTATTTTTCACTTTTCCTACATCTGCAAAATCTAGTAGTGGGGGAAATATAAGGTTTAATGACTACTAATAATTAATCAGCATGAATGCTTGCCAGACTAATAGTTATTTTATAATTATAATCTTTCTTTAAAATTCAGTCAAAAGTCAACTATGTCCTAATTTTTAAATAAAACTATTTATTATATCAAGAATGTTATTGTTTATTTTTGTCTAAATATCTGATGCCCTCAAAATATTGTATTTGTTTCGTAAGCGCATAACTGAATATAAAAGGGCCGACAGAATATGTATTGTTACAATCTACTATGAAAATGTATGATTACCCTTACTTTTATCTTATTATCTTAAATTCCTTTTAAACAAAACTAATATTCCTGTAAATTTTGAAAGTTCTAGGTTGAAAATTGCAGCTGCTATTAAAACAACTCGTTTCCTGTAAAATTTGACGTTTGGCGTCTACGGTGTTTTGTCAACAACCCATCGATATCCAAAATCCGCTGATGTGTAGAATAATGCTATGTGTAGTATGTTTAATAAAAAATAATTTTTAATAAATATTTCCTTTTTACTTCCCTCATAAAAGGAAAGTATTCCTTCGCTCTGTCGGTCTGCCTCTTCACGGCATAGCCAAAAAACTACTTATCGGAATGGTTTCCAATTTTGGTCAAAAATTAAGGGTCGTATGGAGATGACCTGGTCACATTTTTGTAAAAATCCAATATAGCAAAACCTAAGGCTAAATTCTGCACAAAAATCAAGTAATTTCTAGGAATGAATTGGTAAAATTTTGGTACGAATTCAAGAAGGCTAAATAAAAGAAAAAATTAGCCCGAAAAAAACCACTTATTAGGTAGATTTCAGTTGTTATGCAAGAATTAAATATGATTTAGATTTGTACTCGTGAAATTGTGAAAAATGTTTGAAATCGTAAAAAAAATCACCGTCCAGGTTTTTACAGATCTTCGCGTTTTAGGGTCATTACACAAGTTTTCTCAATTTCGTAGATCTATCTGTCAGTTCCCGACATAGCTAAAAAAGTACTTACCCGATCGATTTCAAATTATGGTCAATAATTAAGAGTCATATGGGGATTACCTGGTAATATTTTAGTAAAAATTCAATATCGCGGAACAAAATAGCGGCCTAGTAAAATGTTCAAAAATTATTACTAAAAAACTAATGAACCTCAAATTTTGCATAAAAATCAAATGTTACATAGGAATACATTGGTACGATTCTGGTCCGAATGTAAGATGGCAAAAAGATGGTAGCCTTAAAAATATTTAGAAAATTAGCTTAAAAAACTAGTTATTACATTGAATTTAAATTTTGGACAAGTATTAAGGGTGATATAGAGATCAACTGGTAAAATTCTAGTACGAATTCAAGATGGCCTAGTCAATCTATGAGTATCTTTTAAGCTATGCCGCGAACTAATAGCCAGACATACAAACCGACACACGGAGTGACGGAATTAATAAAACATATTTTTTTGGCAATATATGTAAAACCTGAGAGGTTGAGATTAAAAAAAATTTTATTTCGCCATTTTTTTCCGTCATTTTGAATCAGAACCACAGTTTTTCTAGTTCATATCTATACCACGATTAGGTATAGCACACAATTTGAAATCAGTTCATCAAGAAGATTTTTGAGGCGGAATTTATAAATATTTCATTAAGCCGCCATTTTGTTCCATCATCTTGGATTGGTACCAAAATTTTACCAGTTAATTCCTACATAATACTTGAAATTTGAGATAAATTGGATAATTAGTTGTTTAGTAATAATTTTTTTAACGTTTGACTAGGCCGCCATCTTTTTCTGGCATAATGGATTTTACCAAAATATGAAATCAGTCTGGGAAGCAGTTTTTAAGCTACGCCGTGAACTGACAGACAGACTGACAGACGGAACGACAGAATTGATAAAACATATTTTTTGGTATTTTTTAAAACGCTAAAAAATGAACATATATAAAACCTAAAAGGTGTTTTTTTACGACTACAAACGTTATATTTGGCCGCCATTTTGTTCTACCATCTTAAATTAGTACATTTTGTTTTGGCATAATGGATTTTTACCAAAATATTACCAGGTCAATCGCATATGAGTCAATCTGATGAGTAGATTTAGACAGAATTTGTATGTAAAACCTGAGAGGGTGATTTTTCATATTACAGAAATTTTATTTGGCCGCCATTTTGTTCCGCCATCCTGAATCAGTACCACAGTTTTACTAGTTCATCTTTATAATACAATTAGTTATGACACACAATTCGAAATTAGTTAAGCGGTTTTTTTCAGGATAGATTTTTAAATATTTTTTTAGGCCGCCATTTTGTTTTGCTCAATTGGATTTTTACCTAAATGTCACCAGGTATGTCCCTTAATTTTTGACCAAAATTCAAGTCAATCGGGTAAGTAGTGTTTTAACTATGCCGCGAACAGACGGACAGACGGAATAGAGAAAACATGTTTTTCGTTATCTACGAACTCTGAAACGTGAAATCTGAAAAAATCTCGGAGGGTGATTTTCTTCAGGATCAGAATACTTGCCTTTTACAAGGGAAGTAAAAAAAGATAAAAAAAAATATAAAAAAATATGGACTATGGACAAAACATTTTTAGCTTCTGCATCTCTTTCGATTTTTTTCCATACATGAAAAATATTAAATAATTAAAAAACTTCATTGTAATCAGACTAAGCAAGCGGAAAATGGAAAAATTACAAAACTATAAGATGGTTATAAAAAAGAATTTCACAGCATGATAAATAATTCAAAACTAAATCCATGATTTTCTAATTTTTCATTAAATTTTAGAAACTAATATAGCTGGTACAACTTGAGAGGCGTGATGCTTTGGGTCCCTCATCTGATTAATTTTAATTTAATCCTTTATGGTTTAAAACCAAATAATTCTTGTTTAACTGCCCTTGTTTTAAGTTATGTTTATTTTAACCTTTTGGTACTTATAAGGTAATCTTTTGTGTATGATGCTGTTTTTTTTATAGTTGAAAGTTGATAAATGTTTTATTTAAACGTATATTATGTTTGCATGTCATGTAATGTTGGAGGATGACCTCAGCTCATTGTAAGTTAAATTAGTGAAATATTTATTAGGTTAAAAGAAAAGGATATTATTATTTTTTTAGTTAAATTACAAGAGTGTTTATTTTTATTTAAAGATCACAGTCCTATATAGATGTTCCATTTATTGCGTCATTGTTTTCAAATGCATTGTACATTTGCTATATTTTTCAATTTTTTTCTTTTTACCACATGTTTAGTGTTCTGTAATCTCTTTGTTGGTTTAAAAGTTTAACACTGATAAAGCTTGTCAAACTGACAAGAAATGTATATATAACTAGATTTTTAAATTTAATTCTTAATTCTTAGAAACAATTTTGTGCAATATAGTATTGTTTTGTATAGGAAAAAATGGAAAATATTTTTGGAAAGCGGGTTTTTAATTAGGCATGTTACCTAGGATCGTCTGAGTTACCGTAAATCAGAGTTGAGGTGTGCTATAGAGCGATTCCATGATTACTTACGGGTCAAATTTCCGAAAATTTTGGGAATCAAGAGCACTTTTTTTACTAATAATGTGATTAAACTAGTCTTATTTAATCACCAAGAGTATATGATGGTAATGTTACCTTAGACGTAATAAACGTATTGGTACCTTCTTTAGGGTTAAAAATATAACACCATACATGACGATTATTGATGCGACAAAAAAATGCGCAGATAATTTTTCATATTTTTCTAATTAAAATTTTTCTGAATTTGAATGTGTTTTAAAAATACATGTTGTTGAAAATGTTTATCTCTTGTAGTGATATATGTAAATAAGAATTTACTTTCTAATGTGTCCTCGTTTATTTATAGCTGAGCAGTTTTATGTTTACTGACGGGACATCTTGGAACCAGATTTTATATTTTCTCCAAAAGCATAGGATTAAAGTAAACAATATTTAAATAACGTAATAACACATTCTTATACTAAGGAAAACAATATATTTTTAAAAATTGTGAAAGTTATTGCTTTTTGAGATTTGGTTGATGATTGGTCAATGAACTTAAAATAGTGGGAACTACTGATTTCCGGTAATGCTATACAATTCATCCATTTTGTGTCTAAAAGGGGCTTCATTTCAACCGCATCCTTTTCATCAACACAAATAATCTTTATATTTTCTAATATAAATTTTTGTTTTTATTTACTGTTGTTAAAAAAGGTATTTTCTGTTTTTTTAAATTATAGAAGACGCTCGTGTTAAACTTTCCTAAAGTAAGAATGCACTTTAAAAATATTGCATAAACTCATTTTTCTTTTTACAATTACACCTACGCCATCCACTGCACTTTTCATGACTCAAATTGTTGCTAATAATTGCAAAAGAATAAACCTTGTTTGTTGACAACCAAGCAAGACCAGTGAATATTGTAACCTGATCATGATGCCAATGGGCGCTTTGGATTTCATCTTGGGAAATTATTGAAAAATTTTCGGCAAAGTCAGTTTGAAGAATTACGTCACCTTCTTCAATCTGGTTACTCCTGATATCAAAATACTGCTGCTGTATATTTTTATGTAATAGTGCTTTCTGAATTGTGGTAATTTATTATTAAATATTTCAATTACTGAACTGATTGTTTCAGCATGGCTTACAAGTCTTGTTTTGCCTTCAACCGTTTCCCATTGCTTAAGGGAAATAGGTTTGTCACACTCGAATTGTAGAGGAGTACAGGAAAATCTCACGTCAACTTCTCTACACCGTGCTCATTCATTCATCATACAAAATACGTTATTTACATTACACGTTATTTCGGAAAGCATATATTTTTGATCATTTGGAATGGTTTTTAAATTTTTGCTAAGTACTTCCAAGATATAAAAAATATTTGCATGGTATTTGCATACACATACATTGTGTGGCATCTCACTTGTTGGCAATATAAATATTGGCCTAGGTTCATAAAATTTGCTTAATTTAAAATGTATTTCGGTATGTTCTACTTGAAAAATTGAACAAGCTTCTTTAATTGTAAAACACGTGTCTTTTTTGTTATATTCTACTATCCCATTTATTGATTTGACTTTCACTCTATCCTTCAAATTAGGGGAAACTCTACTTATATCTTCTCTTAAGTAAAAGGACTCTATCATATTAGTCGCATAAAAGGATAACTTATTCCAGGAATTTAAACTTGGACCTGATAAACTTTCGTCTCTGGAAATTTTTAATTTTAAATTATCATCTTTGTAATTTTTTTTTCGGTAATTTGCTACACACTGCTTGATACTTTCTTTTCTCGTTATGCTAAGTTTTCCCATCCTAAATGTGTGATAACTTGATTACTGACGGGACAGAAGTTGATAATCTAGTAGAAAAAAGAAATAAATCCTAAATTTAAATAAAATTTAGCCTTAGCATGAGGCAATTAAAAAATTACATTACAGATTTTCTTTAGCTTATATAACATTGAACTTCAAAAATATTGATTTTTTGTTTACTAACGGGACAAAAATATGCATTCAACAAATCATTATATACATAATCATACTTATTTACGAGAAAAAATATAAACACATTAAATAGATTACCAGAACACAAGCTTTAAAGCGATAATCAATTTGATAGTGTCTGCTAATTGTTACGTCTATACCATCCTATCAATACGAATATAAAAATATATTAAATTATGAAATTATCAAAGAAAAGTGACTGTGCATAATATCGCCCAATATTGGAAAATTCGAAACATTTCTCTATGCAAGAACACGATACCGTAAACAGTTGCTCTTTTAGTTAAAAGTTTTGAATTTTTTTTGAATTAGGCTTTTAATCTGTTCTCTGAATAAAACATGGAAAATATTTTTTCGTTTGATCAATCTTATTATAAACTACTGATTAATCGCTAGAAATAATAAAAGTTTTGCTACTGTTTTTAAAACCGATAATCTCTGGTTTAGATAGACCAAATTTTTTGGGTTGAATAGATAAGTGTATCACTTAAACCTGAACCTTTAGAACTGCCAAAACAATAAACATGGTGTTATTTTTATCGTGCATGTTGTAAAAATATATCATTAACAGAATATATAAAAGTTGTAAATTACGACGTTAATTCCACATTTGAAGGTTAAAGTTACTCAGTTCAGTGGAGTATATAGACCTTGCTTCTGGGAGAGGGGGGGGGGGGGTTGAAAGGATGAAATTTCAACAACCAAAAAAAAAGTCTCTGTCACTGTTTTGTCCCGAAAAAAGGTACCTTAGTCTCCAAACCCTCTCCCCCCTTAAATACGCCGTTTTTATTGATTATCATATAAAAGAGAATTTTACAAATAAACAATATTTTTAAAACCTAAAACCATATTTCACCTCACCTCTCTGTAAATTTCCAGATACCACCTTCAAATGTCCACAACCAAAGATGAACCTGACCACTCTCAAGATGCCAAAGATATACACAACGAGATTTTGCTCGAGGTCAAAGCCTTGCATAACATAAGAAGAAGTCTACGAACAGCTACATTCAAAATGAAGAAACCACCAGAGAACTGTAAAGTACCGAAGGATATAGAAACTAACAAATTGAAGGAAGATTGCCAAGATGACACGAAAGAAAAAGAATTTTGGTACAGAAAAAGTAAGTCGTTGTCTTTTTACTTCAGTCGTAAGAGAAAAAAAATTATTGTAAGAAAAATCACCCTCCGATATTTTTTCAGATATTTACCTTTCAGGGTTCTTAAAAATTCCGAAATAAATGTTTTTTCTCAATTCTGTTGGTATGTCTGTTGGCGGCATGGCTCAAAAATTACTGATCCGATTTGCTTCAAATTTTGGTCAGAAATTAAGGGTCATATGGGTATGCCATGGTAACATTTTAATGAAAATCCAATATGACGGAACCAAATGGCGTTCTAATAAAATTATTACTAAACACTTGCTTATCCAATTTACGCCAAATTTTGCACAAAAATTAGCTATAATATGCAGATGAGCTGGTGAAAATTTTGGTAGGAATCCAAGATGGAAATTCCGTCGTAATTAAATGTCTAACATTCTATTGATATTAAATTTGGCATACAAAGGTGAAAGAGGGACAAACTGTTAAAATTTTGACAGTGCTAAAACAAAATGTCATCCTAATTGAAAGTGGATAAAATTCCATTTTCTTGAATAAAGACCTTTTTTTTTAAGGAAAATAATAAATGTAATAAATGATTTTTTTTATAAATTATGTAAATAGACTTTTAATAAATAAAGAATAATAGTAATAAAATGAAGATACATTAAGAAATCATGGTTCTTGGGATTAGACCGTGTCAAATTGGAATTACTATCCGACGTTTCGCCCTCGATTTTACGAGGCATCTTCAGGGATCCCTGGTATACAGGAGTAGCGAAGCAGTGACTTTATTTAAGCAGGTATGGTAAGTGAATTAATGTTTGTATGAACGTATGTATGTATGTCAAAAAATGTTATAGAGATGAATGATATGTAAATAAAATGAAAATAACTATTTAAAATAGCGGTGACGCTCGGTTTGATAAACACAACATACAAATGTAGCAAAAGCGGTAGAAAATAAGAGGGAAATTAAATTAGAAAAAAAAGTTTATTGGCCTGTACACGAACATTTTTCGTAACGAATTCTAATAGACGCAGATAACAAAATTCAGTTTATATAAACAAATGTTTATTTGGCAATGTTATAAAAATTCACTTCTAACAAAGTTCTCTCTTTCTTTCTAAGATTATTACGCTTCGTGGATAATTTATCACAACTATACTATATGAGATTATGACAAGCAATGTTTTTAAATGTTATAATCTATTAATTATTAATTATTGCAGCTAATAAGAAACCAAAAAGTTAAAGTTATTTATTTGTTAGCTTTAATAATAAATAACTGAGAGATTATTACAATTAAAAACATCACAATGTCATAATCTCATATACAGTGAGGACATTAAAGTCCGTTGTCCCCCGTCTAACTTTTGAACTTCAAAGTATATAGCGACGAAATTTGGAACGATAATATATGAGCAAATTCTCCATATTTTGAAAAAAGAATGACAGCTTTAAATGTTAAGAAGACAGTTTCGAAACTTTTTTCTTTATGGAAGGGGGTCGAGTCATCGTTTTAAATTTTTTATTCTTAATCCAACCTCCGATTTTGAAAACATTTGATTCAGTAGTTTTCAGATGATGACCAATAACAATTTTAAATTTGATTTTTTTTTCACCAAGTGCAACAATTAATTGTGGCTGCCTTGGTTTTCTAATATTCGATATTTTTTTTAATCTGATTTCGTGATCTCAGATGTTATTTTGTATACGGGAGGGTTGGTTGGAAATGGTCAATAAAAAAAATTCAATTGCAACGTTTCGACCTATATAAGATCATCCTTGTAACAGGTCTTTAAAATTGTTTTACATGGGTTAGAAATTAAGCAATACATATTTAATAACAGTTACTTATAGACATATACGCAAATATAATACTTAAAACGCACAGCTAAATTAAACATAATTAAAAATTTAGTATTGAAGGTAGCAAAATTCATTTTATAGGGATGCAATTGTCTTTCTTGAAATTTAAACAATCGTAATACTACACTAAACATAGAAAATACGTACACAGAATATAAAAAACATCTCTTTATTTTATATAAATTAATCACACAAGACTTTTTATATTTATCGGATATATTTAATACTTACATAAAGGTAGAACTCCGTGTTAAAATGAAATACGTATATTTAAAATTGGAAAAACTAATTAGATAAAGGATCTCGAGCGATCGTACCATGGCCTAGCTAGTACTAAAACAGAAATATTTATTTGTCTGTACCTTCGCATATCATCAGTTGAAAAATTTTTTTTTCTCCAAATTTACAGCTCGTAGATATTATTATTATTACTATGGCGGGTGTTGAAAAAAATTAGTTATATTGAAGCATGATAAACTTAAATTGTCGACATCTTGTTTTTTGTTGACACTATTTTTATGTTTTTTGATTTCTATCATTTCATTCAGAATTCGTTTTTTGTAATTAGTTTGTTTTTTTCCAATGATTTTTGTTTAGTGAAAATTAAATGGGTGTGACAAATTTTCAAAATGTTCCTCTAGGGCAGTCTTATTGTTTGTATTTATTAAACTTTAAAGGTTTTACACTTCTTTTATGTTCGGTTATTCTTGTTTTCAGATATCTCCCTGTCTGTCCCACATAAACTTTATCACATTCAGAACATGGACTTCAATAGATAACACCACTTTCATAATCATGTGGTGTTGTTTTTAATTTTGAGAAAAATGTCTTTACCTTATTTTCGTTTTTAAAGGCTATGTTATTTGAATCTGTATTTAGTCCCCTAGATAGGTTTTCAGAGAGGTCTGTGATATAGGAAAGCTTCTTTTTTTTTGGTTTTGAGTTTGGTTATTTGTTCACTTTTGATTATGTTGTCATCAGTTCTTATTAGCATTAGGTCCAGGAAAGGTATTGACTTATTGTTTTCTTTTTCAACAGTAAATTGCAGTCGCGGATAGAAGTTGTTAGAGGTTGTAACCAACCAAATGGCACGCAATTATGTCATCAACATATCGTTTAAAAAATAGTAAGTTTAAAGATAATTTTTTAATACAACATACAATTGCAGTTCAGACATGATCACATCCGATCAACTTGCCCATACCTAGACCATATATTTGTTTGTAGAATTTATTCTCGAACGTAAAATAGCTACGGTCAAATGTAAATCTTAAAACCTCGATAAACTTATTAAGTAACAAATTACAGTGTGCCTGTATCGTAACCCACTTTCGACTTAAAATATCGACTGCAAGGTCCGCTGATATATTTGTAAACAGAGACACTACATCCAATGATACCAAAACATAACCAATTGCACTTGAACATTTTGCAGCAATGACACGACTAGAGTTTTGCGAGGTTATGGTAGAAAGGACCACAGCAAATCCCAGTTATCTCCGCCTTATTTGCTTTAGTGATGAGAGCACCTTTACCCCAAATGGAAAAGTCAATACTCAAAATTGTAGATACTGTAAATCCCCATGTGTTTCGAAAAGGACATACCCAGATTTGCTCAAAAATTAAAGGTTTGGGCGGGTATTTTGGGTGACCATATCGCATAGGTCCCATATTTTTTTAAGTAAATTTAAACGGTTTCACATATCTTTGAATGCTGCAGGATATTATCACTCGACTTATTGATGATGTTGTTGTTCAAAACCCACATAAGTTCCACTTTGGCATTACGTTTCAACAGGACGGTGTCCCACCACATTATTTTAGACACACTAGAAATTACTTGGATGCATCCTATCCGGATAAATGGTCGCTGAGATTCGACAACAGATTGGTCAGCTCGCTCGCCAGATATTACACCCCTTGATTATTTTTTATGGGGTTATGTGAAATCTTAAGTTTTCAAAATGACTCCGGATTCTTTGGATGAACTACGTGGACGTATCATCGACGTGTGTGCAGGAATAAACCCTTGATAATGTCACCAACCGGATGTTCATTTGTCAAGAGGTGCAAGGAGGTCATTTACAACATCTTTTAAAATGAAAATATGACTTTTTTTTCTCTTTCTGCTTGTCTTAGTTTTTTAGCTGTCTTCTTGACATTTAGAGCTGGAATTTATTTTCATTTCACCTAAGCCCTAAGGGGCTTATATGTGAAGGTATTCACATCTAATCGCTTAAATAATGATCTACTATTTACAACGTCTTAACAAAATTTAAAACTAAAAATCTAATTTCAATGAGATACAGTGAGATACAATACTATAAAGTGTAATGTGGGCCTAAACAGAGCTTTGAATACATTCAAAATCAACAGTAAGTGACCAGGAATAGGCACATGAATCGCAATGCAAGTAAGTTTTAAGATCAGTACCTATAAAAATCAACCACAAAAAAAAAATATATTTTGACTTACTGCTATAATTTGTAACTTTAAACGAGTGATTTTTCAAATAATATATATGTTGGTAAGCGTAATATGAGCGTAATAGAGCATTGAATGCATTCAAAAACAAGAGTATATGACCAGGAATAGGCACATTCCTGGTCTAAATGTAAGTTTTACGACCAATACTTGTAAAAATCAACCACAAAAAAACAATATATTTTGACTTACCGCTATAATTTATCTCTTTAAACGAATGATTTTTTAAATAATATAATGTTGTTTAAGATAAAATGGTTTCATTTTTTTTTAATGTTCTGTTATCAACCATATTCCTTATATCTAAAGCCAAAATGTTAAACATCTTGATACCCAAATAATCCAGTGACTTCATGAATGTTGTATTGTTTGGTTTAGGTAGTAACATTTTTTGCTGTATATTTCCCCGGGTCTGATATTGATGATTTATTTTATTCTCGAATGAATTATTTTTGCAAATAAAATTTAACGTACTACGGATATAAAGTATCTGAATATCGGATAAATTAGTATTTGCAAAGAAACCAATTGTAGGATATAGTTTTGATTTATTGTACAACATTTTTATAATTTTTTTTTAATTACATTTAAGGGATGCATATTGCATTCGTATGTTGCACCTCAAATTGGAATAGCGTAAGTAATAATACTCTCAAAGCGAAATAAACACACCATAACGCCTTTTCACTTAAGATATCTCTGAGTTGATCAAATTTAAACATTAATCTTCGCAATTTTGAAACTACCATGTCTATTTGACAGTTCCACTTCAAAAAACTGTCTATCTTATGGTACTTCCTCTAGTAACTCTGTCAGTGCAATTTATACATCTGTGGGCATTTTTACATTTATGTAGTGTAAGAAGATTGAGACTGGGGTACAAGGTATTATTTAATGAGTAGGTCATAAATTTGATCTTATTGATGTTTAAAGTTAATAAATTTGCATTTAGCCAATTAAAGACCGTGTTTAATCCTAATTCAGCATTCAATTTTGTCCCTTCTCATGTATTCCCCGAGAAAACTAAAACCGTGTCGTCTGCGAAAGTAATGATATTACCGGGAATATTCAAACTAAAAATGGTATTAATATAGATCTGAAATAAAGCTGGTCCCAAAATGGTTCCCTGAGGTATGCCATAACCCAAGTTATTTTCATAATTGCAGAACGATTTCTGTATTAATGTTCTTTGGCAACGATTTTGTAAATAATCAGCAATAAGAGCTTCTGAAATGCCCCTAATCCCATAATTACATAGTTTACAAATTAAAATTTCATGAGATATTGTGCCAATTGTACTAGGTCCAGAAACACTAGCAAAGACTTTTTACTATTGTTGAGTGCCTTATGTACTTCACTGCTCACGGCATATATGGAGTCAGTAGTTGAAACTTTTTTGAAACCATATTGATTTTCAGAAATTATATTATGTTTATTTAAATGATTCAGTAATCTAAGTTTTATAGATTTTTCGAAAATTTTTGCGAAATTGCTTACTAATGATATTGGTCTATAGTTCTGTGGCAATAAAGGTTCCTCCTTTTTAAATATCGGTTTTATGATTGCTTTTTTTAATAAATTAGGGAACACCCCTCCTTCTAACAGATTTATAATATGTACTAATGGCTTTAAGATATATTGTTGTGATAACTTTATTGTTTCAGTATTTATGTTGTCTGGACCTACACAATTGTTTTTCAAACCACATATGTTGTTTTTTACTTCATTTTCTGTTACCGGTGATAAAAATATTGATTCTTTAACGTTAAGATTGTTTGTTATATTATTTGTTATATTGTTCATGCAAGATAATGTTTTTAGTTCATTTGCCATGTTTGATCCAACATTAATAAAATATGAATTTAATATCCTGCATATTTCAGGTTCGCTGTTGACTATAGTGCCATCAATGTTTTTAATTTGATTTATTTCCTTCTTTGGTCTAAGAGAATTCGTAGAATTATTTATTATTTGCCAAATTTTTTTGGGATTCTGTTGCGCATCAGTTACTTTTTGTTTATAAAAATTTCTCTTATAATACCATAATACAATACAATAAAATAATATAAAACAATGTTTTGAAGTGATTCATAAAATTTCTGGAAAAAATCTAAAAAAAATTGAGCACTTATTTTCTCAATAAAAGCA
Organism: Kuschelorhynchus macadamiae; assembly: GCA_030620095.1. Taxonomy (NCBI): domain Eukaryota; kingdom Metazoa; phylum Arthropoda; class Insecta; order Coleoptera; family Curculionidae; genus Kuschelorhynchus; species Kuschelorhynchus macadamiae. The sequence continues at coordinate 507,207 of JAUTXW010003728.1, read as the reverse complement.
AGAGTATACATGACCATACATTGACCATGTGCACTATTTAAAGAAAATACGTCCGAAACAATTTTTGGAGTTTTTTCGAAAATTAATTTTTTTTACGCGCGTTATATCCGAATAAATATTGTAAACATAACTGGAAACTTAATTTTACTTTAACTAATGTATTCACAATAAAATTAATTAAATCAACTTTCGCTGTTTGCTGTTATTTGTGACATGCATCGTTCAAAATGGCCATTCTAAAGCTACATTTATATTTTTAATGTAGCCGTGCTAGATTTATAGTTTGGCACACGAATCTGAGTCTATGAAAATAATGCAAGTAACTATGGAAACGGTGCAATAATCATTCGCGGTTGGCGACAACTCTGTATATCCATGAAAACAGCCTGCTTTTGAGATAGCTCCCCTTTCGTCGATGTTTTAGATATGTGTGGTGTACTTTACTTATTTGGCGATTTAATTCCCTATTTTTTAATACTCTCAATTGATAATATTGAAATGCATACCTAAGCTGATTTGGATGTGAATACAGCTTAATCGGTTTATATTTTGCCACTTAAAAACGAACGGAAACTATTTTTTTTGTTGTAAAATGCCCAATATTAAATTAAAATTATTAATAATCTTAGACTATAAATACAAGAGAGAACCAACTATTTACATTTAACACGGGATCATACATTGAATATTTTGCCTCTACACTACATCGATAGGTGTGTGTTGTTGTTACGTTTTAAAAACTATCAAATATCCTGAGCCAAGTTTTATCGAATTACTCCAATATGTTTATATATTTTCATAACACAGTTATATTCTCTAAGTAATTAACTAAGGTCTTTAAAAAGTTACAAAAATAAAATAATAAAAATATTACCCACTAGAACTGGTAACGACGCTACGCCAAATTCACGCCCTTACGAGTAGTTCTACAACTATTCATTCATGGCAATCATCATAGCACTCTTGTTTTATAGTGTAATTACAAAACAGACGCTGCAATGTTGTCATTTTTGGTACCGGGTTCAATGGCTGTTTATGCATTTTTTTTTCAGTTTTTTAAAGATTTTGTAAATTCTGTGTGTTGTAGTACTTAAATATATGAAAAACTATGTTGAGGAAGAGTGTTGTTTATGGAAATACAGACTATTTAAGTCAAATCACAAGTAGGTCTTGATATAATTAAGGTGCATCAGTGGTGTCCGAACCGCAAGGCCTTGTCATTTACACATTTTAATTTGATATTTTAGTTATTCAAGTAGGTTAATTGGCATGAAAAACAAGAATAAAATGGGCGCTAATTGAACAAAATCAAATATCTTGCCAATTTTGTCAGGTTTTACATAACGTAAACATTAAAATACATACTAGCTCTCCAAATGAGTTATTTACTATACTATTTTGGATGTGAGTAAGTTCTATATTTCTATGACTAAATACTTTTATGTAAAAATAAACGTATTTTTGCGGATTTTTATAATACCTCTTGGTAATAAAACATTTTGTTTGAATCATATTGTGTCATAAGTCAGTCAGATAAGTAGTTTTTAGCGATACTGCAAACAGGCAGACAGACTGACGGATTTGAAAATTTCAACATCCCTAAAACGTGACAGATACTTAAAATTGGCAAAAACACACTAGATTGCTTGATATAACCATATATTAAATTAAAGTGAAACGAGCCGCCGCTGGTTCAATCCATAGTGAGAACCAACAGGGTTGCCATTTTTGGGACCAGCAACGCAGAGGAAGACATATGTTTTCTCTCGCACCCATAGCACGCGCAAAACAATAATAGATCGAACTTAACTTATAGTCTAAGTTAATAATAGAGTTCCGGGAGTTGGGACTTTTTTATTGAAACTGTCTTCCTCATTAAGAATCTTTTTTACATTTTTTTTAAATTTTAATTCTTTCCGAATGGTAAAAAATTAACTTCTTTTTTTTTAAATCTTAATCAAAAATTAATAACTTTTGAAATTGTTTATGTGCGGGTTTGACTGAGACTTTTTACATTTACACATACATTTTTCGAGACGTCTTTCCGAATCCAATTAGCCCTCACGTATATTTTTAGTAGTACTAGAATTAACACAATTTTGAGTTTAGATTAAATGCAATATTATCATTATACTTAGGAATTACTTCAAACGCATGGGTTTTTGGTGAACCGTCAGATTTCATGAAATTTTAATATGTTATAGACTTGGACCTCCTGATTAGCAATCTTCATGGGCAGAACTCAATACTGACCCCAAATAAAGGTGTTATATCTTACCCAAATCCCATATAAAATAAATGGGGAAAATAACATCAAATTACTTTTGTCGAGATATATGACTTAAAGTATTTCCTAAAATAAGAAAAAAGTGTTATATGGACATAGGTCTAAATACGTTTTGTTTCCAGAAAAGGCCAAAAAACAATTACGATTTAATACCCTGCATACGGACGACAAAGCATTTGCGAGCCTTTGTTCACATAAAATGCCTATCTTAGCCTGGGAGGTACTGCACTTTAAATATGTTTAATAAACTTTTAATCAGGAGGTCGAGTTCTATAACATTCTAAAACCGTCAAGATGTGTGCGGGGTCCTTTATTAGAATTTTTAAATTTATATTGATTTACATATTTTGAATTTAGCAAAGAATAATGGCAAATATCTGAATCGGGATCTGAATTCATCAGAAATGAGTTTTTCACAGTTTGTGCTACTCTTTATTACGGCTGGGCGATTATCAAAATATATAATCGATTATCGATTATATATTTTGATATATATAAATAATCGGTTATTTTTGAATAATCCACTAATAGAGAAATAGTCGACTAATCAAAAATAATTGATTAATAATAATCGATTAATCGGAATTAATAATCGAAAATAATCGATTAATCGAAAATAATTGATTAATCGAAAATAATCGCTAATCCATTTTTCTAAACGATATTATCAAATAATCGACTAACCGTTTAATAAAACCACACTTTTGTACTTTTATGCTCCCTTAATTTAAGTTTTTTTATGTGAAAACTTAAATCAAGAACATTTTTTTTATTAAACATTAGCTTTTTTAGTTTTTTAGTTTTTAATAAAGTCTTTAAAACCCATTTTACTGAAATTTAACTTAACCATAACCGTTATGCATTTTTGAGATTACAAAAATTTTTGATTATTCGAAAATAATCGATTAATCGAAAATAATTTTTTAATCGAAAAAAGCCGATTATTGAAAAATAATCGATTCATCGAAAATAATCGAATAATCAAAAATAATTTATTAATCGAAAATAATCGATTATAGATTGTCCCAAAAAAAATCGAGTAATCGATTAATAAGTGATGGTCTGTCTGTCTGTCTGCTCTTGACAAAACTACTTGTCCGATTTCCTTCAAATTTTGACATTGACAATTTTTGATGACATGGCAACATTTTGGTAAAAATATGGCAAAATGTTAAAAAAAATACTTAAATTTACCGCAAATTAGTTGGTATATGGGAATGAACTGGTAAAATTTTTGTACAAATGCAAAATGGCAGAACAAAATGGCGACATAATAAAATGTTAAAAATATCAGTGTAAAAATACTACTTCATCGATTGTTTGCACAAAAATCAAGAATTATATAGTGAACAAAATGGCGGCCTAATTAAATGTTTAAAAAATTGATCTCAAAAACCTATTTGATTGATTTTGAATTCTCCACAAAATTTATTGTGATAATATACAATTTTGATGAGGAGCCATTATGCTGGAATAAAATGGCAGCCTATTGAAATATTTAAAAAATCAGTATAAAAAAACCAATCCATCCAATTTAGTTGAAATTTTGCACTAAATTCAAGTTGTTAAAACAGGAATGAACTGGTAAAATTTTGCCTAAAATGTCGGAAAAAATTCATTTTCCTGGAATTAAATATTCTCTTTAAGGCGAAAAATTGTAAATGTCGTAATTGTTTTTTATAGATTATATAAATAAAGTTATAAATAATAACAAAATTAAAATAAATAAGCAAATAAAAACAAAAGTTATAAATGGTATACAGGAGAAGCGAACCAACGTTTTAGTAAAGTGAATGATGTTTGTATGTATATATGTATGTATGTATGGATTTATGTATGTACGTTTGTTAGATCTAGATTAAAAAAAGTTTGTCGAGATGAAATATGTATATTTGTCTCAGTCTGATTATCAAGATTATCATAAGTGGTTATTTGCGCGAGATATCTAATCAAGAGAACTTTCGACTTGACAAACTGTAGAAAATATATAAAAAATGAATATGAAGAAAATACAATTTTAAAAATTGGTAAAATGGTTCGGACTATCCCTCATAACGAATTCCATCACGTTTCGTTATAAAAGAGAATTTTATTTTAAAGTAACTATACTTTGGTCAAAAATAGGTAAAGCTTCTTTTTAACAGAACTTTTCTCGTAATAAAACTTTTTCTTTATCAAGAATTATTAATATTTATATAATCTGTATGAAGGTAATACCAAATAACTATATGCACATATTATAAAGTGTATTATTTATATAGTGGGGTCCATTACTAGGAAAATCCCGGGTATAGCCAATTTATCCATTTTTTTAGGGAACTTAATTATTTCAAATTAATTTAGGTTAGGTCCCTAAATTCAATTGTGTGCACAGCATTTTACTGTTTTTAATTGTTTTTGCAAATTTCCCGATGATTAAGCCAAATATTTTTTTATATTTAATATATGTGCATATTTAAAGGCAAGTGACATATTTGCCAGTTCGTCGCAATTTTATGGGATTTTTTAAAGTTTCTATTTGACTTATGAGCCTAGAGTTAGCCAAGGCCCACTAACTCTATTAGGTTGATCTGACAAGGCGGCCAGTTTATTGCTTATTCAGCTTGATGTTTTCGTTGCGATAGTTGTCAATTGTGTTTTTCAGAGTATTTTTTTACTTCTTCAAGTGAACGTTTTAAGACATTTGAAGGATTAATAAGCAAGGGAACCAAAATAACCGAAAAACTATTGAAAATGATTACAAATAGACACAACAACATAAACCTAGATGCCGCAAGAGTGTTCTTAAGACAAAGGTTAGTTATAAGAATGAAATATTTAAATGAACTGGCGAAGGAGAAAAAAAGGTAAAAACAGAAGCACGAATAGCTGTATAAAAAAATGAAAAAAATTATTAACTGAATTTTTAATTTGTTACCGCTTAAGAATAAATTGTGTGCTGATTTATTCCCTATTATTAAAAAAGGTGTTTGAACAGTTAAATAATTGTGTTTACTGCAAATACTATACCTATAGTTAATAAAATATGAAAAATACTTATAATATGCATAAGGTGTCCTCATAGTGTGTTCTCAGTTGATATCTTGGTACCGGTTAGAAATAGAGAAGAAATTTATGGTAGACTACTAAAAACTAAGTCAGGAAAGCGCAAATCGTTTTATTCTAATTTGAACCGTTTAGACTCTACAGCTGTTCAAAATTGTGCATCCCAGTTTTTAAATGTCAATATTTCGAAAACAATTAAACTTAGGCCTATGGACAATATATGAAGTAGACGTAGAATGTTAGATAAAATTCAAAAATGTAATAAAATATAGGGTGTTTCATATATGAAAAACTATTTAAGTAGGTATATAAGTCATCCCATAGAGTAATCTTTATATTCAAACTTTTTCTCTGTCTCTAACCATTATCACAAAACCGAGAACACACTACTGGGACACCTCGTATAAAAAAATGTTCTAAAGTTATACAACTATTTGTCATGCTAAAACTGTTTACGAGAATATTTTTTGACACTTTAAAAATACATCATATTTTTTCAAATACGATGCGAACTTTTTGAAATGCACTCAGCAAAAAAAAACTTGGTTAAAATTTGATTCAACATTCCTCAACATAAGTTTAAAATTATAATAACTTATGTCTTGATGGCTGCATTTTATTGTGATAAAAAAGTTTCAATTTTAAACAAAAAAGATTAATATATGTAATTAAACGCACACAGAAGAGATATGGACAATGCCGTGCTAGAGCGAGCCGGTCGCCGAGGTATATCGCTCACAATGAGTTGGGATAGGTCAAGATCGCTCGATGCAACCTATAGAGTTAATGGGCCTTGAGAGTTGGCAACATGATGCTATAATATGAGTAAATCGTGTATTATTATATTGATATGCTTTTTTTAAATTGTTAATATTGTTATATTTTTTATGAATTTTTTCTAAACTAAAAATTGTAGGTAGAGTTAAACCCTTTTGTGGGAAAAATGACGGTCTGCAAGAAACTCTTAGTTTTAATTTCTGAATATACTTCAAGACTTTCTTTTGAAAATTTTATTCAAGGGGTTTTTACATTAAAAGTCAAAATCAAATCCCATACCTCAGAACAAATTACTGCTAGATGTATAGTATTTTGGAGACAATTTTATTTTGATATTTTCTAGTGGATAGCGGAAACTTTCCATCTTTTGAAAATTTCTCATTTTGGAAACTTTTCGGGAAGTAATAAATCGATTTGGGAAACTTTTAGTTTGAGTCTTGCAAACGAAATATTCCCCAAAACTCCCACAGCCGTTGTACATATTTAAAATTTGGCGCTGGTTTAGATCATATGACAATGTTATTTAGGTTTTCACTTTTGATCTTTAGTTTAATTTTTTATTTTTTAGACTTTAAATTTCAAGAATCGATTCGAAACTCGGAAGTAAAAATAAACATTCAAATTAATTAATGTAGATTTATTGACAAAAAATCTTATATTTTATATTTGTATTGTGATACTTAAATGCGTTACCCGTACGAAAAGTTCTACCCTTGGGGTCAGCGGACGAAAACAACCCTTTAAAATTTCATAATTTTCTAATTTTAAGATCTTTTAAATTGTAGTTTTTGCATTGGAAGGAAGGGAAAATATTAATATTTTTAGTAGAAAAATGGTTCACCCATTAATTTTTTTTCTTAAAATGATTGAAAGAATGTGAACTTTTTTTTTATATTGTACATATTCAAATTCAATCTAACTTATTGTTTGCAAGAACCGAAATGAAAGGAGTATTTTCCGAAAACACAGTTCTAGGGATTAGACCATGCCAAAATGGAACTGACACTTTCCTACGTTTCGCCTTTGATTGCGCGATTCATCTTCAGGGGATCTTTACTCCATGAGCTCGGAAAGATTTAGGCCCGCTTTTTATATTGGGACCTATGTTGATCGAACCGTGACCCGGTAAAATAATCGGTTTCCACGTATGATTATCTCTATTAAAATTATTAGGATGGTTGCAAATTTCAATAGATCTGTAATTTTCCGTTCATAGGTTATGTAATATTTAGTTCACACGTTCACATATTAAAAATTTTACACATTTTGTAGAAAATAAAAATAACCAGTTGGATCCAAAAGATATTTTAGTCAGTTTTGATGAAGAACCGCTATATTAATGATTCAAATTCAATAATATCAAACATATCTCCCCATAATAATTCGGACAACTCAATTTTAGATTTCATTGAAGCATGTCTCAGAAGCAGCCATGGGACCTCCGCTGTCTCCTTAAGTATTCAATAACTTCATGAAACTGTTAAGGTGAAACCTTAGAAATGTCTCCATTAAATCCAAAAATATGATTCAGTATGAAGATGATACTTTTATTTTGTGACCTCTTGATCCAGAAAATTTCCCCGTGTTTTTTGATCATCTAAATCAGTAACACCCGAATAATTTACGATGGAAATTGAATCAGAAAGTAACTAAATGTAAATTCACATTATCTTTCGGCCAGAAATAATCATCAGTAATTTTTTGATATATAGAGCTCTTGCAATTTGTCACCAAAATTCTTTCCAATCAGAAACCGAGAAACTGACTTAAATTTTAAGAAGGAATTGATATTGTACCGGAGATGTTAGAGGTCAATTAGAAAATGTAATGATAATCTTATTGCTGGATATGGAACTAATGAAGATGTACCGATATATAGTGTAGTTCTTCCATTTATACACAAAACTATAGACGAGGTTATTTAGCCGGTCCAACATACGTACAGTCTTTTACACACACACACACACATACACACACACACACACACACACACACACACACACACACACAAGAAAATTAGACAATGTTTGTAATCGCCTAAGAACATTATCCCTTTCCAAGGAGCATATGCGATTCCCTGTATTTGTGGTAATTGCTGCATTGGAGTAACTAGACATTCCTTATCCACTAGAAACAAATTATACATTCTGCTGTATCAGAACACCAGCATTCTTGTGTACAGGCCATAAATATACAAAAGGCCAAACTTCTTCCGTCTTTCTTTAATTATCTGCTAAATTTGCAAACTAGAATTGTCTCCATTAAATCCAAAATCATGATTCAGTATGAAGATGATACTTTTATCTTGTAACCTCTTGATTCAGAAAATTTCCCCGTGTTTTTTGATCATCTAAATCAGTAACACCCAAATAATTTACAATGGCCAGAAACAATCATCAGTAATTTTTTGATTTATAGAGCTCTTGCAATTTGTGACCTGTGAACTAGTCAACCAGTAAACGGCAGGAAAATTATATGCGGGGACATTAATGTTGACTATACTATTGTTTTTGCCACCCAGAAATATTTAATTTCTATATTAGACTCTTTCGGTCTTGCAATGCATGTATCGTCTCCAACTAGAATTTCAAAATACTCTTCTTCTATCATTGATTCCGTGAAGCCCATCCATCAGAGGTTCAATCTCTGGTTTGTAGCACAGGTCTTTCCGATCACGAAGCAATATTTTCCAAATTTAGTATTCCTCTTAGGCCTTTAAAGAAACTTTGCCATAGGGGCAGAATTTTCTGGGTCAATTTTTCAGTATTTCATAATATTTGCTTAAACACCGACTGAAATTTTGAATTTGAAAATTTTAGAGCTTTCTTAAATAAAATTTTAAGTGCTTTTAATAAGGCCTTTCCGCTTAAGACTATCAGACCTAAGTGTCATAAACCGTGGACCACGAAAGGACTACGCATTTTTGCTAGAAATATGAGTTCTCTCTTGTATATATATATATATATATATATATATATATATATATATATATATATATATATATATAAAATTCATCGACTCCATTCTTATTCTCGACTATATCTCCAGTTATAGGAGGATCTATATTAAACTAATCAAGTCAGTAAAATATACTATCAAAAACGTCTAACAAAGTCTGAAAACGTTTCTAAGGAAACCTGGTCCATTATCAATGACCTCAGAAATAAATCAAACTCTGTCATTCAGACCCTGCCAAGGCCAAATGATCTGAATGATTATCTTATTAATGTAAGCAAAAATGTTATCTCTGGTATCTCGCCAAGTTTGGACCCTCCTTTGTTTCTCCTTCCATCGAAAAATGTCGCCGCTAGCCTTTTCTTAAGCCCTGTTAGCAGTATGGAACTATCGAAAGAAATCACAAGCAAATCTTCGTGATGACCTATCAACTAAAATATTCCTGAACCTGCCTCTCCCAGTCATAGAGGCCCTTACAACACTAATAAATGAATCCCTTATAAAATGCATATTCAATGAATGCCTTAAAACAGCTGTAATTGTTCCTCTTTATAAAGGGGGCGAAAAAACTAACTCTTGCAATTATCGCCCAATTGCTCTACTACCAGTGCTATCAAATATCATTGAAAGGTTACTGAAGGATCGTCTTATGTAATTTCTCCTTAAACATCAGATAATATCCCCGGGTCAGTTCGGATTTTTACCCAACCAGTGCACCAGTTACGGCATGATCTCGTTGCTTAGCGACGTCTACTTATCTCTCAATAACAACCGCCCCACCGCCTCAGTTTTTTCTGACTATGCAAAAGCCTTTGACTGTGTTAGTCATGAAATTTTGATAAGCAAGCTACATTTTTATGGAATTTGTGGCATTTCTTTAAATTGGTTTAAATAGTATCTCGGGAATACGCAACAATATGTAAGGGCAAACGGTTCAGATTCTAATTGTAAGTGGAGACCCCCAAGGTGCGGTCTTGGGACCTATTCTTTTTTTGTTATACATTAATGATATCACCAACCTAAAAATTAATGGAAAAATGTCTCTTTGCTGACGACACAAGCATAACATGGAGTGATTTTGATTCAACGTCTTTACTTTCTAATATTTCCAACGACCTTGTTATGGTTAGGGCTTGCTCCGATTCCAATTTGCTTTGTTTCAATCTGGATAAAACGGTGGCCTTATCTTATACAACCACTTCAGCTACTTAAGAGCAATATTAAATACGTTGAGTCGGTTAAATTCCTGGGTTTGAATATAAATAACACCCTAAAATGGACTAAGCATATTGACACTTTAACTAAAAGCTTTCTACCGCCTGCTTTGCCATTCGATCAGTTTCAAAAGAACTGGATGTGTCTTCTGCCATCCCATCTCCGCTATGATCTTCCCTTTTGGGGCTGCTGTACCACCGAGCAATTTCGTAGTATTTTCAGGCTTCAAAAGAGAACAATTCGCTTTTTGTTTGGTCTAAATAATAGAGCGCACTGCCAATACTATTTCAAAAAACATGAAATATTAACACTTTCTGCATTTTCTATTTCAGAAACTGTCTGTTTGATGAGAAAACATATAAAAACTTTCCCGGAAAGGCCACGTATATCCTACCAGAAACTCTAGGCATGACATATACCTTCCCATTCCTTCCACAGAATTAATAAAAATATCAATTATTTATAACGCCATAAAACTTTACAATCTTCCAGAACATTTAAAAACTATCCCCATGTTTGTACTCTTTCGAAGAAAAATCAATTAATACCTCATTGAAAGACGTTTTTACTGCGTTAATGATTTTTATAATGAGTAAGTCTCATTAAAAATGTTGTTTGTTTGTTCACTTAAATCTTTTTGGGTGTCATGTTCCAGCTGCTAGCATACAATTTGAAAATTATTTTATAGGAGAATGAATTGTCTGATACTCCATTAAAATTAATTCTTTTGATTACGTATTAGATTAAAGTTATACATTTTCTTCTTTAATACACTTTAATAACTATATTACTTCAGTACAATTTTTGTTTAACTTCCCTTATTTCGCTTTTATGGCGATAACAAAATTTAAGGGTTTAAGGTCGCGTAATTTTAATTTCAATGTCATCGAAATTATCCACCTCGCATATGTATTGTTTATTTCCTTATTGTTAAGGTCACCTGGTTTCATTAACCCCCATACTACAATGTTAGGTTTTAACGAATGCTATATTTACAATTTATGTATTTGCATTGACCTATCAAAAAATATGATTTTTTTTCGATTAATATTTCGTTTTTTCGTTGTTTTGTTTTTTTAAGGTAAATTTCGCTTTGTCCATAAAATTGTAACAACTTTCCTGCGGTAATAAAGCATACTTTTGTTTGTTTTGAATTAAATCTGAATTAACAAATTTGTATCTCTAAAATATCTGAAAATATAATTGTATGTTCGCCGGAAGCATTTAAAAACATAACACTCCAAATTGTTCCCACTGAAAAAAAACACTTACTTTAGAATTAAAAGTGTGTATATCGAAAAAACCGTAATAAAAAACTACTACATGAAAGGTTTTTACAATATTCCGTTTTCACGTAATTTTCCACCCGATGATCAAACGATATTTTTTATTTTATTGCGTGCCCATATTTTCCTAAATACATCTCTGGCGAGTGTCCGACTTCCCTTTGCCGGCCGCGGCGTTCGGAAACTTCCGCAACAATTCGGCCGTATCTGTAAGCACCAGTGTTCGCGCGATGCGAAAACAATGCAGTAAAAAATAGATCAAAGGATTTGTCGAAGAGTGGATCTGCTAGTTTATTTCTACTATGGTTCTATGTTAACTTCCAGAAGTTTGCATGGGAAAGTTTCCAGGAGCATGTAGGAAGTCTCCGAGAATTTACAACAAGAGGAAAATTTGGCACATCACTAATATTTTCACATAAGTCCAGTCTGAAAAAGACACGTACTTATAAGATCAGATAAGAGCATATGCTAGTGAAGTGTTTTTATTTTTTAATCTCTTGAATGTCATGATGTACATTAATTACACCCAGTGAGATTAACTTGTTATCTTTGGCACTGATAAACTTCAAACATATTAATTTGCCATAAATATTTACATTAGAGTGGCTTTTAACCTATTGATAGATAAATTCTCATTAGATAAATGAACGAGACATAGAAAACGTATAACAATATAATTCTAATCCATATACTTACCTAACTAGTTAATATAATTATGTCTACACCCAAGAATCAGAAGAACAAAAATGTGAAAATAATGCTATAATTACTTTGACACTTTGAAGAATAAAAATCAAAATCAAATCCCATGCCCCAATTACAATTCAATTAGAACAAACTACTCATGTCGGATGTACAGAAATCGAAGAAATTGTTCATATTTCTCAAAGAGACCTAGTTTTTATAAAAAGTAAATGATAATTATTAACATGACACGTTTTTCACCCTTTCGAGCATCATTAGACCAACAGAGAGAACCTTAGTAAATAATCACACTCACAAATCCGAAAACAATAACTTACAAATAGAATAAAACACACTAAAGTACAACAAAGCAAACAACTACTTATACATTTTGATCGACACTAAAATACCTTTAGACTACTAGACTGGTTAACAAAAATAAACAAAAAATCTCACTATATAAATTAGTGAATGAAATCAAGGTTGCCTACAATAATTATTATATTGAATTGTTAAATATTAAGGTTGGCTCGACATTAAAAACGTCGTTAGCGTAAGTGAGAATAGGACTTTTAATAGCGCTGGTTATTTCCATTTTTTCTAGAAGGTCAAGCTTTTTCCCCTTCGGATATTTATGTAAAACATCAACGTCAGAAATGGAAAATTCATGACCTGACTCTAACAAATGATTAGCAAAAGCTGAAACAGTTTCAGTCATATCCGAATTTCTGAATTTGTTGACAACGCTCAAATATTCTCTCACCCTTGTGGAAGTTTCTCTACCTCTTTGTCCCACATAGGTTGTCGAAAATCGGAATCGAAACTGGAGTAATTTCCGGTGAATAATATCAAATATATTTGACTATAATAATCTTGACAATTCACTTTTAGATCTGATTAGGGCTTGTTTCATATCAAGATATTTCGTTTGTGGTAGTCATGGAAATGCTGAGGAGGAAACTTTAGGGTTGTGTCCATTAAAGCCAAATCATGGTTCAGATGTTAATTAGCAACATCCTAATATAAAATTTACAATGGAAATTGAATCAGAAGGCATGATGCCCTTTCTAGACGTACTTGTATGAAGAAGAGATAATGGTTCCTTAGGACACTCTGTAACTAGAGAAGCAACACATACGAGCAGATATCTAAATGCAATTACCATCATCATCCGGCATAGAAACTATCAGTTATTATTTTTTTTTTGATTTGCAGAGCTCTCGCGATTTGTGTTCAAAATTTTTTACAGTCAGAAACAGAGAAACCGACTCAAGCTTTAAGAGCTAATCACATAGAGAGTAAAGAGTAAACCACAGCTGAAAATGTGTACACTTTCCATTTTCACCTTACGGTGATTACACTTTTCTACATGATACTTCCTCTCCGCGATGAGAAACTAACGAAGATATACCAGTAAAATGTAGTTGTGCCATGTGTACACAGAACCACTGACAAGGTTACACGCCGGTCCAACATCGATCGTTACACGTTACAGGTATAAAAAACTGATTAAAATCTCTCCAAGCTCATTCACTATTCCGATCGTGTGAAGTAAAGATCCCAGAAGATGTCAAGTACAATTGAAAGCGAAACGCCGAAAGTAATTCGATTTTGATACGGCCTAAACCAAAAAATTATGTTTTCTTAATTGACCAGAGCCATGAAAGTTTCCGTTCTATGTTAGCTTCCAGAAGTTTTCATGGGAGAGTTTCGAAGAGCTTGTAGGAAGGTTTGGGTAATTTACAGCAAGGGGGAATTTGGCCCATCACTAATATTTTCACATAAGTCCGGTCTGGAAAGACACGTACTTATAAGATCAGATATAAACATGCTTCCGAATTTTTTGTATTATTTTATACCTTTAATGTCATGGTGTACCTTAACTAAACGGTTTAAATACTACATTGCCCCAGACAGATTAACTTGTTATCTTTGCCACTGATAAAATTCAAATATATTAATTTGGGATAAATATTTACATTAGAGTGGCTTTTAACCTATTGTTCGATAAGTTCTCATTAAATAAATGAACGAGACATAGAATACATAAAAACAATATAACATATTTCTAGTGCCACATACTTACCTAACTAGGTAATATAATTACGTTTACACTCAAGAATCAGAAGGACAGAAAATGTGAAAATGATGTTATATTTACTTTGACACTTAGAAAAATCCAGCCTTAGATAAAAATGTTTAGTAAGTGCTTGGCGATTAAGGATATTGAGTTATCGAATCTGTTCTTCGAGTGCAAACGATTTTTGAACTCGTTTATGATAAGACTACTTTAGTGCTAGCACTTGTGTAGTCAACTTGGTGCTTAGAGTGTCAGTTTTAAAATGGGACACGGGAAAGGTGAGTTTAAAAAAATATTGTCTCCAATTTGGAAATGTTGATGTTTTTAATTTTGAATATGTATCTTTAAAATAACATCAAGTTAAATGGCAGAGTATTCTAAAATATATTTACCAAACGTGTTACATAATTAAAATAAAATATCCTTTCAACTAATTCTCTAAATATGTAAGTAAACTGATAACGTCTTTTTTTTTAAAAGATAAAAAGATAATGTATCTTTCCAAATATTGTGGGTCACATGTGATGACCAGTATTGATCAGTGAGGTGCAACATAAGTTTGAATAGTTACAGCAAATGAATTTGGAAGTTATGTTAGACAAATTGACTTTAACTCAGTAAAATGAATTAATATCAGAAAAATTTGATTTGAGGTTTGAATCTGAAAAATGTAAATGTAATAACCAAGTAATGATTTTAAAACCATTTATAGATGAGTTATAAAATTTCTCTGAATGGCTTGTTGATCGCGATAAAATGATTCGCCACTACTGGTATATAGAACACATAGTTTATCACACATTGATATATAAGGGACTAAATTCTGGGCAAAATCTTTTTAAGCAACCGTAAATTTTTAAACATTTTATAACAGTATTTTTGAAATTTGTCTACTCTTTTTTACATGGCTTATCAAGGCTTGCTTAATAAACTACTATCGATTAGAATGCATGATTCTAGTGCAGGTATGTACCTTTAGGTGTAAGAAGATATGTTCAGATATAAGCATGTTTTAGTCAAAGTCAAAAAAATTGGTAAAGACCTTTACCCGGAACTTCCCTCGTTATGAATTATTACTTTTATTGCTGATAATGAAGTGTGATCCAAGTTAGTTCAATACATAGTCACAGTATATATGTGTTACATATACTGTCTCTTTATGTTTATTGGGCGCCATTTTGTTCCATCATATTGGATTTCTACAAATATGTTTACCATTTCCTTGCTACCTATACCATTTCCTTGCTACCTATGCCACTCACTCACTCACTTAATAAGTATTCCATATTCACATTTAATTTTTCTGCAAAATTTAAAATCAATTGAACAAGATTTTTTTAGGTTGATTTTTTAAAATTTTATTTGGCCGTCATTTTGTTTCACCATCTTAAATTGAAACCCATATTATCAGTCTTTACCTACTCCGTTGGTCCTCAGATATCCCAGACATTAATTTTCTGAATGGTTTTCATTAACGATCTTCTTGTTGTTATGTTAGAGTGGTGTATTATTTGGAGTTAGGATCCAGTAAAACAAAGGCCCTTTTTTTAAATTGCCGACGTTTTGCCAATATACTGTTGCACCCTAGGGACACAGATTTTATATCATGCATGAAACCCATATTAGTCTTTACCTACTCCATTGGTCCGCAGATATTTCCTAACCCCAAATAATACACCATTTTAACGTGACAACAAGAAGATCTAAGATCGAAAACCATTTATATATTTAATATCTGAGAAATATCTGCGGACCAACGGTAGTAGGTAAAGACTGATAATATGGGTTTCATGCAAGATATACAATCTATATATATATATATATATATATATATATATATATATATATATATATATATATATATATATATATATATATATATATACAATGTGTCTCATTTTGGTCATACATGTATTGGGATCTTGGAAACTATAAGAGATAGAAGGACGGTTAAATGAGGAAAATTTTAGACAATTGAGTTAGTAATTGAACGGCGCTTGCTGCGAGGTTCTAGATATTTTGGTTTTTTAGATATTTTGAAAAAACAAAAAAGATGCATTTTCGAAAATGTCTCGTAATTTCTTTATTTATGAAAATTTTCAAAAACAGTAATCACATTTTCAGAGGAACGAGGAATCCATCTGTATGATCAGATTTTATTCACAACGTTTCTGTTTTTTGGAACCATCATCAACTTCTTTTTTTTAAATACGGACCTACATTTTTTATTTCAGATTTTAAGAGCTTCTGATATTCCAAAATCAATGACGTAACGCACTTATTATAAAATTTTATATTTTTGCTACTTTCCATAAGAACTCCATGTGTTAGAGAGAGACCTAAACCCATATCTTCTGACTCTTTCTAACACATTGACTTCTTATGGAAAGTACCAAAAATATAAATTTTCGAAAGAAGTGCGTTACGTCATTGATTTTGGGATATCAGAAGCTCGTAAAATCCGGAATAAAAAATGCAGGTCCGTATTTAAAAAAAAGAAGTTGATGATGGTTCCAAAAAACCGAAACGTTGTAAATAAAATCTGACAATACAGATGAATTCCTCATAAAAAGTTCCTCTGAAAATGTGATTACTGTTTTCGAAAATTTTCATAAATAAAGAAATTACGGGCCATTTTCAAAAATGCATCTTTTTTTGTTTTTTCAAAATATCTAAAAAACCAAAATATCTAGAACCTCGCAGCAAGAGCCATTCAATTATTAACTAAATTGTCTAAAACTTTCCTCATTTAACCTTCCTTCTATCTCTTATAGTTCGCAAGATCCCAATACATGTATGACCAAAATGGGACACACTGTATATATATATATATATATATATATATATATATATATATATATATATATATATATATATGTCAGCGGTTCGCAAGAAAATCCACATTGAAATTCTGTGCAATTTATAGTGGTGCGTTAATTTTGATTGTATATATATATATATATATATATATATATATATATATATATATATATATATATATATATATATATATATATAACAATACAGTAGCGGAACCTCGACAATTAAAAAAAAAAGACATTTGCTTTTTTTACTGGATCCAATACATCACTCTAACGTAAAAACAGAAGATTATTAACGAAAACCATTTAGAAACTTAATATCTGGGAACTATCTGCAGTCCAACATAATAGGTAAAGACTGAAAATACGTGTTTCATGCAGGATATAGAATCTATCTATGAAGTTTCGAAACGTCGATAATTTAAAAAAGTCTTTTGTTTTTTTACCCCAAATAATACACCACTCTAACATAAAAACAAGAGGACCGTTAACGAAAACCATTTAAAAACGGATAAACGGAATATGTAAAGACTGATAATATGTGTTTCATGCTGGATATAAAATCTACATATGTGTCCTAAAGATGCAACAATAAAGTTGCGAAACGTCGACTATTTAATAATAGTCTTTTGTTTTTTTTACTGGATCCTTACCCCAAATAATACACCACTCTAACATAGCAACAGAAGGATTGCTAACGAAAACCATTTAGCAATTTAATATCTGGGTAATATATGCGGAGTAAAAGTACTGATAATATGGGTTTCATGCAGGATATAAGATCTATGTGTCCTAAGGATGCAACAATTAAGTTGCAAAACAACGACCATTTAAGAAATATTTGTTTTTTTTTACTGGATCTTAACCTCAAATAATACAACGCTCTAACAAACAGTTTCTAACATTGTTCCGCCATATTGGATTGATGAAGATATGTAAATCCTGAGAGTGTGATTTTCTTCACGATTACAAAAATTTTAATTGGCCGCAATTTTGTTCCGCCGCGCCATCTTGAATTAGTAACACAGTTTTGCTAGTTGAGTGAGCCCTATACCACAATTAGCTATGGCACACAATTTGAAATCAATCTATAAAGTCGTTTTGTGGATGTTAATTTTTGACCAAAATTTGAAGAAAATCGGGTAAGTAGTCTTTAAACTATGCTGTAAATTGACAGACAGATAGTCAGACAGACAGACAGACAGACGGACCGACGGAATTGATAAAACATATTTTTTGGCATCTAGCTACGCTAAAACGTAAAGATGTGTAAAACTCGATAACAAACAATTTATATGGCCTCCATTTTGTTTGGCCATCTTGAATTAGTATCATTATTTTACTAGTTGATCACTATACCACAATTAGTTATGGCACACAATTTGAAATCAAACCATTAAGCAGTTTTTCGGGCTGAATTTTTAAATATTTCATTTTGTTCCGCCATCTTCGATTCGTACCAAAATTTTACCACTTATTTTTGATATGATACTTGATGCTTTTTAACATTTCACTAGGCCCTCATGTTTTTCGTCATGAAAAAATCTCGGAGAGTGATTTTTTCACGATTACAATACTTCCCTTTTACAAGGGAAGTAATTATATTTTTTTTACACCATATTTCGAAAATAAAACTTTTGCGGATACATATTTATATAAATATTTTTTCTTAAATGATCCAAGGAATCACCTCCTTTAATATTGACACAACATTCAGGAATATAGTGTACATCGGTACTATCACTTGCTTCTCATGGTAGTAATTAGACTTTGATGCTGTGCCTGGAAACACTTAGTTCATAATAATTTAACGTTTAATGCTGCTCCTTAAACAAAATATGCTGACGCTGATAGTAATTCAACGTTTAACATTACAACTGGAAAAACGTATGCTGTCTCAAAATTTGTGTTTTTCAATGTATTATTTCAGCTACTATTTAAAGAATAAGCAATATAATTCCTTATTCACCGTAACGTTATAAGTAACTTTTCTTCAACACCTAAAGCCGTCCTGAAATTGGTATCTTTCTTTGTTATATGAGGTCCAACGATAGAAGCCAGTGTTGTAACTGCTTCCAAATCACATCCTATAAAACGACGAATTTTGACGGATGTTTATTTAATTCCTTTGATACTAGATAAGAACTGTGTTTTTGATTTATTGCATTGTGTGTGTGTGGATGTACCCAATATCGCATCTTTTTCGTTTTTTTTTTTCTAATTTTTTTGTTAATAAAAGTGTAGACATAATAGCTAAATCATCTGAATTTCTTTCTAGCCCCATTTTAAACTAAAAATCTATTTACTTTTGGATTCTTTGATCAGTGAATAATAGGAAAATGAGTTTCATGTGACATATTTCAAATTAAACGTTTCAAATTTCATGTAATGAAACTGTGTCAAGTAAAGTGAAACATATTTCAACCGAAATGATTACATATATTTTAACGCGGGAAAGTACGGGTCACTTAGGGCAAAAATCGTATATAACCGAGTGATTTAATAGTATAATTTGAGAAATGTACGAAATATTTTATTCGTTATATTATCCAAAACAATTAATTGCATCACTTAACCATTGAATGTCCCTTATTTCAAAACGTACAATCCGACAACACGGAATAAATCTTACATACTACACAAATTACTTTTGCTACTATAAACGGATAAAAACATTACGTTGTTAAGCAAAAAAAACTTATTTGTAGCTCCTTATTGGGACGTTGAGATTTATGCTATAATGATATTTCAGTATACATAAAAAAACCATAAAATGTTATTTGTAATGTTTGTATCACTATGCGTATAACAAACAGGAAACGTAATTCCAGTCATAAAAGACAACAGTGTACTTTGTGGTTTGCAAAAAACTCGATTCGTCGTTGGCGTGCATTTACTTTTCGTTAGGGTGTAAGTTGTGTAAAATTGAAAAATATGTCTGTGTTGTTAATGTTTGTTTTATAATTTATTTAGTCAAAAGCATCGTTTTTCTATTAAAAAAAGATAACAATAACAATCAAAGAATAAAATTGCAACGTATATAACCGAGTAAATTTTAGTACGAAATATTTTATTCGTTTTTAAAAAATCATTGCAACACTTCCAAATAAAAATGACTACTTGGTATGTAAGGGTAGTTTTACAAAAGGAGGGGCGATTACCCTTCGATAGTTAAACAATGAAGCTTCAAAATTTTCAAACAATTCATGTCGTGCATATTTGCCTATTCTATTGTCTAATTTTTTTTGTATCTATTCTGGTATCGGAAGCTACGGTTGCTTCCTTCAGAGACGCGGTGGGAGGCTTGGTGGGCACCTTACCTTCGATTATTCGTCTTTCTACATAATAATAATCCCATAATAACTAATCCACACCGATAAAGCGAAAATTCAAAAACTAATAAAAATAAAAAACTAATTTGACGCAACGAAATTTCTGAGAGTGACGATCCCCGCTAAACAGGATAATTATATCGCATCAATCTTCCCGTACGACCCCTTAATTTGATGAGTGACTTAAGGAAGTGCAGTGAGTGCTGAGCAGATAATTAAACAATATGTGGTAATTAGCCAACACGCTAATTTTCTGCTTTGACTGAGTTCAAAATACCCAAATTAATTGGAAAAATAACGAATACTTGATAATAACCAGGTCACACTAGCAAGAAATCACTGATTAAAGATTAATTGTTATTCGAAATTTGCCGAATGTCACATGTGTGGCGCCAGCATAACCCTAGTACAAAACAACGATTAATGATATAGGTTAATAAAACCCGCCGGATTTCGCCGATAGTATTGGAATAGCTACGTAGGAGGCATAGAGCAACGTTGCCATGTTATTAATCTTAAGAGTTATTCAACGATTTACTTTTGAAATATGTCAGACAAATTGATGTTTAGTTCTCTCTGATGATAAGAGTACTAAAATGTCTAACTATAAAAAAAATATCTTGTATTTTTTAAACAAATATGGAAAATATTCGCCTAAGTACCTATTATTTGACATAAACGGCAACTCTGCTTCGGCTTTCAGCGAGCATCACGAGCAAGGCAGAGCTTTGGTTAACTGATTTAATCTTTGTTTATCCAAGCGGTGAAAAAAATTGCTTTGTGTTTTAAATAGATAATGCTTTTTAAATATATACACAAGCGGCCTCCATATCTCAAGACTGACTCAAGACCGTATGGATATTTACAAATCACTTCTTTGGAAGCTTTGTAAATATTTTTTTTTGTAACGTTTAGTAGGGTACACTTTAACTTGAGAGCTTTAAATAGATAAACACAAAATCAACTATATAATAGCTATCATAACTAACCCAATAAAACTCAAATTTGTGACAAAACCCCCGATAGTGATTATCCTTCTAAACAGGATAATTTTCCATCACGTCAGTATTGCCTCTTAAAGGCAAAATCAATAGAAACAACGAATTGTCATGAAATGAATGAATAAAATTAACAAATGCGGCAGGCACACAGCAATGTTGTAATTTTATCAATTTTAAGGGTTATTTACTTATTTTTATTTGCCTATTTACATTTTTGAGATACATTAACAATAAATAGACATTCAGCACTCTTTGAGAGTAAGAGTAGGTAGTACAATTTCTATTTAATAAAAAAGTAATAAAAATTCCATACCTATTTAAAAAAATCGTCCCTCAAGTAGTTATTTAGTAACATATAGGGTGGCTCATCGAAAACGAAACGTCGCTAGTTTTGGGTATTTAAGCTGAAATTAAGAAAAAAAAAACGCTCAGGCACGACGATTTTGTTTTTGAGGGGGACACTTCTTACGCGTATACGCAAATCCCTATCTACAACCCCTCGGGAAAGACCCCCAGTAGCACAACAATATTGCTAAAATATTATATTACGAATTAATAAATATGTAATATTTATTTTAGAAATAAAGCCAATATTTATTATTGAGATTGGACAATTTTTTCAAAACCTTTCAACATTTAGTAGAATCATTACCAACAACTAAATTTTTTTATCTTCTTTCAAAAATTCTTTCAATGATTCCAGTGAACCATTAACTGCAATTGGTAGCTGCCGTTGTTCATGTGTATTTAAATATTATTATTTACTAGTAGTAAATTTTGTTCAATGTGAATTTTGTAACAGTCAGGCCAAGAATATTAGGATTTTGAAAACAAAAAAATACGTTAAAACAAATTTGGTTTAAATTGTCATTTCAGTAATTCATAATATTGAAATTTATATTCGCTAAACTGAAAAATTTCCTCGAGCGTCATGGTGGAGGGATTCACCCCAAAAATGTTTAATTAAAGAGGGTGCACCTCCTTGGAAATATCTTTCGATTTTCTGTACAAAGACATTCAATATAAAAACTGCCCAATGAATAGATTCAACAAATCGAATTTGTGAAGTATTTGTCGCCTTCCTTTGTACAAAATGGAATGCTTGGCTTATCTACGTATTATAAATTACAGGAATAGATAAAAAACTACAAAAGTGTCGTACTCTCTATTAGTCAGTATTAAACCAGAAGGTAGTAAAATAGCGGCAGTTAATTTATTGCTACCATTTGCGTGGTTGGTACTTTAATTGTTTTACATCGCGCGTACATAAAAATGATTTACTCAAAAGACGAAAGGGTGGAATTGATTTCAATCTTCCTTCCAATTCATGAATCTGGATACAAAACCGCAGAGGTTTTTAATCAGCGGCATCCTGATAAACATGTTCATCGAAAGTATGTCCTGGAACTGGTACATACATTTAGAGTAACTGGATAGGTAAGGAACAAAAAGCGAGATATTGCGAATCCATTGGTCAATGAAGCAAAGGAACTAACCGTTCTTGGTCATGTCACTCAAGACGCAATACTAAGCACAAAAATGTTGGTCACTGCATCAGGTGTAAATCAAGCTAGCATTCAACGAATTTTAAAATTGCATCCGTACAAAAAATACGATAAGTACAAGAACTTAACGGAGATGACTTTAACAGGCGCCTGTAATTCTGCGAGATCATGAGCGAACGAGCAAATCAGGACCCACATTTTTTATTTAACGTCTGCTTTTCTAACCAATACTCATTCTTCGTCAATGGCAGTGTGAACCGTCACAATTGCCGTTATTGGAGCTACACAAATCCGAGAATTTTTCATGAGACGCATACGCAAAATTCACAAAAGTTGAACGTTTGGGCTGACATCTTGGGTGACCACGTAGTTGGTCCTTTTTTCCTACCAGAAACATTAACTGGGGAAATTTACTTGGAACTCTTGGAAACTACAATTGATCCTGCCGTAACTGAAATAGTGGAAAATGATGGAAGCTGTACACAAAATGCTATGTTTCAACAGGATGGCGCTCCACCGCATTATTCGCCACATGTACAGAAATATGAAGACCAAACATTTCCGGGAAGGTGAATTGGCAAAAGAGGTGCTATTGAGTGGCCACCAACATCGCCAGATTCGAACCAACTGAATTTTTTTTTGGGGAAACTTAAAATTAAAAATATATGCCATTCCAACAACAAACTTAGAAATTCTACGGGATACAATGTAGCCTCATAACACAAGAGATGCTACAAAATGTCAGCAATTGTTTCGAACAAAACCTGTTCATTGCATGGCAGTTAATTGTCAACAGTATCAACATTTTTGTAAATAGTATCTACAAATCGGTCAAATACATTTTTATTTCAAGTTCACAAAATCAAGTGTCATGACATAAACTAAGTATCTTTGTAAAGAAAATTGATATTTGTTTCCAGTTTTTTTAATTAGATTTCTTTTTGTTTTACCTGGTACAAAATTTATCAAATTGTTATTTGATAAATTTATTGTTATCAATTCTAGTGTCTTTTGAACTATAATAAAACATTTAAAAATTCACATTTCTAAAGTTTTTATGCACCGCCATTTGGTTTTTGCGTATAGCAGTGACTTCAAATTTTGGGAATGACATACAGATGGAGAGACCTTTCAGCAACGTTTGGTTTTCGATGGACCACCCTGTATTTTCAAACATTTTTATTGATCGCTATTTTGTTCCACCATATTGGATTCGCACCAATATTTTACCAGTTTCTACCTATGGCACATTTTATTTTTGCGACATAATTTAAAATAAATTGAATAAGTAGCTTTTTACACCGATTTTTTAAATTTAATTAGATTGCCATTTTGTTCCGTCTTGTTGAATATGTACCAAAATTTTTATATATATATCAGAGCTGTGTGTAACTTGATGAAAAAGATACTTTACGGAAACTAGCTACTTTTAACTAAGTTACTTTTAAAATTGGGAAAAAAGTAGCTATAATACAGATACTTTTCTAAACCAACTTGTAACTTTTACTTTTGAAAGTAACTTTTTGCTTCAAAAGTAAAAACAGGTTAGATTACACGTATCCCAGAATAAAAGGGTCACAAAGAATAAACAAAAAAATTGAAAACTCCGGATTTTTCGGATATCAGTGGAAGTTTTTCATATAATATAAACATTCATTTAACGATATGCGTAACTTTTTCGTATATTCTGCTCGATGATATATCTCTTACAGATCGTAATAATTCTGGAGTGTGTCTTCTTATCTGGGACGAGCTATATATATATATATATATATATATATATATATATATATATATATATATATATATATATATATATATATATATATATATATATATATATATATATATATATATTTACATATATATTTACATATATATATATATATATATATATATATATATATATATATATATATATATATATATATGATCAAAGCAACCATTTACTCCTACAGCAGAGGTAAAAACGAACATTTTATTTGGCCGCCATTTTGCTTTGCCATCTTGAATTTGTACCAAAATTTTACCATTTTATTTCTATATTACATTTAATTTTTGCACAACTTTGAAACCCATCTAATAATTAGTTTCTTTCAGTGTAATTTTTTATTGAGCCGTCATTTTTTCATGCCATCTTGAATTCGTCAACAAAATTTCAGCTTGCAACTATTTTTTTAGTTATGTCGCGACCTGACTAACAGACATCATTACAAACATTTTTGTTATATAACCACCGTTTTGTTCCACCATCTTGAATTCGTGGCACAATTTTCTCAATTCATCTCTATATGACACTTAATTTTTGCACAAAATATGAAATCAAAAATATAAATAGTTTTTGCAAGCTGAGTTATGTTATGTAATGTTACCAGGTCTTCTCCATTTAACCCTTAACATTTGACTAAAATTTCAAGTCAATCGGATAAGTAGTTTTTAGCTAGCTGACAGAGAGACAGATAGACCGACGGAATTGAGAAAATATGTTTTTTGGCATCCAGGAACCCTAAAAAATGAAGATTTTTAAAAATCCGGCGGGGTGATTTTATATGACTACAACACAACACGTGCTTTGGGTGGGATTTTTTAATTAAGTGTGAAATATTCCTTCGCGTAGACGGCAACTCTGCTTCGGCTTAAATCGTTGTTTTTCCATGTAAAAATTATAATAAAAATGAATAGTGAGTACCGATAACGCATCGGTGAATAGAGATATTTAATTAAGAATAAGAAGTTCGACAAATTGGCCAGTAGTAGTTGTAGTAAGATGGGGGGGATAAGCCCAGCAACTAGGTTTAAATAATCCTTTTCCCTAACCCCGATCTCATCCACCTCACTCCATTACTTTACCCGTCCTTCTAAATGGAGGAAATCATCTTGCCCCTGTCAAGATGTTGTAATTTTTCCTTGGAGAGACTCAACGCCAAAAGTATTCCAGCGTAGTCTTGCCCACCTTTCACACGTGCCAACAAATTATAGGAATCCTCCTCCTCTGCCCCACAGTTAGTACTAACCCCTTACTCAGAAACATATGCTTAATATTTTGCTTAAATCTACAGACGCTAAACGATTTGATGGAATCAGGAACCCTATTGAATAGCTTAGTTACGTTATATGGAAATGATCCACGAAATTGAGAGGTTTTGTGCTGCGACGGAGTTAGCATGTTTTTGAATCTGATGTTTAAGTTGTGGATTGATGTTCTGAATCTAAGCTGTCGATACAAATAGGGAGGTTTTTGTGTTGTTATTACTTTGTGAGGGAAGACTAGATAATGTAAGTTCTTCTTTTCCACGTCACTAGCCAACCAATATTATTCAAATGAGCGGTAATGTGATCTCTCCTTTGCAAGCCACAAATTAGTCGAACGCAGGCATTCTGAATAAGCTGGACTTTACGGGCATCAGCACAAAGCAAATTCGGACCATACACCACATCTCCATAATTAAGGAGAGACAATGCCAACGAATCGCATAGCAATATACGAAATTTTTTATTCAGCAAATGGCGTATGGAGTAAATGAGTCTTAGATTATAAAATGCCTTTTTAATAATATTGGTAATATGACTGGAAAATTTGAGCCTAAAATCTACAACGACTCCCAGAATTTTTGCTTGGTCAGTGAGGTGAAGCCTTTTATTGTTAAGAATAACACTGACGCCATTTAAGCAACTGGAGCGAGCAGCTGCCCTACCAAATAATATCACTTGAGATTTGGAGGGGTTAAGCTTTAAACAGTATTTTATTCAAATATTATAAAGTTATTCTAATTCTTGATTAATCAGAGCACATGAAGCATGGAAATCTTTTACTTGGAAAGAGAAGTAAATTTGCGTATCGTCTGCATAAAAGTGTTTAATGTAATTTTGCCGAACTGCTGATAACGTATAATAAAATTTAGGTGTGCTTGAATTCGTTAAAACAATGCAAAATTATTAACGGTCGATAAATTTAGTTACAGATGCTCAACAGAGTTGCCGTATAGCTCACTTTGTGCATTTCTGGATTCCTGTGCTAGAGCTGAGCTCATCCTGTACTTACCGATGGCTTTAAGGGCCGCCTGATTATCTGAATGCGGATTTCATTCTCCGCCCCCAGCCTGACTTCCTCCTTTGTTGCAACCTGCAATATAGCATAGACTTCAGCCTGAAAAACAGTTGTATGTTTTCCCATGGGAAGGGCCTTTCCGACACCATTGTCCGACCGATATATTACGGCGCCGGTTGACCAGGAACTGGCCTTTCACTAGCCTCTGTATACCAAGATTGAACGTCAGCTTGATGGGGTGTCCTATTCTCCTTGCACTGATCCCTTGTTTAAATTTGAATTTCAAAAGGCCTAGTAAGCCTTCCCCGGAAATGACCGCAACTTCGTTATTTTCAATGGAACGCCCTGTATATTTTATGTTTTTTGAACCCTCTTAACAATTCTGAACAACTTTTGTATAACATAACCCATGTTTAAAATATATAGTTTTCCAAATAAAGCAACTTAAAAATGTGCCATAATTCCCACTTATTTGTATTTTATGGAAAAACGGAGTCGGCCAGGATAAGAACAATCAGGGTTATTTACTCTTTATTCAAGCCTTTATCCAACAAAATGTCAAAAAAGAAAATCAGTAGAAAGTTTAACGGCCATTCGGATAAATAATTCTGCCTTTGATAAGCTAATTCAGGTATAGGGTCCAAAAATCATGGACCATTATACCGACAAGCCTTTAAGCATTTTCCATCATTTCTACCGGCACAATTGACGACGTAATTTACTTTCTTGTTCTTCAAAAAGAAAATGTATTTCGCAAATCGATTTTTTAAGTTTTGATCAGACCCGGTACTGTAACGGGTCAACTGACTGGAACAAAACCTTCACTACCCAATCCTACTTTTTTATCCTTGACCCACATATGACAAATTCAACTTCTATAGACCGCTGCAAACTTGAAGATTTGATACCCTATTTTCATGTTGTTAATGCTCATCTAAAGCGAAAATCAATATTACTAGCACGTATTTAAGTATACTACCGGCAAAGTTGACCATGGATTCAAAATAATCTGCTATTCAAAGGAATCCTCTTTTAATTCATTTAAATTTTAAAAAAGAAACGTAGTGCATCATCTTGTTGAAAGTAGATGTTGGGAATTTCTGCAAGAGGTAAATTGTCCAAAAGATCGGTAACTATTGTTTCTAGAAGGTTCCAATAAGGTTGCGCTGTAAGCAGCTCATTAAAAAATATTGGACCCACAATTCTCGTTCCTAAAATACTTAGTCACACATTAACACCAAAGCGTTCTTGAAAAGATACTTCTCTAAATAAATGTTCCTGTTGAACATTCCCCAATTCGTGAAGCGAGACTCATCCGAAAATAATATTAATATATTAAAGTTATTATTATAGTTAGAATTTTCTAGTGTTGGTGAATTTGGTATTTGTAGGGCTTGTATTTATGTTTCTTCAAAAATTTCCTTGCACTTACTCTGTTAACTCCAACTTCACTTTCAATTTGGCCAGTAGAAATACTTGGATCAGCATTCACACATGCCAGAACGTTTATTTCAGCTTCACTTCACTAATAACGAACTTTCCTTCTTTTTCATTTTGGGGAACTATTTTCAAATATTGTCCTAGCCACGGAAAATTGACATAGGCATAGGTAGAGTGTTTGAGCTTGTCTTTTATTTTGCAAGCACTCACCATAAACGAGAAGCATATCTATTTGTTCCGCCCTTGTAAAACTTGCCATTTTAAAGATATTACATAGAACTTTTAGTCTACGCCAATAGAGACATGAAATCAAACATGAGAAAAAAAGTGCAAAAATGTGCCAAGCCCACAAGTGATAAAAGTTACTTGTCAAAATTCAATTGTTTTTAAAAACTATACCAACCTGTGTCAAGGGTAATATAATTATAATTATTTTCATTGTAGCAAAACTTTGTTTATAGGTAGTTATCACACTAGGTTAAGTTATCATTAACTTAACTTTCATAAGCAACTGCCAAATTAAAAATTAGGTACTTTAATTTTATGATGTTAATATTTATCCAAAGCGAAAAACAGTCACTTGACCCGTCATTTTGTTGCGTGAAGGCTTAAATAAAGAGTAAAAAACCGTCATTGTTTTTATCCTGGCCTACTCCGTTTTTCTATAAAATACAATTAAGTGTACATTTTAGATATAGGTTATGTTATACAAAAGTTGTTTAGAATTATTAAGAGAGTTCAAAAAACATAAAATATACAGGATGTTCCATTGAAAATAACGAAGTCTCGGTAATTTCCGGGGAAACCGGAAATGATATTCAATTGTTTTAACGTTACAAATATTCACAATGTTCAATCTTATCAACACACCAAAATATTTTTATTTCTAGTCGTTTTCAAATGGCGTCCTGGGTAGTAGTTTCATTGTCACCCCGTATTTGTCTTTTACAAGCCACTCTACAAGTACCACACATTACGATGTATAAAGAAATACTAACATTTTTTTCTTATGTGTATTAAAAACATTAACCTTTACTCCAATGATTTAATTTCATCGCATTATTACACAACTAAATGCCTTTTTTATTATAACCGAGATAAAGAGGGAGATTTCATCAGAATAACTCCAGCATTGCTGCAGTTGTTGAATGTAAAATGCATAGTATAAAATGATTGAACGCAAAAGAGCAAAATTCCAAAAATCGTGTTTATGTTTACGAAAAACAGTAAAATCTTAACGTTTAAATTGTTATTTATTTTAGTAATGTCACTGAGATAAAGTTTAATTGAAAATATTTCTGATTGCCGAAATAATTGAAGACAATGTTAACTGTACAAAATAATTTGTAGTAATCATTATATTGAAGGATTTCAATTAATGGAATATTTATCGTTATCTTCAGGTACGTAAACTCTTAATAGTATTAGACGAGAACTTGTTTTATTTACTAGATTGCAAGAAAATTTTAATTTTAAATACCATTTCTGCATTTTCAAGCGAGTGCTAGTGCCGATTGCATAAGTAGTTCTCTTGGCATAAATGTCTCAGTACAGTTTATTTATTTTGAATAGTATTTCCTCAGGTATTTATATACTTAAAAATTCGTTAACTTATATAAACTAATTCATCGAAATTTTGTCCAGTGCTTTTCCTTCCGTGTACATATATTTTACATTAATGCGTTGCAACAATATTTGGTATTATCATTAATAGGCATTTTATCAATAGGATACAAAATCACATCATACTATTTACCTGCAATATAAAGTTTATTATTCAATAAAAGGAAATAATTTAGAAATCAGTAGCTTATTTAATAATTGCTCTCAGGATACTTTTTATTGACATAAAGATTTTAAAAATATGACACAATCAAAATGTAAACTTTTAATTTCAACACGTTTTTACTACATTTGGTGTTAAAATGCACATTTTATTTTCCTTTAATGTTGATATTAAGTAGTAGAATTATTTTAAAAGTCCAACGAAGTCTTGATGATGATCTTAATTACTTTTAAATAATTAAGTAGGAATCTATTGGAATTCTAGATATTTTGAAATCAATGGGATAAAAAGTTTTTTGAACTAAACTATGTGGTGTTCACATTTTTGTGCTTTCCACAAAAATACACACATCCATATCAGAATTTTTATGCGTTTTTATTTCTGGTTTAAGTGACCCCAAACGTGAATAATTTCTAGCAACCAATGCGTGTTAGATTTTCTACTATTTAAGTAGTTTTTACTCTGACACACACCGCCATTTAGTTTCGTAGTGCTAAAATCGTAGTCGTTTATCCCTATATCACAATACATTTTTCTGCAAAATTTAAAGTCAATTGAATAAGATTTTTTTACGTTGATTTTTTAAATATGACCGCCATTGTGTTTCGCTATCTTAAATTCATCACAATTCTACCAATTTATCCCTATAACACTTAATGCTTACACAAAATGTGAAATTATTCTAGTAGTTTTTTCAGGCCGCCATTTTCTTTTCCAAACTTAGATTCATACCAAAATTTGAGGTACAATTGCATAAGCAGTTTTTTACTTATCATTTTTTTACATTTCACTAGGGCGCAATTTTGTTTCATCATAATGGATTTTTACCAAAATGTTACCAAGTCATCCACATGTTACTCTTAGTTTTTCACCAAAATTTGAAGCCAACCGGATAAGTAGCTTTTTAGATATTCCGCGAAGAGGTAAACCGACAGACAGACAGACGGACGGAATTGACAAAACACGTTTTTAGGAACCCTAACGCGTGGAGATCTGTAAAAACCTGGGGGTGATTTTTTCACGATTACAATACTTCTTTTTTACGAGGGTAGTAACAAATTAAAATCCTTGTATTTTGTACTAAACTTGCATAACTTGGTATGTAATCTATAATTACTATACTGTCTAACTATGGAGAAAAACAGTAAGTAAAAAATAAATAAAAATTTAGTTTTTAGTGACGTTGTATTCCTAATATCTCCTTCACTTGTCTACACCCAAAAGAGTACTATTTTTATATCCAAATAACTAAACAATAAATAAAACAGTTACTACTTTTATAAAAATTTAGCTAAATGTGGAAAAAAGCAGTTAACCTAAATACATCTGCTTTTACTTTTAGATAATTTAAAAAAAAAATCGGTAAATTTTCTTTTCCCGAAACCCTCGTTATGGCTCTTTCAGGAGTAAAAAAAAATGAAAATAACAGTTATAAGTTACCATAGACAAATAGTCAAACATAACAATGAGACCCATAACATATATAGAATAAAAAAAACAATAAGAAAAAATCGTTTGTACATGTTTTTATATTTTGTTTGTAATGTTTTGAATGTTATCACGATTCTGTCTTATTGTTTTTTTATTCTATATATGTTATGTGTCTCATTGTTATCTTTGACTATTTGTCTATGGTAAGTTATGACTGTTATTTTCATTTTTTACACCTGTTTATGTACTGTAATTTAAGGTTAACGAAGATGAAAAAGGTCGTCCGCACGACTAAAACGTCCTGCAGATAATATAAAGTGTATGTAACCCACTCGTAATTTGTCTCTTTGAACCACATTCCCAAGAACAAAACAATCAAATACATCTGACTGTACGTAATTTGTTTTAAGAAATTTGCGAGTCAGGCATGTTTCGTTTGTAATCTAATCAAACCTAATTTTTTTTGGAATTGTCAATATTTTTATTAATTTTTAAAAATAATTATTTTTTGTGTTAATATTATATTAAGAAAATATAAGATACCAGATAGTTGATTAACCAAAAATCAGTTTTAAGAGATACTATGATACTATACCAAACCATAAAATGGAGAAAATGTTTAAAACGAAAACTATTCTGGTTAAATAAATGTGCAATTTTATTATGCTATATCAATTTTTCAATTCTTAGAAAAGAAATAAATTCCAAAATTTTGATATGTTTTTTACCTATAAGCATTTTGCAATGTTCATTACTTTAAATGGGAGAACCAATATGCCATACAAAACTTTTGTACCTAAGACAATTTCAACAACATTTTTTTATAAGAAGGCGAATAAGAAATTTCAATCAGTTCTCTTGTCCTTTGTTGGGTCTTATAATTTTGAGAATACTGATTTTTTTGGGCAGATATATATAAGTCAAACATTTTCGCTAATGAATTTTGAAGTATCACGTCGTTTTTTAACGATACTTTCACTTTTTTATAAAAAATCCTGCATAATATAGAATGTGTTTGCTTTAATACAAATACTAAACATTTCATATTTGTTTATACTTCCCTCGAAAAAGCAACGCACATATTGTAATAGTGAAAAAATCTCCCTCCCAGGTTTTTATAGACCTTTTAGGGTCCTATTGTCCTAGGTTGCCAAACAAACATGATTTCTAAATTCCGCCGATCTGTCTGTCTGTCTGTCTGCCCTTTCGCGGTATAGCTAAAAAACTACTTACTCGATTGACTCCAATTTTGGCCAAACATGAAAAGTCATATGGGGATAACCTGGTAATATTTTGGTAAAAATCTAATATTGCGAAACAAAAT
Source organism: Kuschelorhynchus macadamiae (assembly GCA_030620095.1). Lineage (NCBI taxonomy): Eukaryota > Metazoa > Arthropoda > Insecta > Coleoptera > Curculionidae > Kuschelorhynchus > Kuschelorhynchus macadamiae. The sequence continues at coordinate 474,189 of JAUTXW010003728.1, read as the reverse complement.
GGCGACCTAGTGAAATATTAAAAAAAATGTTACTAAAAAATACTTATTTAATTTACCTGAAATGCTGTATAAAAATTAAGTATTCGTAAGGGTCAAATGGTAAAGTATTGGTACAAATCCAAGAAACAAAATGGCGGCTTAAAAGATATTAGAAAAATCAGCCTGAAAAAACTACATATGTCTATTCAGCGTAATATTTATAATATGGTAATTTTTCAAATCCATATGTAAGCCAGAAAGAAAAAGAAAGGACAGCAAAGCTAACCCTTCCTTTGACAGTACGTAATATTTTTAAATTTAAAAATGTTTTTTGGTTATAGACAAATGAGACACAAATTAGAATTGCTATTATTTAATTTGTGTTTAAAAACATCTAATCCATATTTGCAAAAAGATTAGATAAATCTAGTGATACTGAGTTTTAAGGTATTTTCTATTACATATTAAAATTTAAAACTTAAATGTATTTTTCAGAATCATTTTGCTATTTAACTAAATTGTATTTTGTATATAAATATGTTTGTTCTAGGAGATACAAAAAAGCACTATTTCACAAACTTTATGTCAGAGCTGATTGGTACAGCTTTGTTAATGTTCCTAGGATGCATGGGATGCGCCGCTCAAGCTGACACACCTCCTGCTGTACATCACATGTCATCTTTATCATTTGGTTTAGTAGTCTTACTCATTATTCAGGTAATTATTTCTGTAAAAAAATAGTAAGCTTTTAAGGGGTATTCACAAGTAGGGATGGGCGATATTAGATTTTTCTTATCGATAGGCGACAGCACATTACATATAAATATATTTTATTTATCGATCGGTAGGTGTTCCTACCGATAGTTCGTTGCTACCTATCGACATATTTGACGCAAAATTATTGAACAACTTTAATATGGCACTTAATTTGCTTCTAAATATGGAATACGTTTATCCTTACCTATTGATATTCTCGACTACTTATCAATGTTCTCAACTACCTATCGATATTATCAGTTACCTATCAGCATTATTGCTAGCCTCTTGAAACTTATCGATAACTATCGATATTTTTTTATTTACCTATTGTTATTCGAGATCTTCCTGACTAAACTATCGATATATCGATAAAACGCCCATCCCTACGCAAAAGCTAGTTTTGGATAACATTTTCAATCTGCTTTCAAGAATTATTCCTTCACACAACATCTAGATATATTTCCTTCCAATTGTGAATTTTAGAACTTACCATTACTATAACTAATGTGTCGTTTGAGATGAAAAAAAAAATGCGAGTAGGAAGATTTTTAAAAGTTATTTGTGATGATAAACATAAATCTTTGTTGGCTTTTTTGCAACTGAATAAAAATATCTAACTTTAAACTGATTGAAGTTAATATTTAATAAAATTAATTACACATCACAATATCTAGACTAGTCTGTCCACGGAATGTTTCGATCCATGATATAAATCATATATGGTCAATCCCGACCCCTGGGCCGGATCCAGCCCTCCATCAGCTCCAGTCCGGCCCACGAGACGTACAGAAATTTCAAATAACGCGCAAAAAAAATTAAAGATTTAGCACATATAGTTTATTTGTAATTACTGTCAACCAACCTGAAACTATTCTTCAAATCATAAAGACTAAAATCGATAAATTATTTAATTAATAAATTAATTAATTTTAATAAAAAGCATACGCAGTGGAACGCCACAGAACAAGTCAGAAATAGTCGTTAGAGACAAACAGGTAAACATTTGGGAAGTCGCCCGATGACCTTGAAGTGCTCCGAGCGATGCGTCGCATATTCGCGTACGATCGAGACTCTGGATTCGAAAATATTCTAGTTGCTTATGGCGGGTAATATATAAACCGCTCAACGTGCGTGGCAACTCATTACTTTTTAACAACTGATAAGAAAAGAGGCGGGAAATATTTAAGCAAATTCAGCTCAGAAGAAAAAATATCTATCAAGATGTCTGGTTTAAAAAAGCGGAAAGTGGACACAGAATGTCGTCAATTCCGAAACAAATGGACGGATGAATACTTTTTTAACATGCACAGTGGGAAACCGATGTGTTTATTGTGCAATGAAACAATTTCTGGTTTAAAAAAATACAATATGAAGTGGCATTCCTTCAGCAAGCATTTCGCTCAATATAATTTAGTTACGGGCCAGTTAAGAAAGGATAAAATTTAAAAACTCATTACCGATTTGGGGAAACAGCAGCAAAGGTTCCATTCACAAAGGTCAAATCTAGACAGTTTTGTTAAAGCTAGTTTTATAGTTAGTTCCAAAATAGCGAAAACATAGAAGTCGTTTTCTGAGGGAGAGTTTGTTAAAGAGTGCCTAATAGGTGTTGCAGAACTTTTGAGCCCAGAACAGAAGAAAGAGTTTCAGAAAGTGAGCTTATCGCGACGTGCTAGTGTTCGACGTATAAATATAATGGCTTGTGATATGAAAAAAAAAACATTGACTGATAGATTAGCTGGTTTTCAAGCATTTTTGATTGCTTTGAATGAGAATACTAATTTATCTGACACAGCCCAGTTAGCTATTTTTGAAGGAGGTGTTGATGAAGAATTTGTAGTGACAGAGGAATTACTGGCTTTACGGCCACTACAAGAGACCACTATAGAAAAAATGTTTGCCGAGGTGCAAAGTACTTTTGAGCAATATGATTTGCAGTGGTGTAAATTAGTTGGAGTGTGCACAGATGCTGCGCCTTCAATGGTCAGTTCACGAAAAAGTTTTATCGGAATTCAGAAGGAAAGAGCAACCGCTATGAATGTGCAAGAATGTGATTTAATAATTCGGCATTGCACTATTCACCAACAAAACTTGTGCTCTAAGTCCATTCGACTGAAGAACGTATGGAAGTACCATCAACTTCATTAGATCCCGCGGTCTTTACCATCGCCAGTTTAAAGCATTTTTGGATAAACTCTCTTCAGAACACGATGATGTGACACAGTGGCGGCGCCAAGGGTGGGCGCAGTTGGGCAGCGCCCAACCCAAATTTGTTCTCGCCCAACCGCTCGCCCAACCTGCTAAATTAAGCAATTAAAAATATAATAGGTACACCAATAAAATGGGTACAAAAAAAGTTTTGATTATCCTATGTAGGTTGTAGGTACCTATCCTATATCTATAAAAATATTCAATAAAATTTATAAGAAAAACTGCAGCGATAAGTATCACTACATTTACTATGCGAATATGCGATATCGACCGTGTTTTATCTTCCGACATCGACGCCGCGTTACCTCTCTATATCTGTCAACAGTATCAACTTGTTAATTCTTGTGATTCACTGGCCGGCCAGGCGAATTTTTTAACATAACCTGCAAATAAACTTATACTTATTTAAAGTAGGTATTTATTTTTCGTGTTTTGTGTAAAGTAAGTTAAGTTGTATTTTATAATTTTTAAAAATTAGTGTTACGAAACTTATGCACGTATTATTTGATTAATTAGTATTGTTGTATAGTGGTTTAAAATGAGTTTTAATAAAAATCGCACCATCAGTGACTTTTTTAAACCAAAGCCAAGTGATTCCAGTATTTCACCCGAAATAATTAAACAAGGAAAAACGCCTGTTGGCGATGGCAATGCACCCGTAGCAAATAAAAGCGAGACTAGCAATATAGGTAAACCTGGTGATGATGAACCTAGCTGCAGTTATAATAAAAAAAGAAAAATGCAAGAATTCGAACAGAAAGATGGGGATGGAAAAGAGGACATAGATCAAGATAATATATCTACTTTAGATGAATTTGAAAGTGACATGTTTGAATCGGAATCGTAAGTTTTTACATGCAAATAAATAGACCACATACCTACATTTTAATATTTTTTTCTACAACCGTGCGGAAAATCGCATCTTCCGCCCTGTTTTTAGTGCGGAAAATCGATTTTCCCGCACAGTGCGAAAAAAATAACTTATGGGTCTTTTCCGCACGCCGCGCCGGTGGGCCGGTGAAAAGTAAACATCTTCGTTTTCTTGTATGTTTGCCTTTGTCTTTTTTAAAATACTAAAAAAAAAGATCTTTTGTTTTAGATAAAAATATATCTACAGTTTGTCCCATTTAAAAAAGTTTGTTTTTTTCTTATTTTTAATTGCAGATTCTTAATTAGCACTAAATTTACTTACTTTGCTTTTTAAACTTTTTTCTACAAGCAATACATAATAAGATAGCTAGTAAAATATAACCATTTACCCTGTACATATTGCTAAAACCTAACTATTATTTGGTAGAATGAGAATGTACACCAGCGACGCTGAAGAAACCCCCATTTCCCTGCATGATTTGGCTCAGTCTTTACATGAACCTCCAAGGCAACCAAGTTTGGTTCGATTCCCAAAGACAAAATTTGGTTCTGATCTTCGATCTTTTAAATCAGATTTTTATAAGCTATACCCGTGGATTGAATACAGTATTTTAGAAGATGCTGTATTTTGTTATCCCTGCAGATTTTTTTCGATGCAAGGCGCAGGGACCTCAAAAACTTTTATTTCTTACGGTTACAAAAATTGGAAAAGGGCTTCAGAAACAAAAGCTGGATTTAAAAATCACGACAATAGTTTTCAACATAAAAGTTCGATGGTAGCGTGGCAATAATACAAAAACACGGAAAAAAATCAGTCAGTAGCAGCTCAAATAAGTACTGCACATTCCGAATTAATTCAACAAAATCAGGATTATATTAAATCTATTATTAGATGTTTAATTTATTTATCTACGCAGGGAATTGCTTTAAGGGGTCACGACGAATCAAAAACAAGTCAAAATAAGGGTAATTTTTTAGAATTATTAGATCTGATGTCTCGTGATAATACCATAATTGCAAAAAGGTTATTTGAGGGCCCAAAAAATGCCAAGTACACACATCATTCCATTCAAAACGAGCTAATACATTGTATGGCTGAACTATCAATTAAAAATATCAGCAAAGAAGTTAAGCAGGCCTGCTACTTTGCCCTTATGGTGGACGAGACAAAAGATTTAAGTAAAACTGAGCAATTATCAATAATTGTAAGATATTATTTAAATGGTGTTATTTATGAGAGGTTTTTGGGCTTTGAGGCAGCAAATAAATTAGATGCTGCTTCTTTGCTTCAGTTTATAAAAAAACGATTAAGAGAATGTGAGATTGATATAAACTATTGCGTGGCACAAACTTATGACGGAGCGAACGTTATGAGTGGTAAAGTTGCTGGTGTACAAACCCTCTTGAGAAAAGAAGTTCCTCAGGCGATTTATGTGCACTGTTTCAACCACAGTTTAAATTTGATAATAGTAGATATTTGTAAAAATTTAAAGGACTGCAATATTTTTTTTTCTGTTCTGGAAAATCTGTATGTTTTCATTCATGAGTGGATCTGCAGTGCACAATAATTTTGTAATGATTCAAAAAGAGCTAGATCCAGAACAGAAACCCATAGAACTGAAACGACTCTGTGAAACTAGGTGGACTTCTCATATTTCAAGCCGTTTAGCTATAAAAAAAACACTGCCAGCTATACTAGTTTATTAAATATATATATATATAACGCTCGCTCCCCAGAGGCAAACGGACTGTTATATATTATTTATACTTTTATTTTTAACTTAGAACTGTTTTGCAAATTTTTGTTGAATTTAAAAAATGTATCGGACTATTTACAAAGCAAAGACAGTGATATTTTAAAAAGCATAACATTAGTTGAATCATTAAAAGAGTTATTCAAATCTAATAGGGATGATTCTGAATTTGAAAAGCTATGGACTATAACTGTAGAAAATGCACTGTCTAATAATATTGATTTAGACGATGTAAATAGTAAAAGAAAAAGAAAATTACCTTCTAAATTTAAAAATGCCGTTATTATAGAAAAAATTACTTCTCTTGAAGAGGAGAGATGCGTAACCAAAAAAAGTGAGTTTCAACACAATTTATATTATCCAATAATTGACCGAATCTCTTCAGAACTTTGTCGAAGATTTGACGAAAATATCAACGTTCTGAAGGGATTTAGTTCATTAAACCCTTCAAGTACGGCATTTTTAAATTTAGAAGAAATACTTCCTTTAGCTTGTCATTATGGGTGTGATATAGCGTCGGTAGAAAACGAAGTCAAATTACTACCGAAAAATATTTGACGCAAAATTATTGAACAACTTTAATATGGCACTTAATTTGCTTCTAAATATGGAATACGTTTATCCTTACCTATTGATATTCTCGACTACTTATCAATGTTCTCAACTACCTATCGATATTATCAGTTACCTATCAGCATTATTGCTAGCCTCTTGAAACTTATCGATAATTATCGATATTTTTTTATTTACCTATTGTTATTCGAGATCTTCCTGACTACACTATCGATATATCGATAAAACGCCCATCCCTACGCACAAGCTAGTTTTGGATAACATTTTCAATCTGCTTTCAAGAATTATTCCTTCACACAACATCTAGATATATTTCCTTCCAATTGTGAATTTTAGAACTTACCATTACTATAACTAATGTGTCGTTTGAGATGAAAAAAAAAATGCGAGTAGGAAGATTTTTAAAAGTTATTTGTGATGACAAACATAAATCTTTGTTGGCTTTTTTGCAACTGAATAAAAATATCTAACTTTAAACCGATTGAAGCTAATATTTAATAAAATTAATTACACATCACAATATCTAGACTAGTCTGTCCACGGAATGTTTCGATCCATGATATAAATCATATATGGTCAATCCCGACCCCTGGGCCGGATCCAGCCCTCCATCAGCTCCAGTCCGGCCCACGAGACGTACAGAAATTTCAAATAACGCGCAAAAAAAATTAAAGATTTAGCACATATAGTTTATTTGTAATTACTGTCAACCAACCTGAAACTATTCTTCAAATCATAGAGACTAAAATCGATAAATTATTTAATTAATAAATTAATTAATTTTAATAAAAAGCATACGCAGTGGAACGCCACAGAACAAGTCAGAAATAGTCGTTAGAGACAAACAGGTAAACATTTGGGAAGTCGCCCGATGACCTTGAAGTGCTCCGAGCGATGCGTCGCATATTCGCGTACGATCGAGACTCTGGATTCGAAAATATTCTAGTTGCTTATGGCGGGTAATATATAAACCGCTCAACGTGCGTGGCAACTCATTACTTTTTAACAACTGATAAGAAAAGAGGCGGGAAATATTTAAGCAAATTCAGCTCAGAAGAAAAAATATCTATCAAGATGTCTGGTTTAAAAAAGCGGAAAGTCGACACAGAATGTCGTCAATTCCGAAACAAATGGACGGATGAATACTTTTTTAACATGCACAGTGGGAAACCGATGTGTTTATTGTGCAATGAAACAATTTCTGGTTTAAAAAAATACAATACGAAGTGGCATTCCTTCAGCAAGCATTTCGCTCAATATAATTTAGTTACGGGCCAGTTAAGAAAGGATAAAATTTAAAAACTCATTACCGATTTGGGGAAACAGCAGCAAAGGTTCCATTCACAAAGATCAAATCTAGACAGTTTTGTTAAAGCTAGTTTTATAGTTAGTTCCAAAATAGCGAAAACATAGAAGTCATTTTCTGAGGGAGAGTTTGTTAAAGAGTGCCTAATAGATGTTGCAGAACTTTTGAGCCCAGAACAGAAGAAAGAGTTTCAGAAAGTGAGCTTATCGCGACGTGCTAGTGTTCGACGTATAAATATAATGGCTTGTGATATCAAAAAAAAAACATTGACTGATAGATTAGCTGGTTTTCAAGCATTTTTGATTGCTTTGAATGAGAATACTAATTTATCTGACACAGCCCAGTTAGCTATTTTTGAAGGAGGTGTTGATGAAGAATTTGTAGTGACAGAGGAATTACTGGCTTTACGGCCACTAGAAGAGACCACTATAGAAAAAATATGTTTGCCGAGGTGCAAAGTACTTTTGAGCAATATGATTTGCAGTGGTGTAAATTAGTTGGAGTGTGCACAGATGCTGCGCCTTCAATGGTCAGTTCACGAAAAAGTTTTATCGGAATTCAGAAGGAAAGAGCAACCGCTATGAATGTGCAAGAATGTGATTTAATAATTCGGCATTGCACTATTCACCAACAAAACTTGTGCTCTAAGTCCATTCGACTGAAGAACGTATGGAAGTACCATCAATTTCATTAGATCCCGCGGTCTTTACCATCGCCAGTTTAAAGCATTTTTGGATAAACTCTCTTCAGAACACGATGATGTGACATACTATTGCGAGGTAAGGTGGCTAAGCAAAGGTAAAATGCTAGACAGATTTCATGACCTTAGAAAAGAAATAGCTAATTTTATGGAAATGAAAGAGAAAACATGATCGCAAATTGAACTTGAACTTGAAGCTTTAAAAATAAGGGAATTGGTAAATCAGCTGTACGGTCATCTTAAAGCTTTTCAGAACAAAATTCGCTTGTGAGAAACACAAATGAGAAGTTAAAACTATTTTCATTTTTCAACATTATCCAGTCACGAAAACGTCGAATACGGTCGGTAATCTAAAGAACTGAAACTATTCACTTTCAATATTTTTTAAATCCTTGTAAGTGTAATGTTCCGCTTCACCTACAAATGGAGTTGATCGAGCTTCAAGAAGACTCATATTTCATGTCTAAATTCGATGGTGTGATACTAATCCACAGCTGAGAGTTTTCGCACGAAAAATAATTTGTACTTTCGGTAGTAGGTATAAATGCGAGCAGCTTTTATCATTCATAAAAATTAATAAAAATTAGCATTGTACTCGGCTTACAGATATTAATTATTTCGAAAACATTTTGCGCCTATGTACTAGTCACATTGATCCCATTATTGATCATCTTGTTTCTCTGGTTCAAACTCAGGTCTCTCATTAATTTTCATTTGATTTTTCTATCTGTTTTTGTTAATTTATTTTTTATATGTTTGATTATGCTTTTATCATTAATAAATAAAAAAAAATTGTGAATTTTTATCCTCTGGTTACCGAGACCTCTCATCACTATTTTTTGTATTTTTTTATAACGTATTTCTTCTATAAAACCAATATGTTTTTCTTCAATAACATTTCTGGACCCTCTAGATCTAAAATGCTTTAAAGCTAAATCATAAAAACTGCAATTATACGGAAACAAAGAGCAAATAGGGTGGCGCAACAAAAAGTTGCAAAGGACAGCAAATAAGCTAGCGTCGGTCCTGGTAGTCATAAGCTTATCCTTTTCAGCCTTTCTTAATGTCCTGTTAATATACTTATTAAGATATACAATTTATTGAAATATCTTTTAATTTTTAAATATTTATATCCTTTTACATTGCGAAAGTAAATATAAACTATGAAAAATAGAATTTACGCACTAATCAAAAGATTATATACAACATTGTCTGGGCCAGAGAGGTCAATTCACCAAAAATATAAATAATAATAAACAAGGATTAACACTAAGTGCGAAGTGTGCAGAAAAGTTTTAAGTTCAAAAGAGGATGATGTACATATCTTTAATGACCTGCTATACGCTTTCCAATCGGTTATTGAACTTGTTGCGTAAAAGCTCATTGTTTCACGATTGTGGCACGTTGTACCGTCCTGCTGAAATCAAAGCTCGCCCAAGCTCGTCCAATTGCAACAAAAAAAAAACAGTTATCGTGTCTCTGAACGGAGGGCACCGTTCAATGTAATGTTGAAAGAAGTAAGGGTTAATGATGCCACGACTCCAAAACCCACACCAAACAGTCACTCTTTTAGGATGCGTTGGCTTCTTTAAGACTACGTGTGGATTTTCGGAACACTAAAACTGTTATATTGTGTTAATAAAAAAAACTAGATTTTGGAGGAGTGTGAGGACTTCCGCTCTCATCACCAAGCCAAACACACATGCCCGGTAAGGCTCCCTGATAGCGGGAAAGAAGTGTAGTTTTTCGTGGTGTAGTCCAACGACCGTTGTGGAAACATAACTGGGGGAACGTCTTAAATAACGGGCCAATCGCTTTGAGGCGCAGAGTCCTAGGGGATGTGGGAATTGTGATTTCTTCCTCTCGACAGGCTTATCTAATAAGTCCCAAGGTCGTGTGGTGACCAGAAAGTTCCATGGGTATTTGCAAACCCGGCGTCGCTTTAAAAGAAAAGGATATACGTCGACAACAGTAAAAGTCCTAGGAGTTAACCCTTTCATAGCGGAAGAAATGTGCCTTTTAAAATATAAAAAATAATAGTACAGTTCAACGATTTACAGAAAGCACTTTGCTCGACAACTCGTGGTCGTCATCAATTGGGCTGGAGAATGGCGCTGAAAGCAAAAAAGTGGCAGCCGACTCCATATTGGAAGAAAGAAAGAAAGAAGAAGCTAGGGTTTTTAACATAACCTCCAAGATGAAAATGAGCCTCTGAGAAGGTAATTTTGCGACAAAAATTGATGACAGACACAGACAAGCGATAAAGAAGCGGATGGTTATTTTGCTTCAACTCTTGAATGAGTTGCACTTTGTAAACAAATAATAATAATAAATAAGATTTGTATGCAATATTTTCCTCGGAGGCGTGCAACTGGTGTTTAGTTCTTGAGCTCGGTGACAAGTTGAGGTTCTTGAGTTTCTGGGAACACATTTTTGACAATAGCCGCAATTCTTTCAACGGTTCGTGCCGGACGAGTATGCAGGTAGCTTTTGTTGTCCACAACCATACCAGTTTTACAAACTTTGTGAATTTCTTTACAACAGCCGCTGAGGGAGGCTTTATTTCGTCCAAAAATTGTTCTTAATTTTTGCACAGTTTCTGCTACACAATTCTATATATATTTCGCAGTGTGGTTCAAGGGTAAAACGATTCATTCTTCCAGCGGTCTGTGACTGTCACAATCGCGACAGGGTTTCCAGTGTTGAAACGACATGCACTTAAAAAGAAACTAGCAGATGGCCCACTCTTTATGGGGAAAATGACTATGCGAGTTAGGTGCATCTAAATAAGGTTATTTTAGAAAAATCGATCCAAAAAATAATTATTGAGGAAAATACTCGGGAAAATATATAAAAAATTATCTAAAGTTGCCGAAAATTGATTATTTTTCTTCTATGCTAAAATGGGTAGCACCTATGTAAAAATGCTTTTTTTGAAAGTTTTTGCTTCTGAGTTTTATCTGGTAGAAAATCGGTCTGATCTTTGTGGTTATAAGTATATATCAGGTTTGAAGCCCTTATCTTAGGAATTTTTAGTTGCTCCAAAATCATATACAGGATCTCTCGAAATTATTGGTTAATACTTTTACGGAGTAGTCTATATCTCAAAAGAAGGCCAAAATATCATGTAACTATATATGGAAAGTTGCTCCGTCGAGACTGAGCATATCTCAAGATGGCTTGTCCTAAATATTTTCGAAACATTTTAAGAATAAATTTTTCAACGAATTAAACCAAAAGTACAAAAAGTAAAGGGATATTTCGCTCTCCATCCCCCATTCCGAACGCGTCTGATTTAGTATTGTTATTTTTCTCTTCAGAATTCAAAAAGTTACCAAAACAGTCAAATTACATAATTTAGTCTCGAAAATATTTAGAAAAATCCATCTTCAGAGGGCCTTATCCTCGAGGGCTGTGGCCTTCTAACAATATTAATCCTTAATTTTGGGACACCCTGTATAATAATGTATCCAATTTCAGTTCAGACTTAATTCAGACAGTACCCTTAAATGCTTAGAACATTTTAAAATATCTCTACTAAAATTCTAGCGTGATTTTTTGCCTTTTGGTGTCTAATTTTTTTTTGAGCTATTAACTTACTTTAAACTATATATATTTTCGAGAAGTCGTCATAAAATTGCATTATTTTTCGATGAATGATACTTCACTACACGTGTCTGAAGCCTATTAATAATCAGTTCTGATTCAAGGCTAGTAACTATTAAAAAATTTCAAACAATAGCCGCATTAAATTTATTGAATGTTCGCAGAACCAACCACTTGCGCAAATGAATGTCGCAGAGTAAATATTTGCCATTAATGGAGAAATACTATCCAAACAATTGTAACTAATATTGTAATAGTTTCTGGCAAATTTCCTGATATTTTATTATTATATGAACCACTTGTACGACATTTCACTGATTTAATCAAATATTTAAATACTTTGGCAGTACATAGTTGCAGAAAATACGTACTTCATATTACAATCGAAAAATTAAGTAGAATAAAGTGAATGAAATACGACGCAAAGCGCTGGCGTAGTCAGAAAAAATATCTGGGGACATCGTCATCCAGTGGCGCAGCCAGAAAATACGCTGGGGTGGGGGGCAACCACAACGATAATACACTTTAGTATATTATTCCTATATTAACTCCTTCAAACATTCCCGTTATACCTACAGTAACAGCTTCTTCTTCTAAACTGGTACTGAACAACAACTGGAGATGACTCCAGTTGTTGCTCCTGGAACTAAATTTGCTTTTATTTTTTTCAGCTCACTAACATAAAATTTTCAATAGTTAGTGTTTTAATACTTGTTACCATATTATTTCTTATGCCTTTCAATTCAACCATTTCTTCTCCCAATTGCTTAGTGTTGCCTTCAAGAAGCTTGCTGTTTTTCTCCATGGACTTTACCATATTCTTTTTCAAATCTAAATTTTGTGCTTTTAGTGTCTAATCTCCTTATTATAGTTTTTTCCTCCCCTTGCTTTTCTTTTCTTTTAATAGCTTTCAATTAATTTTCCAAAGTTAGGCAAGTTTTTCACTCTTTTTTGCACTATTAACAGTAAAAAATCAATGTTCTTTGTTGTTTTGTAATCCCATCAGCTTCAGCTTTCGCGTCATCCCCTGACTGGGTCAAAATTAATATGAAGATTTTGGCTTAAAAAATGTCTGTGATTTTTCGGACCAAAAAGCATTAACATAGATTGAGTCAAAAGAAAGCTTTTTGAATATATTTAAATAATTTATTATATTTGATGCATTTAAGTGGTCTAAATGACTAAAATGATAATACATTTGAGTAACACCTGCGTACGCCTGAATTCTACAATGTTTTAAAGATTTTAAAATATCTGAAGGGTAAATATTAAAGAGAAGCGGTTCAAGAATCGACCCCTAAAGCACACCTGACAAAATTTGAACTCCTCTGAAAATGCGTTATTACAAAAAATTTTTTGATTACGACTAGAAAAATATGATTTTACTAGATTAACTAATGGTTCCTCAAGCCCGCAATATTTTAATTTTGATAGTAAAAGTTCATGATTAATAGTATCAAAGGCTTTTGAATCTAATATCGATCATCCGTTATACCAACTAATGCAATAGATTTACTAAAGTCTTTTCTAAAATCACACTGACTTTCTGGAATTATATTATTAACAATACAGTAATGAAACAAATTATTATACAAACATTTTAGAAGGAAGCGGTAAAATACTGATTATTATTCTAACATCGCTAAGATTTGTTGTATTTTTGGTTTTAGGTAAAGGCTTTCCAATAGAAATTTTCCACTGATCTGGAAAATAATTAGTCTCAATACAACAATTAAGAATATGGGTAAAATATATAACATATCACTTCGTAAATTTTTCTATTAACCTCCGCCATATTTGTCATATTAAAAGAAAAATTTAATTGATTATTAAAAACATTACTTCAATAAAAATCAATTTTCAAACTAAAATCAGAAATATATGAAAGAAATTCACCATATTAACTAATTTTATTTGGATCGGATAGGTTATCTGGAATGGTAAAATCTTTACCAGAGCATAATTTTAATGATTTTAAAAAACTCCAAGTGTTTCTTAAATTTTTTTGAGCGCAAACTGCATTTTAATATTTCCTTTTTTCCCCCCTTACTAATGATACAGTAAAATTTCTTAGCAGTTTACAATTTTCCCAGGCAGAAGCAGGGACGTAGACAGAAAATTCATTTGGTGGCCAGTTGGGGGCACAAATAGTTCTAGAGGGGCCTATATACAGGGTCTGTCATTAGTGTGCCAAAGTAGCATACTTTGCTACTAAAGATTTTTTTTACATTAATGATAAATCCTGTAACAAATAATATGTGCCACCAAAAAAATTAAAACGAATTTTCTACATTTATTTTTTTGTATTAAATAAAAAATTTTATACAAAAGTAACTTAATTAAACACATCTGAAGAGACATGTTTTTTTCACTTTTATTTATTGTACACTGTGTCCCAGATTGCTTGTAATCACAGGGTTTCTCGGAAACCAACACAGATATAACTTTGCGGTTTTCGCGACCCTGCGTCACTTTTTCGAGAAACTTTGAATGCCGCAAACAGAATTGTGCCACATCGTTTCGTTCCCGAGATACAGGGTGAAATAGAGATTTTGCGCTTTTGGGGCTGGTATCATATTTCGGACACCCTATCAGATAGAGAAAAGGTAAAAACTGCTATGGATAGATATTTTTACGTAGAATTAAATGTTGTAGTCGCACAAATTTTTAGGCAATCCGTTTTTGAGATATAGCCCAAACTTAGTATTTTTTAAATGGGACACCCTGTATTTTTTTATTCCAAAAAATTCGCCTTTTTTTCTCTTTAAAATGATATACTATGAAATAAATAAACTTAATAATCTTGATAAACTTAATCACAATACTAAACAAATTCTACATAACTAGAAAAACTGTTCAAAATGGCCGCCCCCCTCACGAACACATAATTGGCACACCGTGCCAATTCTTCTTAGAGCATTCATCATTATTATAGGTCTATCTTCCAATGATCTAAATGCCTGAATGGTTGCATTTTGCAGCTGCTCCATCGTATTGACTGGATTCAGGTAAATTTTGTTTTTTAAGTAAGACCAAACGAAAAAATCTAATATTGAGAGGTCTGGCGACCTAGCAGGCCACCTTACTGGTCCATTTGTACCAATCCAGCGATGGTGAAAATTTTCAAATAGAAATGGCCTTATAATTTGCGCATTGTGGGCAGGAGCACCGTCCTGCTGAAAGTAAATATTGTGCAGATTTGCTAGCGGCAAGTTATCCAATAAATCCGGTAGTATTTGATTTAAAATTGCTAGATATCTATCTGCTGTTAAATTATTATTGTAAATATGGAATGTAATCTTTGTTCCCAATATAAAGCAAGCGACGCTAAACCCAAACCTTCCTTGCTGCTGACGTTCTCTTGTTAAAAATTGGTTTTCCGTATACCAGTGCCTATTATTATGCCTGTTAAAAATACCACTACAACTTATATAGGCTTCGTCGGACCATATAACCTTGCTACCGAAGTCAGGGTCATTTTGGGTTTTTGAAGATATATTTATGTTTTCTTAATATCCTTTGCGTTTGTGATTTTGACACCCCCACTGTTTCCTGAATATGCCTACATGAATTCGCGTGATTGGCCTGAATACTTGCTAATACAACAATCTCATTGTTCTCGTGATTTCGTTTATTATATGTTTTAGCCCTGTGCTTTGAAAATGATCCATCATTAATTAAATTTAATTTAATTCGGCGAAAAATTGCCTGAGGCCTTTCTGGATATCTACGATATAAAAAAAGCTTTTGGAAATAGTCCTTAACTCAAAGTGGAATTGAAAAAAAATTTTGAAAGGAGGTTCATAATAATTTAAGCGCTTGGTGCTTACCTGTTAAAATATAAATCAGATGCTTGATCACTGTTTTCATGACATTCAATAAAACAAACCATCATATCATACTTATGACTATTTTCAAAATTATTCATTTCTTCTTAATATCTATTAATTTACCTGTTAGAATTATTGGTAACTCGTATGATAAGAGGATAAACACGGCAATATTTGATATATTTAAGAAACAAATAGTTTTGATTTTTGTTTCCATGCCATATTTTCATGGCCAACTTACGTTTTTCTTTTAATATTGCGTTTATAAGGCTTAGTTTACGTCAAAAGTGCATAGTGTGATACATCATTTTAAAGAGAAAAAAAGGCAAATTTTTTGGAACCAAAAAATACAGGGTGTCCCATTTAAAAAATACTAAGTTTGAGTTATATCTCAAAAACGGTTTGTCTAAAAAAAATTCGACTACAGCACTGGACTCTACGTAAAAATATCTATCCATAGCAGTTTTTACCTTTTCTTTATCTGACAGGGTGTCCGAAATATGATACCACCCCCAAAAGCGCAAAATTTCTATTTCACTCTATATCTCGGGAACGAAACAATCTGGCACAATTCTGTTTGCGGCATTCAAAGTTTCTCGAAAAATTGACACAGAGTCGCGAAAACCGCAAAGTTCTATCTCTGCTGGTTACCGAGAAACCCTGTGATTACAAGCAATCTGGGACACAGTGTACAGTTGAGGAAGTATTACTTAAAGTAATAAAAAATAAGCATGAATAATATACACCGTTAACTAAAAAATACAAGAAAAAACAATTCATAAAATTAAATTTATTCTTCTCTTATTTTCCGCGAAAATATCTATTACTCTTTGAAGATCTATGTTTTTATCAATGACTTCTCAATCAATAAAATAGCCAAGCTTGATAGTCTTGTCATTTCCAATTCTATTTCTCAAAAATAATTTTATTATTCTTAAACAAGAGAAAGTTCGCCCACATGAAGCACTAGAGACCGGGATTGTTACAACGATTATTACTGTTTATATTTTCTTTGTTTTAATTACGTAAGTCAGCTTATATTTGGAATTCTTACTAGCAGAGATATTTTGTGTTGTTTTGGTTTGAGTATTTTATTTCGTTAAACATATTGTGCTTGTATGAGCGTATTGTATAATATATTTAGACAGGCCAATGGAGGGGCCAGTGGGGGGGCCGCGCCGGTTCCTTTAGATTCCCGTAAAGACCAATCTCTTTGCTTCATAAAGATTTTAAGATTTGGTGTTAGCCAAGACGCCTTAAACTTTGTAATTCGGGCCGTTTTAAATGAAGTATGTTTATCAAAAAGTGAAAAGAAAAGGTTATTAAAAATATTTATTTTATTATTTGTTGTTTCCGTACAATATAATATTCCATTCAAGCAAATGAAAAAATATTCTATGTTCCACAGTAGGATAAACAAAGGAGAAAATATTGTCGAAATCATTTGCAATAGAGTTAAAGTTGGTATCTAGAGGACGATAAAAAACACAAATAGCATAATATTTATTTTTTAATTTGATTTTGAAAATTAAAAATTCAAAGAAGTGAGTAAGATTGAATTCAAAAGACAGTAACTCTGGTGTTATTTTTAACAAAAGCTGTCTCACCTCCGCCTCTACCTACTATATCCTTATGAAGTAGCCGATAACCTGGAATAGCAAACACAGAAATGTCATCACCATAAGACAGCCATGTCTCTGTAAATATGTCATGCAAATTTATTTCCGGAGGTAAACTGACAGAAGCTTCAAAGAGAAATTAGGTGTTTTATTAGTAGACCAGGCAAATAGTACACATAATAGGTATTTTTCATGGATATATATATATAAGAAAACTTACTGCGCAAAATGTTTAAGTGCATCTAAACATGGACGCCGTCAAAATGAAATCCCGGTGAGGGCAGAAAACACTGAAGGAAAGAAGGTGTGTTAGTAACAACAGCTATATCAACAGATGAAATCCCGATGAAGCAAAATTATATTAATGACTAAAAAAGATCATTTCTAATATAGATTGCACCACATTTTTCTTTTTTTCTTCATTGTTGGAGGTAGGAAATTCTTTTAAGGACACCAATAGCCTGGCGCCAGTTGGTAGGGTCGGAGTCCCGCAGAATACCAACCAAAACCCACCCTGTGGCCCTGAAATTTTATAGCTTAGTGCGCCAGTGTGGAGGGGTCTGCGATGTAAGTTAGTAATGACTTTCCCGGAGGGGGGGGGACATTTACTGTTCATAAAACCATCCAAAAAACAATTGGGGAAAATATATAAACAATTGCAAAAGTGTCGAAAATTGATTTTTTCCTTATATATTAAAGTGGGTCGATCCTACAAAAAAAAAGTTGCAGGTATTTTAAAAGCAAATTTTTTTTAGATGTGTTCGGTGAAAAAGCTATATTCAGTTACCTAGAAAATCGCGAAAAAAACCCTTAAAAATGGAATTTTTTGCAATTGGCCATAGCAATCGATTTCATACTTACGGATATTAGTTAATTTTAAATTTAAGGGCAACAGGTAGAAGCCTGTTATCAATCCTTGAACTTGTTTCTTGTAAGTAATACAGAATATTAAAGCGAGTGCAAAAAACTAAAACATAGTTGGTTTGGTATAAATTTCTCGATGGAATTGATAAAAAAAATTGAAAAAAAAGCTCGGAGGAAATATTTAAAAAAATGTTAACCCTAACCTCAACTACGTAATGAATATTCTGGAGAACCAAGAAGCAATCATAGATAGCGAAACATCAACTTTACATATTTCATTAAATCGACAGAAAGCATCGTTAATAAAATATTCTAAATAATGAAGGTAATTTCGAAACTTTACTATTAAAATAAAACTTCTCACTCATTTTTCATATTGTTGATATAGTCATTCAAAGATATGATCTTGATATAGTTTTTGTTTGGTTTGTAATTCGTATTTTATCCGAAATAAAGGAAAAGCGTCTACTTATATATAAAAAAAAACTTATATTTAAGTTCGATGTTTAAACCTAAAGATAATCTCTGCTTTTAGATATTCGGCCACGTTTCAGGGGCCCACCTTAACCCTGCAGTTACAATAAGTACTGTACTATTTAAGATGCTCTCTCCTGCTATGGGTGTTGTGTATATTGCTGCTCAATTTATTGGCGCCACTTTCGGATTTGCTCTCTTAAAAGTAAGTAAGCGTTATATTGTGGTAATTAGTTGATATTACGTTTCTTTAATATTTATTTTTACCACAGCGCACATGTAAAGGGGGGTAATGTATTTAACAGTCATTTTTTTAATATGGCTGAATATTTTTAAAATTGCGTTTGTTTTTTCGAGGAAAAATACTTCACTACACGTGTCTGACTCCTATTAGTAATCAGTTCTGGCTCAAGGCTAGTAATTATAAAAAATTTCTAACAATAGATGAATTAGATTTATGGAATGTTGTTCGCAGAAACAGCCACTTACACGAACAAGTGCTCAAAAGTAGATATTTGCCATCAATGAAAAATCAAAACAATTATATCAAATGTGTTAATCGTTTCTGGTCAATTCCCTAATATTGATTGATTATCATATGAACCACTTATAACAAATTTCACTGATTTAATCAAATATTTAAATACTTTTGCAGTATATACGTACTTCATATTAAACTAGAAAAATTAAGTAAATTGAATTGGATGGCATATTATGCAAAGCACTAGCGTGTATCCAGAAAAATGCATGGCATCACAATCAATGTCCTTTTGCTCTTCGCCCGAAGAGGTACTACGCACATACACATTCCTAGGACTGGTGAAGTGTTTTCGACGTTTCTACTCTACATATCTACTATATATATATATATATATATATATATATATATATATATATATATATATCTATGAGTCGGTTCTCCTTCACTTCTGTTTAATTTCTTTTTCCTTCCTTATTTTATCCAAGCCGAACACTGTTATATGAAAAAATGATAATAGATGGCTTGGGTAAAAACCTCAACTCTGTTTAGCGTTATCTCAAATCCTGCAAGCCTCATATTTTCTTTCTAGCCGAAACTAAGCAGCAAAAATGCAACCATTTACCTTTTCTTTCCTGGCTATGAATTTCTTCCATCACTTCACCTGAATGGTAAACTTTGCGCTTACGCTAATAGTAATCTATCATGTAAAAGGCTTCCGAATTTTAAATCGAACAGATGCGGTATTCTGTGGCTCCGACTAGCGATCAGAGCTTCCACTAAATTTCTTCGTTATATCTATCGTTCTCTCTTAGACAATTTCTTCAACGAGCTCTTCGACTTTCTTTCTGCTAAAGTGGATTTCGTAATCTCTGAATTCCCTTCCTTTGAAATCTTTATCCTTGGCGATTTTAACGTTCTTAATAAAGGATGGTTGGGGTCGACTAAAACCGATCCCCAAGGTAGAGCTGCAGAGGCTTTTGCAATCAGCCAATCTCTCACCAACCTCATCAGAGAACCTACTTACTTCCCACGCATCGTCACACATAGCCAAAATTTATTGGACTTTTTTCTCATCACTCTTCCAGAGCCTTATCAGTGTTCCACTTTTGTCCTACGATCAGGGTTTATTTACTTTTTCCTGCCCCATACAACAGGAAGTGGCATGGAAGAATCCATGCCACCTTGTACTGTTTGGCACTATAATTCCGCTGACTGGGCTGGGTTGTGTGATTTCTACTCTTCCATCCCTTAGAATAATGTTTGCTTCTTTACCAACGATACTTCCGAGATCTGTTCTCAAATCTTGGATGTAATCCAATTAGATATAGAATCCTTTATACCTTATCTTATTAAGACTTCAAAACCTCATAAAAATAAACCTTCGTTTTAAAAATCCTGCGATAATGCCAGACTAGAGAAAATCCGTACTCATATCAATTTTCTCAAGAACCCTACATCAGAAAATAGGCCAAAAACGAGGCACGAATTCATTACAATCGCATAATTGTCGAAGCCAAAAATGCCTTCAATACACGTATAAAAGGCAAAGTTCTTTCCTGCCTTTTGGTCGCTTGCCAAAAATATCAATCAAAACTTCTGTAAAAGCTCCTTTCCACGCTTTTTGAGCTGAGCTTTTTGAGAAAAAGATACGACATATTCTGAACACCTTAATAATCTTGTCGAGTGTAACGCCACTAAGAGGCAATCTTGTTTACTACATCACAAATCATCTCCCAGTACCCACACCATTCAAATAAAAAATCAAATGCTTGCAGCCAAAGATTCCTTAGCATAGTCAGTATCAATTTTCAGAAATATCTTCGCTGGCGTGATCACATCACCTCAATTGACACAGCAGCCGCGAAGAAATTGGGTTTTCTTTTTCGAGCTCTAAAATACTTTTCTTCTGCCAACCTGTTTAACATTTACACTTCGCAAATCAGATCCTTAATATTCTGACATCGTCGAATTGTAAGCGAGCTGTCTCTGTTTTACAGATACTACCACGGATTTTGTTTTGATGAAATTCCATTATGATCCATTATGCCCTTCTTAGTTATTCCTGCCAGGGAGACACGAGCATTTCAGCATTCAGCAAATATCTTTCCTTCTTCTTCTAGTCTGCAAGTCTTTCGGGCGCCCTATAAGCGGCTCTAATAACTATTACCTCAAACACAAAATGGACACATAGTGGTTACGCCACTGGGCAAATGTCTAAATTATATTACGCAGTGAGTACAAATTATAGTTTATCCTAGCACACATATTAATGTACCTGTCTAATTTACATTAGATTCACAGACATATGACCGAGAAAATAATTTTAAAAGTTAGCTAACTCTGTAATATAGGTTTATGCGGCTTCTTCAGTAAGTCACAATCGAAAAAGTTAGTTAAAAGACTATTACCGATATTGATCGTGTTTGCTCCATGGAGATATGAGTTAAATTCACATGTCCTGGAATGGCGAATAGTTACAGTTAGATTAGGCTAGGTTTTATATTTTTGTATAAATGACTATGGAGTGGTTAGATTTTGTGAAATATAATTATATACTATGTATTAAAGAAGTACTGTGAGAAAGCATATCTACATTTTAATTAACTCAAGTATGTCTTGTCTTTCTGGAAGCGGTATTAATAAGGTACTCTCCTAGTACAGGTTATCATTTTCTAACTATTTTTAAAACATAATCCCCCGTATTCACTAAAACGGTTTAAGAGTTGGACCGGATCTAGTTGCCATGATTTTTAAAACTCTTAGTTCGCCAGTTATGTTTCGCTTATGTCACTGTCATTTTGTAATTGTGACATTAAGAAAAATTATTTCTTTAGTTTTTAAAAATGCCATCTTAAACCTATAACTGTCAAGTTAGACCTGGTATACAATTAAAATCTCTTTGATGAATATGGGTGAATATATATATGATAAAATACTAGTTTAAATATTATGTTATAATGTTAGAATGCAGATCGAAGGCAGATTTGCTAAAATCTTAGTAGGAAGGTGTCTGGTACACGTAAATATCAATATATAATGCCTCGAAGAAAAACATTGATATTTAACTCGAGCAATTATGAATTCAGACTCATCTTAAAGAAAAAAATTGGTGTTAGAGCACCATTATAGTACTGCGCTGGATGGCTGATACGGCAACACTGACACTAGAGAATAGAAGTTACAAGAACTAGAAATCTGAAAAGTATGTAAAAGAGATGCCTCCGATAGAGTAACTATGCTAAAATGAATCGGGCGACAGGGTAACAGGGCACATTTAGGCTAAATGTATATGTAACAGCCCCAAAAATGAAATGTGTTGAATGTTTTTATTTCGTCATAATGGCTTTACATACAAATTTTACCAGTTCCTAGTATCACAATTGATTTTCATAATGAAATCCATTCGATAACCAATTTGTTAATAATGATTCTTTTAAGGGAGGTCGCTATATTGAATTTTTAACAAAATATTACCATAAGATACTGATTTTTGACCAAAACTCATGGCGATTTTTTTCACGACTATAATACTTTCCTCTTACGAGGGAGGCAATAATGGAGTATAGTATTTCAGTAATATATACTCTAAGCATGGTAGTTTGTAATAACTATAAAATACAAAAATATTTTTAAAAATTTTAATAAAATGATAAGTAAATATTAAACGTGAAGGCTGGAGGTTATTAAGAGTGTAAATCTAATTTAAAGAATTTATTTATTTTAGATAGCATAAATAATTTGTATATTTAAAATAAAATCCCATGACTAATCTGTAAATATCAATTAATCCTATTACAATACTAAACCAAACATAATTTTGATAGATAATTATTTTAAGTTTTTTTTTGAGTAATTCCCTGGTGCATTTTGCAATGGAAAATGTCCAAAAAGTGCTAGTTATTTTTTTTGCCAAAATATACTAAATAGAGCAATTATGCGAAAAACAAAGGTCAGAATATCATGTAAAAAATGCTCCTGATAATTGTTTCCCTAAATCACCTCTGAGATAAATCGATTGGAATCTATATTTAAATTTCTTCCACTGAGATCTTCTATCAAATTAAAAATATAAAAGTAGATTTCTTCTCTCCACATACACAAAAAAAAACGATGATCAATATAATGAATAACAAAATCGTGAATTCGTTTTTGATTTCAAATGTAAAATAACCCCAGAGAAAGAAGGGAGCTATTTAATAGAAAAAGGCCGATTTTGACAGTGGGAGCACATTTTAAGCTTTCCAAGACTAGTAAATGTGACCAGTAAAATGCAACTATTTCATCCCCATGAAGTCAACTGGGTATGCAGTTTTTAGCTATACCGCGAAAAGAGAGACAGTCAGATCGACAGCATTGAGAAAACATGTTTTTCGGCATCTAAGGACCCTAAAAAGTCTGAAAAATCTCATAGGGTGATTATTCACGATTACAATCGAGGGAAGTAAGATGGTTAATGTGCCAGATACATATATGGCATTATTTTGAATGCGAGATTATATTATATGATCTGATCTTATCCTCCTTTGGATTTCTCCAGAGTTAGCAACCCTACTCATGACACGTAGAATCAAACCAATATATAAAATCCCTAGAATGTCTGTCTGTCTGTCCGTAGTTTTTAGGGTACTTCCCGATCTCCCAGAAACTTGAGATTTGGCACAAACATTCTTTGGCACCTGATGATGATGGGCAACAAAAAAAACAACAAAACGAAAAACAGGGAGAAGTAAATTTGTTGATTTAAATTAAAAGGGTGTGTAAATTCCGCATAGAATGGCCAACGGACCACAATTGCCAAATCTAAGCTTGCATAATTATTATGCATCGTAGTCAGCGTTACCAACGCTACACCTTAACACTTTAAAACTTCGAATAAAATTTTTACTTTCAACATTTTAAAACGGTCTAGAACTGTTTTAATGTGATATATATATATATATATATATATATATATATATATATATATATACAGGGTGGCCCATCGAAAACGTACCGCAAGGCATACCGGCCAGGGTAATTTTTTTTTCAAAAAATCCAAAAACACGTCAATTTTGTTTGTGAGGGGGACAATTTTTGCCCTTATGATTTTTCAACCCTCTAAGCGGGGGTGTCATTCCCCAAACTTTTTCAAATGGGAAGAGGGGTCAAGTGGTACCGCAATGAAAAGGGCTTTCTATTCTCTATACATTCCCGCTTTGGTTTTTATAATGAGGAGGTGAGAAAAAACAGACTTGTAATGAGCTATTTGGTATGTTATGTCACCTAGCAAAGCAAGAATTATCTTTCAGAGGCCATAATGAAAAAAGCGATTCCGTTAGTGCTTTTTAATCTGTTAATTAAACATGATAACGAAATACAACAACATTTAAAAAAAATTGGAAATATTTTTTCTGGTTTATCAAAAACTATCCAGAATGATTTGATGTCCTGTATTTCCGATTACCTTGCAGATACAATTCATAGGGAGATAAAAGAGTCGTTGTTTTTTTGCAGTGCAAGCTGACGATACTACGGATATTTCTGAGAAGTCCCAATGTGCGATTTCAATTCGGTACGTTAATAAATACGGTGAAATCAAAGAAAGTTTCTTGGGTTTTCATGACGTTAGCGAAGACAGAACAGCGGACGCAATGTATGGATTAATTGTTACAGTCATAGGCAATTTCGATTATAAAACAAAATTAGTTGGGCAATGCTACGATGGTGCTAGTGTGATGGCAGGTTCATTGAATGGTTTGCAAAAAAAAGTTAAAGATGATGCTCCTTTTGCTTTGTTTACGCATTGTAGTGCGCACAGATTGAATTTGGTTTTACAAACTGGTTCAAAAAATATAAAAAATTGCCGATTTTTTTCGCAAGTTTGGATTTTTTCATCAGTCTGCAAAACGGACATATATTCGACGATAGGAAAGAGGATTTCTTCCAGTTCAGACACCAGGTGGGCTTCCCGTTCTAAAATCATTCAAATTTTCTGAATGGGAAGGCCTAAAATTAGTTTTTTCTAAAATTATTGACGACCAATCATCATCGGCTGAGTCAATAAACGGGTAGGGATATCTTAAATTTATGAACGATTTGAATTTTCGTTTCTTACCGCTGTGTATAAACATATTTTTGACATAACTTTCAACATTCTACAGAAAAAATCATTGGACATCACCTATTGTAAAAAGCAAATATTTATGGCAAGAGATCGTATCAAGTTATTGAGAAATGAGACAATGTTTAATACAATATTTGAACAAGCCCAAACAAGGATTTTTAATAATAGGGACTCAGGGCAATTGTCAAAAAGAATTAAGTTATCGGACACCATTAAAGGCGATGAGCAAAGTTCTTTACGCATTTTATTTTATGAGATAATTGACAATATTGTGACTCAAATAGAAGTTAGGTTTGCAGATATGTCTCAGTTATTATATTTTTCTTTAGCGGGTTCCTCAAAATTCGAAGAATATAGCAAAAATTTTCCCCTTGAATTTGTGACGAATGTGACCAACTTTTATAAAAATTTCTTTGACAAACAAAAATTAATTAATGAGCTTAGTGTAATATATCTCGATGAACAATTTGCATTGCTGAGCGTCGAGGCAATTTTAAAACATTTCGTAAAAAATGAACTTCAAGAAATATTTCCTGAAAGTTACAAACTTTTTGCGTTAATTGCTACCATACCTATGACAAGTACCTCAGTGGAAAGACATTTCTCTTGTTTAAAGCGAATAAAAACGTATTCTCGCAATACAATAAAAAATGAACGTTTATCGTCACTTGCGCTAATTTCAATAGAAAAAGAGTTGTTCTGCTCCTTACAGAAGGCTGATAACTTTACGGATGTCATAATAAGTAAATTCGCCCTTTTAAAAGATAGGCGGATAAATTTAATTTATAAAACTTAGTTGTCAGCTAAGTGTGTACGCGGCTTAACGTTTTCTTATAACGTCATTATTCTTGAAATTATTGTGGTTGTCGCCTACCCTAGCCTAAACACCACGACGGCCACTGAAAATCGGTCAAGTCATTTAGAAAATATGAAGGATTGAAATTTAAAAATGTTTATTTACAAATTATCAGAGTAAATGATAAGGATAAATTCCTTCGACCAATTCGCTATTTTTGTCCTGTTATTTTAGATGTTTACTGCTGATTTTAGTGATTTGACATGCCACAACGATCAGGTGCGGTAGTTGCTAGATAGCTGTTCTGTAACTTGTGCGTTTAAATTTCTCAATATCATTAAATTTTTTATCAATAATTATGGTGTACTCACTTGCAGAAAAAGTGGAAATAATCGAACTTTATTTTAAAAATAATGATGTGGCAATCGGGTTGCGCAGATATTTAATGAACGACATCCTGAAAAACACCTTTTTGTTCGCGAGTTAGTAGCAAAATTTCGCGAAACTGTCCCGTATGAATAAAAAGGGGCAAAAAATCCTGTAGTAAATGAAGCTATGGAGGTCTTTGTATTGGGCCAAGTTGCCATGGATAGTACGCTGAGTACAAGAAAATTAGCCAATGAGACCGGCGTGAATCGTACAAGTGTCCAAAGAATATTGGAAAAACACCATTTCCACCCGTATAAAATTCAGTTGGTACAAGAACTCAACGAAGATGATTTTGATCGCCGCTTGCAATTTTGTGAAACTATTAGTGAACGAGTGGCCATAATAATTTTCTATTCAATGTGTATTTTTCGGATGAATTTCTTTTTGAACGGTGTAGTTAATCGGCATAACTGTCGGTACTGGGCTGAGAACAACCCCAGGGTATTTCACGAGGTGCACACACAACATCCTCAGAAATTGAACGTGTGGGCTGGTATTTTTGGAAATTCTATTGTGGGTCCTTTTTTTCTTCCTGGAACTCTAACAGGTGATATGTACTTAGATTTACTGGAAAATAATCGACCCAGCCCTAACTTCATTTGATACGTTGAAGCGGAACTGATATTTCAACAAGACGGTGCACCTCCACATTACTCTCAAAATGTGCGTAATTATTTAAACACTAACTTTCCCGGGCGGTGGATAGGACGAAGGGGTGCCATTGAGTGGCCTCCCCGGTCACCCGACTTGACTCCTTTAGACTTTTTTCTAACAAAAAAAGCAAAGTGTATAGCACTCCACTTGCCTCATTAGAAGATCTGCGAACACGAATTATTGACGTTTGTCGCGAAGTGACCCCTCAAGTTCTTCAGAATGTTCGAGAACGATTTGAAGCTAATTTGTATTACTGTATGGAGGTCGACGGGCAACATTTTCAGCATTTGCTTCATTAATACGGTAAGTTTTTTTTATTTAATTCAATTTATGCGTTTTTTGAAAAATGTATTTTTCAAATTTCAATCCTTCATATTTTCTAAATGACTTGACCGATTTTCAAAACCAAAGCGGGAATGTATAGAGAATAGAAAGCCCTTTTCATTGCGGTACCACTTGACCCCTCTTCCCATTTGAAAAAGTTTGGGGGATGACACCCCCGCTTAGAGGGTTGAAAATTTTGCGATCATTTTAAGGGCAAAAGTTGTCCCCCTCACAAACAAAATTGACGTGTTTTTGGATTTTTTGAAAAAAAAATTACCCTGGCCGTTTTGCCTTGCGGTACGTTTTCGATGGGCCACCCTGTATTTGTTCTTTATGGTATCAATTAGAGTTTTCCACTTTAACAATTTATATTTTTCCACTTTAATAATTAGAATTTAGAATCTACAAGTTTTTATCGGCGGATCTACACGTATATACTATTCATCACGGCAACGTTGATGCTTTTTGTCTGTCGGGTCTCTTCAGTCTCTTCTGCCAACAGTCCCAACCGAGAACTGAGGTAGAATAAGAACCGACCAGCGTTGATGTTTGTTGTTCATCATTCATTCGCATTTGCAATCGGCAACTTGACTAGCGTGTTGATTTCGTTCTTTGGGTGTGGATTTCGTCTCATGTCCTTACGTTCGTTTTTTCTGCCATGTATTGTTTATTTAAATATTGATTTTTGCTGTTTGTCGAAATATACTACTAGGAGTAAATTGTTTGATTCATTTTTTGATATGTTTAATAGGTATGATAGGTAGTTTCATTTTACTTTGAATGTGAACTTTAACTTATTTTCTGATTTGTTGGTTCGCTAATAGGATTTTGTTAGGATAAAAATTCTGGCGCTTCACAAAGAACTCAGAACGTATTTTTTATTGGCGCGTTAGAGTTTGTTACGCCTGTAGTCATTAGGCATATCTGAATTTAGTGGATCAGGTCACTCAGTAGAATTGCACCTATTATGATGGCGAGAATATTTGCGTATACGATAGCCTGAACAATCAAACATTTAAGTCTTCTTGTTTAAGTCCCATATTTGATAAATTTCATAGAGGGTTTTGCGAATTTAAACTCTAAACAACACCAGATTTAAAAGTTTTTTATGTAAGTTCGCTTATTTCTTCGGAACGCCTAGACTGATTCTAGAGCACATTCTATGCGCAATATTAGTTAAAAATTACAATTCTTGGAAAATAATCGAAAAAGGTATCATTCTAAAGATGTTTGGTTTACGCAATTTTTGGGGTTTATGATTTAAAGTCTTAATACAAAAAATGGAGGGAATGAACGTGATTAAAAAAGGTAAAAGGGGGTAAAAAATTCGAAATATGGAATAATATAAGATTTCAATATAACACTAAGAATTTAGGGCAATCCGCATTTAGTTTTTGTCGCCTAAAGCCCACCGCCTTAAGAGTAGCGGGGGGGGGTAAAATAAAATAATAAGTTTTTTGACGTTAAATAATTTAAATTGTAAGGATATCTAATGATGATGTGCAACTAAAAAAAAACAAGGAGGATAAAATTGGGGTAAAAAAGGGGTAAATTAGTATAAACATTACAATTTTTGGAAAATAATCGAAAAATGTGTCATTTTAAAGATGTTTGGTTTGCGCAGTTTTTGAGTTTTATTATTTGGGGTGCCAATAAAAAAATGGAGGGGATGAAAGGGGTGATAGGGGATAAAAAGAGCGAAAGGGGTAAAAATTGTAAATGTTTGGAAAAATTATAAATGTTTGGTAAAACAGCTTAATTATTAAGATCGTAGGTCAATGCGTATTTATTTGGTACATGCAACCCTCCGACTTAAGGGTAGAGGGAAGGGTGGAGGGGGGGGGAGTAAAATATAAAGTTGCATGTAATTTTATAAGGTCTTGACGTCAAATAATTCATTTTCGGGGATGCAATATGCGTATCTACCTTGGTTAGCTTTTTGTATACAGGGTGATTAAAAAATATGATAGGGGGTAAAAAATTGGAAATGTAGGGAAATTATGTAGTAAAATACAATTTCATTATATCATCAAGATTTTAGTTCAATCCGTATTTATGTTGTCACATGCAACCTTCCGACTTAACGGGAGGGGTGAGGTGGAGTAAAATATAAAGTTGCATGTCATTTTATAAGTTATAAAGTTGCATTTAATTTCATAAGTTTTTGAGGTCAAATAATTCATTTTCGGGGATGAAGTATGCGTATCTACCTTTGTTAGCTTTCAGTATACAGGGTGAGTAAAAAACATGATAGACAGGTAAAAAGGGCGATAGAGGTAAAAAATTGGAAATGTAGGGAAAATATGTAGTAAAATACAGTTTCATTATATCATCAAGATTTTAAGTCAATCCGTGTTTATGTTATCACATGCAACCTTCCGTCCTAAGGGTAGCGGCAGGGGAGGGGGCGGGGTAAAATATAAAGTTGCATGTGATTTCATAAGTTTTTGAGGTCAAATAATTTATTTTCGGGGATGCAATAAGCGTATCTACCTTTGTTAGCTTTATGTATACAGGGTGATTAAAAAATATGACAGGGAGTAAAAAGGGCGATAGGGGTAAAAAAATGGAAATGTAGGGAAAATATGTAGTAAAATACAGTTTCGTTATATCATCAAGATTTTAGGCCAATCCGCATTTATGTTGTCACATGCAACCTTCCGACATAAGGTTACCGGGAGGGGTGAGGTGGAGTAAAATATAAAGTTGCATGTCATTTTATAAGTTTTTGATATAAATAATTAATTTTCGGGGATGCAATATGAATATATATCTTGGTTAGCTTTCTGCATACAGAGTGATTAAAAAATATGATAGGGGGTAAAAAAGGGCGATAGGAGGTAAAAAATCGGAAATGTAGAGAAAATATGTAGTAAAATAGTTTTATTATATCATTAAGATTTTAGGTCAATCCGTATTTATGTTGTCACATGCAACCTTCCGCCTTAAGGGTAGAGGTAGGAAGGGGGGGAGTAAAATATTATGTTGTGTGTAACTTTATAATTTTTTGAGATCAAATAATTCATTTTCGGGGATGGTTTATGCGTATTTACCTTTGTTAGCTTTCTGTATACAAGATAATTAAAAAATATGATAGGGGGTAAAAAATTGGAAATATAGGGAAAATATGTAGTAAAGTACAGTTTCATTATATCATCCAGATTTTAGGTTAATCCGTATTTATGATCTAATGCAACCTTCCGCCTTAAGGGACGGGGGGGAGCGGAGTAAAATATGTTGTATGTAATTTTATAAGTTTTTGAGGTCAAATAATTCATTTTCGGGGAGATATGAGTTGCTTCTTTAAGTAGGGATTATATTATTTTCCATATTTGACAAATTTCATAGAGAGTTTAAACTCTAAACAACCCCAGATTATTCGAAGTATATTTTCAAGACAAGGCTTATACACTAGTTTATTATATAGTTCGAATCATTAATTTTATTAAATGGGAGTATTAAAAATAACAAATCAAAACGCCAAGGCTGACATTAAAAATGTAAATCTAGCTTTGAAGGACATCCACGCGCTCCTCAAATACAGGCAATAGCAAACAGCGGAAGCTAATTTAATTAATTCTATTGTGAATACATTAGTTAAAATAAAATTTAGTTTCCAGTTTATGTTTACAATATTTGCTCGGGAAATACTCTAATAAAATATAAAGTAAAATACTCAATTGTTGGCAGGGTACTAAAGATTGACGCACATATACGCTCAGTAAAGGAATTTCCAATGCACATGGAGCTTTTACCTATTCAAAATAATAGTCAGCGCCATCTATTACATGTCTTCAGAACCATATGTTGGCGTCATCCTTCATTTCAAAATGGCCGATTTTTAAGTAACCGTTTACACGTGTGTCTTCCAGTTTGTCATATTTGTTAAGCTAATCGTTAATAAACTAGTTAACTTTGGTGTATAATAACTAAGGTAAGAGCTTAGCACTATGGAGTATTAAGGCTTTAAAATTGCATTTCTCCATATAATATTATATAGAATTTTATACATTTATTTATCTTTGGTTCCCAAAAGCAGAGACTTCCAAACATTGACTGTGATGTCAAACTTTAGCTCTATGGCAGTTTTATTGTTATGTTTGTTTCCTGTCTCTCTTTATTGCATATGTTTCCCTAAGCATTTTAATACAGGTCTGAATCATCTCTGTCAATTGGAACTAATAGATGACACCCCTGTCAACTTTTGAAACTGAAGTGTCAATTACATATTCTTTCCAGATTTGGCTTTATTAATTACCATTATGACCCAACAAAAGCGTCAGTTGGTAAAATATTCTCCTGAAGACATGAAAGCACTTTTGAAAGACTGTGATAGAGGTCTTCCTGTAGCAACAGCGGCGAAAAAACATAAGATTCCAAGGATAACATTATTTTATAAGTTTCGTGGAAAAGTTCCAAGAAGGTGTTCAATGGGCTTGAAATCTTATCTATCTAAAGAAGAAGAGAACATTTTGTGGCAGTGGATAATATAGTCAGCAAAAGTAGGGTTTCTAGTACGAAAAAAACAGTTATTGGACAGTGTGCAGCAGCTGATGACTGAATTAAAACGAGAAACTCCTTTTGTGAATAACCGGTAAGGTAAAAGTTGCTAAAATTATTTTTGAAAAGAAACCCTGAGATATCCGCCAGAATGCTAACTTCTTCAAGAACTTTACCCAGGAGAAAATAACTGATTGGTTCTCTGAAGTTTATGAATATTTAAAGTCACAAAATTTTGAAAGTATTCTAAATTTCCCTGAAAGGATGTTTAACGCTGATGAATCAAAGCAGCTTTTTTCTTAAACCCAGAACGAGCTAGTGTTCTTGCGAAGAAGGGAGAAAAAAAATGTTTAACAGATTGTCAACAGCGATGAGAAGGAATGCTTAACGGATTTACTTACAGCAACTGCGGCTACTAATGTAGCACCTCCTATGGTGCTATTTAAATATGAACGAATACCTAAAGAACTTGCCTTAAGTGTTCCTACACATTGGGGACTGATTTTTTGTGATTATTTGCCAAAACTCTAGAAGAACGATTAGATATATCCCTTTTATGCAATGGTTTTAAAAAATGAGGTCTGGTCCATGGAATCTCCAGGAAGTTTGTGTACCAATCGGGAGAGGGAATAGTATAAATTTATCGACAAAAGAGGACAGTCGGGATATATTACTTGAGCTACAAAGAGGTAAAGCATTTTTGGACAAATATATACACCAAGAGAGGATACAACAACTTAAATCAATTATGATGTGTGGAAAGGTCAGCTTGAAGATCTATACCTGTACAACTTTTACATTAAGGTAATCAAAGGAACAGTAATTCTAGAAAAGAATAAAAACACAACAAAAAGCACGTTTAATAATCAGAATCCTGGAACTTTAATTACTATTCGGAAGAGTTCAAGCACAAACATGGAAAATGGTTCTAGACTTTGAAAACGAACCTATTCCTTCAACATCCTTTCATAAAACACCGGTTAAAATTTTAAATGATTTCACTCTAGTACCGAATTCCACATAAGACATTTCTATCAGAACTGAGCACAAAACACCTATTCATGTTAGTGATATTATTACAAACTCATCTCCAATTCAAACGAGCTTTAACGTGGCCAAAACCTAATTCATTAAAGAAAACAAGAATATTACACAAGTGACAAATATAATTGATATATTATTATTACATTATTATTAATTTATTCCCAACCAACTATAATAATTTATTATAGGGAAAATAAAACTAAACTAAAAATATAAAAATAACATTCAGAATACAAACAGAACTATAAGGAATACAGTTAAAAGTAAAAAAATGTTTAACATCAAAAACAACAATTAATAGAAATATAATACATAAATGTTTAACTCATTATTCCAGAAAGAGTTTTTAAGTACTTTTTTAAACTTTTCCAGATTATTTATTTCTTTGTTTTTCTTTAATAAATTATTATAGGTGATAATGCCAGCATAGAGAATTGACCCTTTTCCAAAACTACTTGTCATTAATAATGTTCGTAAATCGTCTGTTTGTCTAGTAGTGAGATGGTATATTGTATTTGTCTTATATAATGTGATATTTGAGTGTTTTATTTTAAGATTTATAGAATGAATTAATAATTTATAAAGCAAATTTATATCTAGATATCTTTTAGGTTTATATAAACTGGATGCAGCATATGGTATTTTATGCATGCAGTTAATAACTTTGTTATGTACTTTTTTTAAAGGATTTAGATTGCTTGAACAAGCAGATCCCCAAACTGAAATTAAGTACTGTAATATTGAATAAACAAATGAACAATAAATAATTTTTCAAAATTTTATAAGTATAATATAATACCTTATTTTATACAAAATACCAATTATTGGTTTGGTTAGGTGAAAGGCTATTTCGTAAATAATCAATATGTATTTTCCATTTTAAATTTTCATCAAAATACATACCCAAAAATTTTATACTTTTAGAATAGTTTATTTCTTCATTCAAAAATTTTAAAGGAGAGATATTTTTAATTTTATTGGTTTTACTTTTAAACATAAAGGATTTTTGAAAGTTCAAGGATAATTTATGTGAATGTAGCCATGATAATAATAATAGATTTAAGTCATAGTTAATTTGCTTGTAAATTTCTGAAGTAGTTCTATCAAAATATATAATCGTAGTATCATGAGCAAACAATTTAATATTACCCTTAGAGTTTAATTTAGATATCGGATTAATGTATATTAAACAAAGTATGTATATTAAAAAATAGAGATTAAAAAAAAAATAAAAAATAATAAATTTGAACTTTTAATATTTTCAATTTGAACAAATTGTATCCTGGTTGACAAATAATTTTGAATCCAATTATATGTTAAACCTCTAATTCCCAGCTGATAAATATGCCTTAATTATAAATCGTGATTTACAGTGTCAAAAGCTTTTCGTAAATCCAAAGACAATTGGCAGCATTCGCCGGCAGTATTAATATTTTGTGTTATATATATAACAGTATCAGTAACTGCAACCTCTGTGTCTTTGAATTTACGAAAACCATATTGTCCTACGAAAAGTAAATTTTGATTTTCTAAATAATTTGTTATACCCTCAGTGGTAACATTTAAGCAATGGCAGCTGTATTATGAAAATAAAGAAAAGAAGAAAAACGAAAAAAGACCGAAATAATGTTAGAAAAATCTAAGCAAGAGAGAATAGCAAAACGAAAAAAAAATCAAAAGAATAACCGGACAATGTCATTACTTTCAACTCAGAAACATCTGAAGAATGAAAATCTTCTGATACATTTGAAGATGAATTAAGTTCATTAGGAAATTGTGTACATGTTGATAAAAATAACATCGAAAATATTACAGAATTGTTGACAAAATAAAATAAAATTCATTTCAAAGAGAATGATTTTGTGTTGGTTAAGTTTCCAGGCAAGAAGAAGGAATACGTAAATGTTTGTGTTATCCAAGAACTTTTGCAAAACAATGAGGTTGAAGTTGTTGGGTTAAAAAAATGTGATGATGAAATATCGTTTAAATTAAACGAAACTGATGTCAGCAATGTACATTTAGAGCAAATCATAGAAAAACTTAATTTTCTGAAAATGGTCATTTCTGGTGATCCTCTGAAATACCAATTTAATAAAGAATTCAATGTCGTCTGGTGATAATTTTTTTTATGTTTCAACTCTTTCATTATGATCTCCGCTGTTTATATTCTTTTGGGCTATTTGTTTCAAATAATGTTAAGAATCTA
The DNA here is from genome assembly GCA_030620095.1 of Kuschelorhynchus macadamiae. Classification (NCBI taxonomy): domain Eukaryota; kingdom Metazoa; phylum Arthropoda; class Insecta; order Coleoptera; family Curculionidae; genus Kuschelorhynchus; species Kuschelorhynchus macadamiae. The sequence goes on along the minus strand of JAUTXW010003728.1, from coordinate 439,110 downwards.
GGTTTTCTTAATATCTTTTTTAATTTTGCATTGTTTCTTTGGATATTAGGGCTGTAGGCATATTTATTTATTTATTTATTTATTTATTTATTTATTTACGGATATACCATTTTACATAAGAAATAATAAACAGTAAAGCATTGTGTTAATTAATTACTAAAACTAATTACAATAAGAAATACTACTACAAAAATTCTAATTATTAATGACATTTAAGAATATAATAATCTCTACGTCTATGATGTCAGACGTCTCAAGGCACTTTTAAAGGTACTAACTGAGCCATGGATTGGCAGATTATACTTATTAAAATTACGTTGCATTCTATTAATTGGGCTATGCAAGCCATAATTTCGGGTGACGTTTTCTGGGTAAAATAAAAAATTGGAACGGGTTCGATGTAGGGCATGTAAAGATATTTTACTTAGTAAATAAGAACAGTCAACATGCCCATTAATTAATTTGAACAAAAAACACATATCGGCCTGCAACCTCCTGCCCTGAAGTGAACACATACCCAAAATACTAAGAACACGGTTGTAATTTGAATGATTATCAATTTGGGGTATTCCCAGCTTAAAACTACATATTCGTAAAAATTTTTTTTGAACATTTTCTATTTGATTGATATGAATCTCATAAAAAGGAGACCACACCGGACTTGCATATTCCAGAATCGATCTTACATACGAACAATACAATAATTTCATGACATGACATGAGAAATCAGTACTAAATCTAGAAATATAACCCAAAGACCTAGATGCTCGCTGTATCACACTCATGATATGGCCATTAAAAGTTAATCTACAATCAAACAAAACATCAAGGTCTTTAACCTCATGAACTCTTTCAAGTGTAGTGCCATTTATGATGTAAACAAATTGAATAGAATTACGTGATTTTGAGAAGGTAATGCATGAACATTTACTTGTATTTAAACTTAAACCATTTAAATTTGACCAGTGAACAAATAAGGTCACCTCTGACTGCAAACATTGGCAATCCAGAGAAGTAGATGTGTATTTAAATATTTTAAGGTCGTCAGCATACATAAGAAAAGAACTATGTGGTAAAAAGAATCTTAAATCGTTAACAAACAAAATAAATAATATGGGTCCACAATGGGAGCCTTGCGGGATGCCTGACGGTACTAAAATTTGATTTGATATACAATTATTAACTTTGGAATGGTTGACTGGATACAGATGCCTCTGTAATTTGTAACGTCGCTGCGATTACCAGATTTAAAAATAGGAGTAATGTATGAATGCTTCCAGAATTCAGGAAATACTCCAGAATTCAGCGAAAGATTAAAAAGAAAGTGTAGTGGTTTACTTAATTTGCAGACACATTTATTTAACAAGATAGGGGGTACCCCATCGGGACCAGAGGATGTTTTCGGATTAGATGATATTATTTTATGAAATATGTCAATTAAATCTATCTTTACTTCATTTAAATTAAGTACCTGACAAAGGGTAAGATAGTATTCAGGTATTTCATAAGAGGCATCTGTATACACGGTTGAGAAATAATCGGCAAATAAATTTGCCGTTTCTTCACCATTATTGCTTGCTCTGTTATCAAAGTGCATACAGTTTGGATATCCGTTTGATTGTTTAAAATTATTAACATGTTTCCAAAATTCATTTGGGTTATTAATTAAATTTGATTCCATTCTGTGCACGTAAGATTGATAACACTCTTGTTCTAGAGCCCCACACTCCTCTCTAAGCCGCGAAAACAGCACATAGTCAGCAGGCAAATTTGAATTCTTATAGCGTTTATGCATAATTTTTTTCTCAACTATAAGTCCTCTGAGACGAGGGGAAAACCACGTTGGAAAATTGGAGCTCTTAAATTTTTTAATGGGTACAAATTGTGAAATACCCTGGTATATTATATTATAAAACCCATTAACTGCCTCATCGATATCATTTTTGTCAAGCAGTATTTCCCAATCGACTGAAGCAAAAAAATCATTTAAAGCTAGGAAGTTGCTATTTTTGAAATCATAATATTCTAAATTATATTTTAATGATTTATTTGAAGTCGAGAGAGGAATGTCACAGGAATAAGCAATATGATGGATACTAGTATTTAACAATAGATCATCAGCGGATTGCACAACAATATCATTTAAATTTGTAAAGCACAGGTCAAGAAAGATATTATTATTATTAGGAATATTTATCATTTGAAATAAATTAAGAAAGCTAAAAGAGTCACCTACAAGATAAGCAGCCGACAGCGGAGAACACTTAACAATAACACTATGAGCTTCATTAGACCATATGGCACTAGGGAGGTTGTAGTCACCAAACAGCACAAGAGCATATAACACGTAGTTGCTATTATTGCTTTGTAATAGATTTCTAATCAAAATTTGAATGTAAAAGTTAGTTAGATGTGTCACCATTTGGTCTTAAACATGTCAATATATGAAGATACTGAGTATATTACATTGTATTTCATTTTTCTAACATAAAATGTGTTTGTTAATTTTCGTAAATGTTGATATTTGTTCCTAAGCTATTAACTGAACAGAGTAATTTAAATCAATAATAGATACAACCATAAAAAAGAGAAAACAGTTGCCTTGTCAATCTTTAGTCCTGAAATGTGTCAATTTCTATTTTATATCTATTTTGAAAAATGCTACAGATTTTTCAGAAATCCACGTCTGATGTTCGTAAATTAGTTTACTTTATCATACTAGGCCAAACCATATACAGGGTGTATTTTTATAATTTAACAATTTTTCCTATTTTTATTTAAACAGTTACAAAAAAACTTTAAATACAGAAGTTGTTGGGCTTGATGTAACCCGCCAGGAATTTTTTTTTCGCATTCCGAGTGGTCGAACAATGCGGTACTGACACCAGTTAATTTTTTTAAATAGATCACCCTATATTTTTGTAGATGTTTCGATAAAGCTCGTTTTCCTCTTTTCAAAAATGTATAATATGTCTATATTTGGTTCAGCCGTTTTCGCTCTATATTGCGTTAAAAATCCTGAAATAAAGTTTATTGTTTGTACTTTTAATCATAGTAGCCATAGACAAAAATCGCAGGTTACTGCGTTTAGTTTGTAAATTACGAAAACAATAAGTATTAATTTAGGTAGCCATGGAAAAAATGAAATGTTCCAAACAGGGCTACATTTTATAATGTTGTACGCAATATGCAGGTAAAGAAAATCCCTGCAACGAAAGAAGCGAACACTTGCTTTAAACGAAGCAGAAGTAATGAATTTTAATGCCTGTCCAGGAGCTTACTACAAATCAGAAACATTTAGGATTTCTGCCAAATTATTTTTCACAAAAATGAGGATCAGGATTGTTTAAATAAAATCTTATCGAGTGCTAAGTTGACTTTTACGGCTGCCAGAATGTATAATCAACAAAATACGCATTTGTGGACACCTGAAAACCCACATGCATATTATTGAAATTAACTCTTAATGTTTGGTGTGGTATGCTGAAGAATGAGGTGATTGATCCCATTATTTTTGAAGATGCTCTAATATATAATATAATATGGGCATAGACTAAAGGTTTTGCAAGAAAGAGTGTGAATTTTGTGAAAGTTATTTTAATCTTATATGGCAGCAAGATGGGGCACCACCACATAATATCGCAACTGTAAGGGAGTTTTTAAACAACCGCTATGATATATGGATTGGCCGAAACGGCGTTATGTATTCGCCACCAAATAACCCAGATCTAACTCCCATAGATAATTTTTTATGGGGATATTTAAATGACGAGGTCTATAGAGTAAGAAGAAATCTTAAATTCTAAAATATAAAACCGTTTTACATAATTCTGTTTATTAAAAATAGCTAACCGGGTAATAAAATAAAATAATAGTAGTTTTTCCTTTTTCCAATCATTTCGTAATCTCAATGCTAAATCATTATAGTTAAATTATAGTAAAAAAGGCAGGACCGAGAGAAATGTTTACATGTATTGTTTTATTTTTTCCATGGCTACCTAGATTAACACTTATTGCTTCCGTAGTTTACAAAGTAAACACAGCAATCTGCGATTTCGGTCCATGGCTACTATGATTAAAAGCACATATACCCTATTTCAGGATTTTTAAAGCAATATAGATCGAAAACGGCTGATCCAAGTATAGACATATTATTCATTTTTGAACCAAATATCAACTAAAATACAGGGTGATTCTTTTAAAAAAATGAAGCGTGTGGCAGTACCACATTGTTGGACTACCCTGTATGCGAAAAAAAAATTCCTTGCAGATCACTTCAAACCCAACAACTTTTGTATTTAAAGGATGTATTTTATCTGTGTAAATAAAAATAGGAAAACATGTTAAATTATAAAAATACAGCCGGTACAAACAAAACAAAAAAATTGGAAAAAATATTGAAAATGTGTAAATTTTCAACTTAATTTGTCAACCTTTGGGTATTTTCCCTTACTGGGTGCAAAAAAAAATTCTTTGCCGAAAAACTCCAAAAATTGTTTCGCACGTATTCTCTTTTTCTTTATTTGGCCTGTGCGGTTATTCACCTGTTATAGAAAAAAAGTTTTGCTCCGAATTACTTGTCAAAATATTTGTAGTCATTACCTTTTTACCCTGTATATTGACTAATCATGATGTCAGCCGGGATTGCTATGAACCCCGGAATCACGAGTCTAGTCACAATGCATATTTTATGATTCCATAATTTTATTTTACAATTTATCATAATACTTTTATTTTATAGGTATTAATGCCACAAGAGTGGGTAGTGCCGGGATTCTGTGCTACAAAACCACATGTTAAATCTACTCCAATACAATCATTAGCAATAGAGACAATAATCACCTGTGTGCTGATTTTAGTATGTTGTGGAGTTTGGGACAAAAGAAATGCTGAAAAACAAGATTCAGTACCGGCCCGGTTTGGTTTTATTGTTGCCGCTATATCAATGGTTGCGGTATGTATAATATTTTGTTTCTAATTGATAGAACTTCAGAAAATAGTATTTTATCTACCATCGTGAGATAAGAAGCTATTACCGCACTAATTTTCATTAGGTAATGTTAGATATTACCGCACTAGTGCGGTAATTATATCTACTAAAATTAAAACAAAATTAAATTGTTTTTTTCTTAAAAACAGCATTACAAACTAGTTATTGTAAATATTAATTACACAACTATTGCAGTTATTTAAATTAATACGAGTTCAGTTTTTGGATACTAGTTGCTTCATTTTTTTTATTTCCGAGTATACTTAAAGCAGTCTTCTTTTTGTTTTCTTCCGAAACCTCAATGTATCTTTCTGCAGCTGTATTTGACCGCCATCCCCAGTGCCTCTTTACGGTCAAAATATCCACTTCGGTGTTGGCTAATAGTGATATAGAAGACCCTCTAAAGCAGTGGCCGGTACATTGTTCTGGATTGGATAATTTTAAAAACAAAGCAAAATTCTTAGGCATATATCCAAAAGTGTGTATGCCCACTGGCTGTTTTGTACATTTACCGTTCTTATAGCACACGAAGAAACGACTATGATCAACGTGTTTAGAGCGTAACTTGATGTAATTTCGGACAATTTGCACCATATCTTAACCTTAAATGTCTCCTGATGTTACAAAAAACTTTCGAGCTATTTTTCTCTTCGTGACTGGTATCACAAATTGTTAGTCTCAAACATAATTTCTAAAGGTTGCGTAATTACAAATCAACGTATATAAAACAACTTTTGGGAAAAAAATTAAAGCTCTTGACATACGAATACTATCTTTATTAAAACATAAACGGAAAGATTTGTATAGATAATGATAGTTTTCAAAAAATCTAGGTCATTTTTTAAATAAAACAGAAAAAATTACCCTTTGTAGACTCAAATTTCCTTTTTACACAATATGGTTGCTCCATCCTAGACTTACCCTTTTCCCTTCTCTCAAAAAAATACTTATAAAAGTAGGATTTAGTAATCTAATATCAGGGGAAAAGTTATGTTGCATTATTGATTTGCGTCATTTTTAATATCAAATTAAAGAATATGGCAACAAAATGAGAGATATATAAATATTTGTTTTTACTATTACCATATATTAAACTTAAGATATACTATATTATCAACAATTTTATCATGTTTACTGACTCTATTAAATTAATTTAAGATTTAGTAATCTTCGAATGTCTTTAAATATCACCAATGGTCAACAGAATTTTTCCATTCTTAAAATAAAAATAATCAGAGCTGTAACGCACAAAAAATCAATTTCTAAACAGATGAGATTTAACGAAATACTCAATGATGCTTTGTGTTAAAAATAATATATTTTTAAACCCTAAATAAAAGTAAGTAAGTAAAAGCCTGTAAAAAATTGACGGTTTGATGTCACAGCGATGGACAGATACATCTATATATATATATATATATATATATATATATATATATATATATATATATATATATATATATATATATATATATATATATATATATATATATATATATATATATATATATATATATATATATATATATATATATATATATATATATATATATATATATATATATATATATATATATATATATATATATATATATATATATATATATATATATATATATATATATATATATATATATATATATATATATATATATATATATATATATATATATATATATATATATATATATATATATATATATATATATATATATATATATATATATATATATATATATATATATATATATATATATATATATATATATATATATATATATATATATATATATATATATATATATATATATATATATATATATATATATATATATATATATATATATATATATATATATATATATATATATATATATATATATATATATATATATATATATATATATATATATATATATATATATATATATATATATATATATATATATATATATATATATATATATATATATATATATATATATATATATATATATATATATAAGCCTGCCTGATAAAAGCCCAGGGAATACTCCTCCTGTGACAAAATAGAAAGCAATGTGTTCTCGTAGGCCGCTTACGTGCAGAAATTATATATTTTTGCCTTTTGCTACATATATCCTTTTCCGGCCAAGAAATCTGAATAAAGGTGTATGAAAACACATTTTTATTTCTTTTTTCAATTTTGCCACGCATTTTAAATGCATTCGCAAAAATCCTTATGGGTCGCAGCCGGAACTCTTCGGAGCTCCAATAGATGACGCCAAGTGTTATGCTCGGCTTCGTGGAACTTTCCCACTTATATAGACGTTTTCGATTGGTCGCATTGATGATCTCTTCATTGAGATGTCCTTGGATACAAGCCTGCCTGATAAGGGTAAAGGCTCTGAAATCAATCGCAGGAGAGGTATCCTGTAACACAATCGAAAGCAATGTCTTTTCGTAGCCCGCTTACATGCAAAAATTATATAATTTTGACTTTTGCTATATATATATATATATATATATATATATATATATATATATATGTATATATTAATATATGTCCAAAACTTAAAATTCATCTAAGTAAGTAGTTTATACAATTTTTTTTTCAGGGACCAATTACTGGAGCTAGTATGAATACTGCGAGGTCTTTTGCTCCAGCAGTGTTAGAAGGGGACTACACTAGTCAATGGGTATGTATTTTGCATACTTTTTTCCTCAAACGCGAAGCTCCAGAGTAACTCTTTTAATATAATTTTTTTTACTTCTCTCTTAATATGGAAATACGCCATTTTGTTCAGCCATACTGGACTTTTACCAGAATGTTCATGTTCAATCCCTATATCATACCTCATTTTTGGCCAAAATTTAAGGTCTGTCGGAGTAGTATTTTTAGCTATGTCGCGTACGAATAGAACGACATACCGTCAGTCTAACGAAAATGGGAAAACATGTTTTCAGACTCCAGGGACCTTAAAACGCTAAGATCTGTATAAATCTTGGAGTAATAACTGGTGATATTTTCTAAGTTCAGCTATACAATACATGCATACACACACATACTTACACGTATATATACAAGAGCATACATTTGCCTATCATACTCGAATATAAAACATATCTTTTATGCTCTCTATAACAACTTTTTTTTGGTTTTAGTTTATTTTTATTATTTTTTTTAGTTTCAAATAACTTTATTGTTATAACATATTATAAAAGTTATTAAATTTATGTATTTAATATTGTTATTATTTTTTTTTTGATAAAGGGACCTTTTTTTGGGAATTAAATTTTACCTTCTTTTGTTTGTCTACCGTTTTGTTTACCATATATGATTCACACCAATATTTTACCAGTTCATCATCTTGAGTTTTGCACTGATATTTTAAATGTTTTCTTAGCCGCCAAAATGTATTCGCATAAATTTTACCAGTTTTTTCGTATTTTACACTTCATTCTTGTGCAAAATTTGAAATAAATTGAATTAGTTTTTTCATACTTCTTTATGTTAAGCCGTCATTTTGTTTCGCCATATTCGATTCTTACTAGAATGTTGCAATTTTATCTCTATGCTACCCTTCATTTTTGAGCGAAGATTGGCAGATGAGTAATTTCTGAGTTATGCCATGAATAGACACACCGATAAATCGCCAATCGGAAATGGAAAAATATGTGCTTCTTTAGTATCCGGAGACTCAGAAAAGCAAAGATCTGCAAACATTTTGAAGCATAACTTTTCACGGTTACAATACGTCTGTCTGAGGCACAACGAAGCAATGTTTACTTTGATGGCCGAACAAAATGGCGGTAGTTGTAATTTTTGTAATCGTGATAAAGTCACCCTCTCAGTTTTTACACGTCTTTACGTTTTAGCGTCCCTTGATGCCAAAAAAATATGTTTCCATTTCCGTCTGTATATCTGCCTGTCAGTTCGCGGCACAGCTTAAAGACTATTACCCGATCGACTCATGGGTATGTCCTGATAATATTTTGGTAAAAATCCAAAATGGCGAAACAAAATGGCGGCCTAGTGAAATGTTAAGAAAATATTATTAGAAAACTGTTTATTGAAATTATTTCAAATTTTGCATAAATATCAAGTATTATGTTGGAATCAACTGGTAAAATGTTGGTACGAATCCAAAATGGCGGAACTAAATGGCGGTATAATAAAATATTTAAAAATTCAGGCTGAAAATGGCTTGGATTGATTTCAAATTGTGTGCCATAACTAATTGTGGTATAGGGCTCAACTAGTAAACCGGTGTTACTAATTCAAGATGGCGGAACAAAATTGCAACCAAATAAAAAATTTGTAATTGTGAAGAAAATCACCCTCCCAGGATTTTCATATTTTTACGTTTTAACGCCCCTAGATGCCAAAAAACATGTCTGTCGGTCTGTCTGTCTTATCGCGACTTAAATACTAATTACCAGATTGACTTCAAATTTTGACCAAAAATTAAGATTGATATGGGGATAGCCTGATAATAATTTGTTAAAAATTCAATACGGCGGAACAATATTAGAAAATGTTTGTTAGAGTGGTGTATTATTTGGGGATAAGATCCGTTAAAAAAAAACAAGTATTTTTTTTAAATTGTCCATGTTTCGCAACTTATTTTTTTTATTATTTTTTTTTATTTATTTATTAATAAACGGGATACCCCATTGAATTACAATAAACATTTACAAAAAATAAATTTTCAAGTAAGGTAATACTAGTATTTTCCCAATACAAAAGTGTCACCTAAAAGCAATCATAAATAACAAATTTATGCAAGCATTCAAAATATACCAGGAATTATATTAGAGTCCAAGAATTTGTTAAATCATTTAGTGTCCTGAGAATTTTGGACTTGAATTTTTGTAATGAGCTTCCGAAAGGATCAAGAGAGGAATTATCATTTAATATTCTTAATGACCGTGTGAGAGGCATATTAAGTCCATAATTTGTGTGATGGAAATCGATATGAAAGAGGTCAGATCTCCTAAGGGTACGAGAGTGTATTTTGAATTTAATTTGCTGTAGTAGAAACGAACAGTTTACCATACCATTTAAAACTTTATAGGTAAAGCATAGGTCATTCATCTTTCTTCTGCAGGATAAGGATGGTAAGTGTAATTGAATGTCAAATTTATGTTGCAAATATCTTACAAACTTATTCTGAACTGATTCAATATTTGATATAAGGACATTGTAGATAGGTAACCATACAATGGAAGCATACTCAAGATGAGGCCTAACCAAAGAAAGGTATAGAAGTACTAAAGATGATGGAGAAAAACTTTTCCCACATCTAAATATGATACCCAGTATCTGCATTGCCTTGGAGGTTACCGCAGCATACTGATCTTTAAATGAAATTCTACGGTCAAATAATACTCCAAGATCCCTTACCTTATCCATCCCTTCCAATTGAACTCCATCGATCGTGTATTCAGATCTATATTGTTTAGTGACTGTAAAAGCTCATAAAGGTACATTTCTTAACATTTAGTGAAAGGTGATTATCATGAGTCCACTGCACAAAACTGTCAAGGTCAGTTTGGAGTGCCAAAATATCCGTCTCTGACCTAATAGGCATAAAAAGTTTCATATCATCAGCAAACAGTAGAGGAGTGTAAGCTTAGGGCTATATCATTGACAAACAGTATAAATAAGAGAGGCGACATGTGACCTCCCTGTGGTACTCCAGATGTTACTGTAATGAACTTGGAACAAAAAGGCCCTATCTTGACCCTCTGAACTCTACCAGTCAGAAAACTCTCCAGCCATCTCAATAGATCAGTGGCAAACCCAAAAGACCGCAACTTGGCAATGAGCAGCCTAAAGTTAACACTGTCAAATGCCTTGAAGAAATCAGTATAAACTGTGTCGACCTGACAACCTTCCTCCAAGGCCTCCAGCACAGCCGTCTCGAACTCAACCAAACTGCTAACCGTGGACCTGCCACTCACAAAACCATGCTGCTGATCAGAAATAAGTTCTTTGCATGACCATTTTAATTGCTCCGAGACTAGGCAATCAAAAATTTTTGATATCGCCGATTGATTTGCTACCCCTCTATAGTTATTAACTCTACATCGCTCCCCTGACTTAAAAATTGGTACTATGAAACTCTCTTTCCAAACTTTCGGAAACTCGCACTCTGTCAATGACTTATTGAATAATATATGAAGTGGTAGAGTTATGGTACATACCACATTAAACAACAATATTTCAGGTACTCCATCGGGTCCACTATTTGATTTCTTTTTACAGTTAAAGATCTTATCAAAAACATCCACTAATTTAATTTGATTCACAATTACATCAGATGTTCGTTCCTGGATATAATCAGGTACAGTTATACCAACCCTCTCTGCTGAATACACTGTCTGGAAAAAGTCAGCAAAGGAATCTGCAATTCTTTGACCATCATCCACCATTCTATCCTCATAATACATACACTCAGGAAGATCAAAATTTTTACGTTCGCTATTTATGTACTTCCAAAAGTTACGTGGAGTATTAGATACATCCTGTTCGATTTGTGTGAGATAAATATTATGGTCTCGAGTAACCAACTGTTTACAAATAGCTCTATATCGTGAAACATTTTCATAGTCATTAATACATTTAGATTGCATATATGATTTATGAGCTGACTTCTTCCATACAATGTTTTGCCTTAATTCAGCACTAAAGTATTTAGGAAAATTTGAGGTTGTATAACGTTTTAAAGGTACAAACTGAGAAATACCAAAGTTTAAAATTTCGTAAAAATAATCAGTGGCTTCATTTATATTTAAATTTTTTAATATTTCTTCCCAATTAACTGACCCCAAATAATTGTTGAAGTTAACATAATCAGCATTTTTATAATCTCGAAAATATTCCTCTTTTTGCAAAACCTTTGTACATTCCACACTCAGCTCACAATAATAAGCAGAATGATGTTGACTTAATGGAAATAAAATATCACTAGCAAGTTGTATATTAATATTTCTTAAATGACTAAAGCCCAAATCTAAAAAGACATCACGTGAGTTGGGAACTGAAATTATTTGAAACATATTTAACAAAGAATAAGTATCAACCAAAGGTTTGGCCTGATAACTAATCGGACATTCTAGGGTCAATCCTTCATCATCTGCTTTTATCCACCTGGCCAAAGGTAAGTCATAATCTCCAAAAATTAGCACTTTAGCTGATGAGTAATTGAAGCAAATACTTTCAACCGTTTCAGAGTGAGCCTTATAAACCGTACTATCTGAACCTGGAGGAATATACAACGCACCAATGACCAGTTTTAAGTATCCGTACTTTATAAATATGTACAATTGTTCTACAGAGGTTTGTCTTATTTTAATAACATGTGAAGGTATATTTTTCTTGACTAGAATTATTACCCCACCTCCTCTTTTCTTGCAACTAGTAAAAACTGATCTATCACAACGATATACATTAAAACCCTTAATTGATACCTCACAATCCGAGATGTTATTATTTAACCAACTCTCACACAAAACTATGACTTCATAATCACAACAAAGCACAGCCTTATAAAATCTGGAATCTTGCTGCTGAAACCACCAACATTTTGATAGTAAATCTTCAATGGGGCTGTAGTCAGTTTTTTGTAGACTTCTTAGTTAGAGTTGGTATCCCATTTTTATAAATGATAACCAAATTCTCACCCTTTTGATTCCTATCGTGCATTTCACCATATAACTTATTAAGATCTTGGCGTTGAAGTTTTGTCAGGTCAGCCTTCAATCTAAAATCAGTACTTCGCAGTTTTGATTTATTTTTTATGCATTTTCTAGCTATAAGCTGATCATTAAAGACAATTTTTGCAGGTCTAGGACTGTTTCCCTTTTTACCTATTCTAGATACTCTAAAGTTATTTTTTTCTATTTCCAACATTCCATTCCAATATTGCATTCACCTGTGATTTATCATGTTCGATTCTGTCCATGATTGTATCTGAATTACTCTCCGGGATATTATATACAATGACATTATTTTTCCTTGCCGTTCTATCGTTCAATTCCATGAGTAGCTCGTCGCAACCGGGTATCGGGTCAAGCTCCATATTGGACACAGGCATATCAGCAGTATTATTTTTCAATATGTCGAGCTCACTTTGAATACTCACCACATTGTGCTCAACAGAACTTAACTTTTCATTGCTTTCATTTTTCATTGTGCGAATTTCATTATTTATTTTTTGTTGCTGTAGGACTAATGTATAAAGCTGCTTTATAACAGCTAGAAGTTCATCCATACCTACGTTGTTTTTATTAAGGATATTAGGTACCATGTTGATATCCATAGTATTATCGGCAACTATGGAACCGCTTGGCGAATTAACTGCTAGCTCAGGCTGTGAACGTACTCCTTTTCTTCTTTCAGTGGCTCTGCCTGTTATTGGTCTTGTTTTTTCCACTGCTGGTGCTAACTTCGGCTCGATTGACAAGCGTTTTTTGCTAACATCACTTTGTTTACACGATGAACAAGACCATGAATGAGTTTGATTTTTCTTCGCTAGCGTGTAGATTTCCGTGAACTCTTTACTAGTCAACAAAGAACATCCCTTATGGAACCATGTACGACATAAATAGCACTCTATAGATGTCGCATTTTTCGCAATTACGTTTTCGCATTTACCGCAACTTAAATTCACGTCCGACATAACTAACAATTCAAGAGTCGCTGAAAGGTATATAATGACGTCACAATGCACAAACAATAATATCAAACGTTATTTTCGATTCTCGATTTCAATCGAATTTGAACATGGCAATGCCGCGGGTGGATTCACGTGCTTACGATACTGAGATTCTAGTTTTTATAGTATTAGACGTAAGTTTTCCGAGTTTAATTCAATTCCTGTCACTGCCACTACTCCAATGCACTGATGAAACAGGATTATATCAATTTATTAGGACTACTTTACCGAAATTTTCCACAATATATGCAGCACTAAAAACAAAAACAAACGTCAGCAACGTCACCTTACTTTATCCTACTTAATTATGTTGTATTATTATGTTGTATCCTCAGGGCACATATAGATCTTATATCCTGCATGAAACCCATATTATCAGTACCTTTACAACGTTGTTCCGCATATATTTCCCAGATATTAAGTTTCTAAGGGGTTTTCGTTAACAATCCTCTTGTTATGTTAGAGTGGTGTATTTTTGGAGTTAGGATTTGGTAAAAAAACAAAAGTTTTTTTTAATTGTCGACGTTTCGCAACTTTATTGTTACATCTTCAGGACAAATACATTTTATATCCTGTATGATACCCATATTATCACTCTTTAAGTAATATTTTTTTCACTAGCCCGCCATTTTGTTCCGTCATCTTGGATTCATACCACAATTTTACCAGTTGATTTCTACGTAATACTTGCTTTTTGTGCAATATTTAAGGTAAATTGAATAAGCCGTTTTTTAGTATATTTTTTTAACATTTCATTATGCCACCATTTTGTTTTCGCTATACTGGATTCTTACCAAAATGTAACCATTTCATCCCCTTATAACCCTTGATTTTTGACCAAAATTTAAAGTCAAACGGATATCGTTTTTGAGCTATCCTGCGTACAGACAGACCGACGGAATTGAGACAACATCTATGTGCCCTAAAACATGAAGATATGTCAAAACTTAAGAAGGAGATTTTTTGGACGATTACAATACTTCCCTTTTACGAGAAAAGCAAAAATAACTAATAATCTTTTAAAAATTTAATGGACGAGCGTGCAAGCTGCATGCTGTTGTTTTGACTTTTGACAGTCTCTCTTAACCAGAAAATTTAAAAATATGTAACATAATATTTAAAAAATATTTAAATAAAAATGTTTGTTTCAGATTTACTGGATTGGTCCTAATGTTGGCGCTGTTATCGCGTGTGGTCTGTACTCACTATTATTTGCTTATGAAGAAGAACAAGAAGAAAACGACGGAACTGAATTAGAGGAAGTTAATCAGATGATTACTGAAAAGTCTTAAGTTATCTAGACGTAAGATAAACAGACTTACTCAGATTGCTGTTAGACATACTTAGTATATCTAACAGCATTCTGAATAAGTCTGATAATCATATTTCGCTCAAGAAAGTTTGAAAAACGTTCGATATTATGTTAAATATGCGATTATAGCTTAAAAATAGAGAAAATGACTTGTATATAAATCTATTTATGAAGTTTTTAATAATTAAAAAAAATTATGATGAATTAAAAGGTATGTGTTATTGTTAAAACTGATTTTATAACTTTAAATTATATTTTTGTTATTTTTTAAAGATATTGTTATACATAAATATAATTTTAATTATCAATTTCTTATTGACTTAAAAATTTGTCCAACACCACAATTAAGTTTTTGTTTGAGATATTATGATTGTTGTAAATAAATTATTTTAAGAATATCTAAAGTTCGCTGCACGAACTTGCGGCTATGCAAAAAATGCGAGTAACTATAGAAATGCAGCAATACTCATTGGTGATTGGCTAAAAGTCTGCGTATCCCAAGATTCGTTTGGTGCACTTATGATTATAATCAAAGTCAAGCAGCTATCTAATTTATTATTTATTTACTTTAAAGATCTTTTTTTTGATTCACTTATATTCTAGATAATTTATGATTTAGATATGTATTTTTGTTAAAACATCTTCTAACTTGAAAATATATTTTTATTTTTTTAAAGATATTTTTTACTTTACCCTTAATTAACTAAGCCCAAATGCGGTGTACTAAATTTTGAATTCATTATTATCTTAAAAAATATAGTTGCTAGTTTAAGAATAAAATTAATACACTGCTTAAAAAAAGATAGACCAATAATTTTAAAATAGAATAAAATAGAATAGAATAGAATATATTACTGTATTAACACAAAGTTCATTACAATTGTCAAAATTAAACAGTACAAAATGTCAAAAATGAAATAGTATCAAATATAAACAGGTAATATTCACCATACAATATCTAAGACAACTATACTGATCTACTACATTACAGTTTAAAAATTGAGGGAAGCTGTAAAAACCCTTATTTAATAGATACGTTCTAACTACTGACTTAAATTTTTTATAGGCATGTTTTTAATTCTCTCAGGTAGTTTATTGAAAAAGGCCGGGGCATAATGCAATGTAGCATTCCACGAAGTTCGCAGCCTAAGAAATTCAATATGTAGATTATCACGATTACGTGTGTTATAATGGTGCACTTGCTCCCTTGTCCCAAATTTCTCTGTGTTTAAAAAAGCATATATAAATTAGTCATAAATATATTGACTTGGGAGAGTTAGGATGTTGCGATGCTGAAATAGTGGCTTTGCATCATCCCTGTAGCCGGCCCCTGACAAAACTCTAACCGCCCCCCGGTACAAACCAAAGACCCGCGATGTGAGGGCAGAATGACCCCACACAAGCAAGCCATATGTGCAAATAGAGTGTACTAGAGCATGATAGGCGATAAGTCAGACTTTGTCATCAGCTATTTTTTTAAAATTTCTTAGGCAATACCCAAAAATTGAACTTTTTCTGGATTATTGATATTTTCATTACCTCTTAAGGTGAAAATCATTTTGATTTATATTGATATATTGATATTAAGACGGTTAGCTGTAAACCAATCGCTCAAACTCTCAGTACACGTACTCACAATGCCGGTCAATGTTTGTTGTCTCCTGCCCATCAGATAACTCTGGATTAGCCTGGTACTAATTTGGTCCACTCCATAGAACATTAGCTTTCGAATGAGAATGTCATGTGACACACAGTCGAAAGCCTTAGAGAGATCACAGAAGGTAGATTCCACAAAATCCCCGGTCTCAAAGCCTTCGACTATGTAGTCAGACAACCTGCTCATTGCTCCAACTGTGGACTTGCCCTTTCTAAAGCCAAATTGCTGTTCAATTATTATATTATTGACCTCAAAGTATTCGTAAAGTTGATTGTTAAGTAATGTCTCCAACACTTTGAATACTACAGGTATTAGAGAGATGGGCCTATAATTGTCAAAGGAAGTTTGGTCACCTTTTTTATATACTGGGATAGTTTTACTTATTTTAAAGGCTTCTGGTTAGATGCCACCCAGAATACACTTATTAAAGTCTAGTAAAGTAACTTGTCAAAGGACCAATCAGGACATTTTTAATGGATTTTATTAGTACCATATTGAAGTCGTAGATATCTTTGCTATGTTTTTGTTTTAAAACATCTATGGCATTACTCACAACACATCTAAGTTTGTAAGTAACCTCACGTGAAAACTTTTGTCTGTTACGGTTGATTATATCCCAAGCTGCTCTGGATAAGTTATCAGAGTTTTTTAGCTAGTTGGAATTTGACCTTCTCTTTGCCTCAGATATTTGCGTTCACTGCGTAGTAGAGGGCAGTCAGATTCAGACAGAGATCATTGACAAAAATAAGTTGTGTTCTCAACATATTAAGCGCAGGTCCAAACCAATCGATTTTAGGAGTTGCACAGTCTCCAACCTCTTGCGTACTTCAGAAAATGTAGCATTGCGCAAGCCAATTAAATTGTCTAAAAATATGTCACACATTTCATTCACACCAATATTATAATCTAAAAAACACCAGTCCTCAATTTCAACATATTAAAAATACCCTGTTGTGTTATTGAGCGAAACATTACTTCACTAGGTTTTGTCATGTATTTACTTACGACTAAGGGAGGTATATCTAAGTTAAAATGTATAGCACAGTGAACGGACAATACAGGATCAGAGACATTCCAGCTAAAATTCGCAATTTTAGTAAAATTTAAAAATACGTTTTCAATAGTTATTTAGCCTTGTACTAGTAAAAACTTGCTGTTCAAAATTGTAAGATTTCCATACTGTCCATCAGACTGTTTTTGTCTTCATACTCTCTTTCGAAATGAACATCAAAATCCCCGTTGACAATGGTATATTTTCCAAGATTAAAAGCATGAGACAACACAGTATTCATAATATCTACAAAAACTTTAAAACTGCCATTTGGTGGTCTATATACAGTGATAATTTTGTGCCACATAACTTTTTTCTCTGCAAATTTTAAAACCAATTAAACAAGATTTTTTTACCTTGATTTTTTAAAAAAAAATTTTAGCCGTTATTTTGTATCGCCATGTTAAATTCGAACCACAACTTTATCAATTTATCTCTATATCACATTTAATTCTTGCACAAAATTTTTTTAGCCCCCATTTTGTATCGCCATGTTAAATTCGTACTTTACCAATTTAATTCTTGCACAAATATTGAAATTAATTTAATACATTTTTGTTTTGCTATCTTGGATTCATATCAAAATGTTACCAGTTCATTCCTATGTAACACTTAATATTTACGCAAAATTTGAGCTAAATTGGATAATTTTTTAGTAATAATTTTATTAACTTTCTAAATGGTTTTCGTTAACTATCTTCTTTTTGTTATATTAAAGTGGTCTTAGGATCCAGAAAAATAAACAATAGTCTTTTTTTAAATTATCGATGTTTCGCAACTTTATTGTTGCTTCCTCAGAACACACATAGATTCTATATCCTGCGTAAAACCCATATTATTAGTCTTTACCTACTCTGTTAGTCCGCAGATATTTCCCAGATTTTAGGTTTCTAAATGGTTTTCTTTAATGATCCTCTTGTTATGTTAAAGGGGTGTATTATTTGGGGTTATGATCCAGTAACAAAACTAAAGCCTTTTTTAAATTGTCGTTTGTTTCGCAACTTTATTGTTGCATCCTGAGGACATGTATATAGATTATTTATCCTGCGTGACACCCATACGATCAGTCTTCACCTACTCCGTTGATCCGCAGATATTTGGGAAAACGTTGGAAGACCAAAACTGAAATAATGGAAATAACTCTCGAATTTTTTTTCAGTAATTTCTACAAATCTAGGAGTAATATAAATCCTAAAATATTTGTAGATAATTTATTATTTTGACTGTTTATAACATAGATAAATACTAACACCTATTAGGTTCATGGTTTTTAAAAACCTATAAAATTTCCTATCTAGCAATGGCCTAGCAGTAGCAATAGCAGATGTTGCCAACTATCCAGTTGTCTATATTTAGTTAGAAATTCCGACGCTTTTTAAATTAGTAATATCTGAGGTAATTTGTAAAGCTATTTTTTAAAAGTATTTTTATTTCGAAAATTGATTGACATTTTCGATTAAACCGGAAGTGACGCGAGGTTACTACTGTTTTTGAAAAAATAAGCATACCGAGTACTTTTCCGCATAAGGCTAACAGCCGTCGACGTGACACACCCTGTATTTAGTTATATAATATATGCCTATACCATCAGAAAACTGGTTAATCTTCCAGGTATAATCTGGCTAAAATTAACTTTGATATATTGACATCCCATTTTCGGAGTTTTTAAGGGTAATATTTCTATGTTATTAACTTCTCACAATTAAATATACTAGCTTTTTAAATATTGACACAATCTGATTAAAGGTGTCTACAAAATAAATAGCCATTTAGTTGTAAGCACAAATTAACCTAATGTTCTATACTAATTAAAACTTAAACATACCATATATGATTCCAGTGTACTTGATTTACATACGACAAATCCAGTTAAATAAGCATCCAGTGTTTGCTGAGGTCTCTAATCAGTTTTCTACCGAATTAAAGCCCAAGCTGTCCTACGATTAACTAATTTTATATACACATAACAGCCGTAGTTTAATCAATGAAACTCAAAACCATTTCCGTTTACCTATCTTTTTATTCCCCGTATAATAAATGTACACAGTATACTGTAACATAGTTTTATACAATGTAGGTATTGTGATCCCTAAAAATTCCATGTTTTTTTGTGCTAAATAGAATATTGTATTACTTAAGCTAGGACATACAAGGATTAATATAAAAATGGTCACATCTTTTTATAGAGGATGTTATATATATCATGTAAATTTTAAAAATATTCAATACAAATTTTCTTTTTTTAGACTTACTTAAATTCTTCGGGTGCCTCTCTCAGGAAAATTAACCAAATAAAATGAAATTTAAAATAAACCTAAACCATTTCCATTCTTACCTGCTTTCGAGGAAACCAAAGTCATACCATTCACTCGCTTTCCATCGCCTCGACAAACTCCAGGCGGTTCTACAACTGCGAGAAATTCTGCTGTTATTAGAGACCTCTTGATTATGTCGTTGATCAGCCTGTGTCTGGACATAAGTCTTACACTTTTTTTGTAGCTTACACTATGGCCACATATATTTACTGTTTCGCCACATGTGCAGATAACAGGCAAGATAACTTTCAAAGCAATGGAAATACGAAAAGATTAATCATCCAAAAGATTTCCCAAAGATGCAGAAGGTTGAAAAGCAAGAAGCCGTGCCCTATCTTTAGTATCTTGAATATTCGATATAAGGTTACTAAGGAGAACCTGACATAACTTCAAATCTGAATTCTTCTGTCTACGTGCTAGTTCATCTGATATCTTTTCTAGATTGCAAAGTTAAAGCCAAGAATTTAAAGCAAAATTTGAGTCAGAACAATTTCAAATATTTTCAGGTAAAATCATTTCAAGCAAATTTGTTAGGGGAAGTGTGCTCGTGATGTTTAAGGAAGGAAATTTCATGACCTTTCTTTTAATTTGGTAGATATTTTTTTCTTTTTTGACAAATCTTTTACTTTATACCTAAGTGATTATAATGTCAATTAAATTTGTTTTTAATTATTTTTTTCTTTGATAATATAGACATTTTTCAAAAAACTGTCGGGTGGTCCATCATTGCCATACATGTGCCCATGTTGGCCCCTTCAAAATAAATTGATCCTTTTTTTAAAAATTTGATTAGACAAAATTTTATATGGAACATAAATATCATTATTCGTTTCCTTTGAATGACCATTTCTTCTTTAACTTCATGAATTTCTGGTGTCGACTTCAAATGACCAGTCTTTCCACGTTATCTTCCCTTTCTTTTATCACCACCAATAGCTACAGCTTGAGGAGGTGGTAAGATTTCTTTTACCGAGATATCCAGAATCGATAAAGTTGAGTTGTGACCAGAGGTACTTGGTTGATCTAAATCTATTTGGTAATCGCTGATATTGCCATAAACCGCGAGAATCCGGACATCTGTTGCTAAAGCTGGTACAAACTCCCATTCTTCAAAAATGTAAGGATTAAAAGGATGGATGCCGGTCTTTTTAAACGAGTTTATTGCATATGCAGGTATCGCACTTTTCAAATAGGCTTGATTGAGTAGACCTGCTATTTTAAATTCAGTCACTGCCTTTCCCGAGTTTTGACGGAGCTATAATTGAATTTCTTGGTCAAAATGCACCAACTTGCTTGGGACCTTTTGCAGCGTAGACTTTTTGGCACTTTTTTTGGACCGTCGTCAAACCTGACTCATCCATATTATATAAATTTTCGGGAAGAAACTTGTGCTGCTCCATGATTTTAGAAAGCCTGGGCCTCTGCTAATGATGTACTCTCTGGGCTTCTTAAAGATATGCGTGGATTTCGCTTGAGGAATCCTCTAACCCATTTCCAACCTGCCATTTTCTTTTCGCGATTAAAAACATGATTTATTTTATTTTTTTCGGCAGCTTCAAAAACCATTTGCCGCAAATCTTTAGAAGTTAGTCCGAAAAATCGCGTTTCCATATCAATTATATGGTTTACAATCTCCTCTTCAATGGCTGCCGAAAAAATTGCTCTTTGCCCTCCCAAATAACCCTTAGAACTGTCGTGTCGTGCTTAGCCAGTCGCCTTCGTAAAGTGGTTCTAGGTACATTGAAGGTACTTGCAGCCAGCTTGAAGCCCATATCATGGTTTTGTATGCTCTGCATAGCCCGTTGCATGTCATGCTCGTCTCACTGTTGTCTTTTTTTGGAGGCCATCTTTAAAAAAAAACAATAATTATTGTTAAACAATTTATAATAGTCGCATTGCCAATGATGGACCCCTAGTCCGTCATAGAACACAGGAAAGTAGTCCATCATTGGCAACATGGCATATGTTATTTTAAAAATCTTGGGTCTTTTATCTTTCTCATAACCTCAATTTCGGGCCCGGCAACTGACTCACAACAGTTTCTTTAAACCACAATAGCAAAAGAAGATTCTAATTCGGCGTAAAAAAAAGTTACCTTACATTATGTCATGCTACTTTGTCATATCAGTACTTACCAGTTTAAAAATATATTTTTTATTTTCACAAAAGTTGCTTGTATGTTCATGAACGCTTGTAAACAACTGACTTTACCTTCGATAAACCCCACCAAAAAGGCGGTAGTCTGTTATGCGCGGTAAATTCAAAACTGCAGTTATTGGTCCATCATAGGCAGGGGTCCATCACGGGCACATTTCTCCTACATCGTTAACCGAATCTAAAAACGCGGAAAAATAAAGTGTGGATGAATCTCGAATCAAAGACCACCAAGTTTAACAGAAATTTTACTTTATATAAAATAATGATTGTCAAAATTGCAATTTGTTATATTTTGAAGAGTATTTTTTAAAACTGAATCATAGTAGAAAGAGAGGTTGGTGTATGCCAACAAAGAGCACATCTTAGTAAGAAAGTTATACAGGGTATTGCAAATCAATGTTTAAGTAAATAAAATCCGATGTGACTATTAAGATATTTTATATTTTCAGAAAATCGACTTAAAACAACAATTTTGTTATTTAAAGCCTTTCTCGTTTTATCATTTGAGAAAGGTCATCCTAATAAACTAAACTGATTAAATGGCACAAATAACTGAAGTTTCAAATTTTTTGTAATTCATTTTTATCCCAATATCCGAACTTAAATGGATTAATTTTTTAAAGTCGTCCAAAACTGTAAAAATATTTCTAGCATTGTTCCATCGTCTAAATACCATCAATTAATTTTAGATCAAATAGCTTTTACTATTGGATGAATTGCTAAACAAAATAATGGAGGCCGAAGAGGACCTCCTTGTTGTTAACCTCTTTGTGGCAAAATACAGTGATCACCAAAAGAGAAGTGAATGTTCTTTATAGCACTGAGAAATAAAATTTAAAAAATTTGGAAAATCTTCTTAAATCCTAGAAAGGATGTCCCTATTTACCACATTAAAAGCATTAAAATACTCGATTTTCAGAATTACTTTATCAGATTTATGAAGATATCTAAGGTAACGACGAATCCCATGCGTAATTGCGTCTGCTCCATATTTGATGCCCAATGAAAACCCAATTTGGCTGAAATGTTTTACATAAAAAGTTGTAAATGCATGAACACATTATTTTCGCAACCAAACGGCGAAGACAAAAACAAACATCTATTGGTCGAATTCCACCATCTTTTTTTGTTAAAAGCGCATGCATTAACCTTGTAAAAAATGGGGCATATTTGTGAACCGTTTTTTACTTTTAAACTTTTTTTGACAAAAAGAACATTCCAAGTCTAAAGGTTGTGAATACTTTTCAGCATCAAGAAATGTTTCATCCGAGCTTGAAGGACTTATTTCTAAAGATCTGGTGAATTTTTGAAATATGAATTTTTAAACCATTGGAATTTTTTAAAATTTTATTACATAACTTATAAAAAGGAATTTTTCATGCTATAGTCTTTTGAATTTATGAGTAGGTCAAAATGTCCATTATTTGCATTACCAGTAAACAGAAGTTGTATGGAGTTCTTATGATTTTCGTAGGATACCTTCATGGTTGATTCAAAAAAACTAACATTATCTCTGAGTATGGACTTCAAATCTTCAAAATATACATTAAATATCTTTTTAAACATGTCTGATAAGACAAGGCATTCAACAGATCTTTCAAAAATTCCATTTTTGCCCATTTTTACCCAATACTCCTCTTTACTTAGATTTGGCTCGAGAACAAAATCTTTTAGCTTATCCCATTCTTTATATATACTTTATAATTTCCTCTCTTAAAATTTTGTAATTGTTTTGTGTATTATATAAAAAATAACTCACAGATCTAAAAAGGCAATTTACGAACATTGTCAGGATGACGTTCGAAATCTGTCAAAAACATAAAAAAAACAAATAACTTCCGATATCCTGCAGCTACAGCTTTTCTTTAGTAAATATAAATTTTAAATTTCAGTTAAATACACTTTATCTAAACGATTTCTTCCTACTTTCTTCTAAAAATTTGTAAATTTTTGATTATGTAAAAAGTAGGTGTGTAAGGTATAATATTAAGTATATAAAACTATAGCAAAACAATAGCTTTTTATTTTTTTCTAAACATATTTTACAAGTTAATCTAAATAAAATATTTTGAGGAAAACATTGATGTTATGGTAAGTCAGAATGCATTAAAACTCCTGGCCATAATAGTATAAAGATAGATATTTCAGTTGCAAAACGCAATATCGAGATGCCGTTTTCGGTGTTCGTTTAGTCGATTTGTTGGGTTTTGTCTTTTCTTGTCTTTCTTAAATGAAATTGTCATTTTTGGGTTTTCAGGGTCCATTAATATATCTTTTTTTTCAACTAAAAGCGAATACCCTATATATATATATATATATATATATATATATATATATATATATATATATATGCATATAAATATGCACTTGAGCCGAGGAAGGCTTATATGTGCTATATTCGTTAAAAATAGCATAATATTTTTAATAATGTGAAAAGCTAAAGAAAACACGTAGTGAGTAAAATATTAAAATTAAGTTTTTTTAGGACAAAAAATGTAAAGCCTAAGAAAAGAATATTTACTTATACCTTTAAGGTATTTTACCTTTTATTATTTATTTAAAATAATTTAAACGACTCTCTGCATAGCACTCTTTAGTTTTTTAATATTAGCTGAAAGAACTGCATTTGCTTTTTTTTATAAATATTGCTATTCACAATATATCGTATGTCTAATGGGACATGTACAACTTGTTGTACAGCTTGATACCCAAGAAATCAGTGACTTTAAAAATGTTGTGTTATTGGGTTTTGGCAGAAGATATTGTTGGGCTATATTTATATGTGTAGAATAATTATGATTTATTTTAAGATTAAAGTTTGCATTTTTATGTATAAAATGCAAAACGTTACGGATATAAATTGAATTGACATCAAATAAACTTGTATTTTTAAACAAATCTTCAGTGGGATAAAGTTTAGTTTTTTGTATAAAATTGTTATTATCTTCTTTTGAATTATGCTTAACGGATTAATATTTGTTTCAAAAGTGCCTCCCCAAATTGGTATTGCATAACTAATTATGCTTTCCACCAGTGCAAAAGACCCTAGTGTGTGTGCATTTATAAATTAACATATTAATATGGGAATCCCACTTTAAATATATATCTATTTTTACTATTTTAGTATTTAATTTCTTTTACTCTAGATATCAACCTATTACAGTTTAGACAGTTGTGTACATTGGTACACGTATGAAGCCTAAGGAAATTCAAATTCAAATCATCAGAGTAATTTGTATTATTTAAAGAGAAAGTCATAAACTTAGTTTTATCGACATTTAATGTTAATAGGTTAATGTTTATCCAATCACAAACAATATTTAATCAAGCTTCAGCTTTACGTTTTACCCCATTCCAGATATTGCCAGAAAATAAAAGTACAGTATCGTCTGCAAACGTTATTATTTTACCTGGAATAATAAGATCAAAAATACTGTTGACGTAGATTTGGAATAATGTAGGTCCTAGTACTGTTCCCTGAGATATTCCATAATTTAAAGTTTTTCGTAGTCACATTGACAATTATTCAATAGTGTTTTTTGGAGGCGATCATTTAAATAATTCTTAACGAGAGCCTCTCCAATACCCCGGATACCATAGTGACTTAGTTTTGAAATTAAAATTTCATGAGAAACGGTATCGAAAGCCTTTGCAAGGTCGAAAAAAACCAATAAAGGTCTGCCCCCCTCATTTAAAATACTATGAATCTCACTAGTTACTGCATAAATAGCATCAGTGGTCGATACTCCTTTTTTAAACCCATATTGATTTTTAGAGATTATTTTAAACCAATATAAATAACCCAAAATTCTACTTTTTATAGATTTTTCAAAAATTTATGAAAAATTACTAACTAGAGAAATGGGACTATAATTTTTTCATTTCAAATAGGTCTCCAGATTTAAATATAGGTTTTACTACAGATTTTTTTTTTAATTTGGAAAACACCAGTTTTAAGTATTAGATTTAAAATATGTACTAACGGCATCAAGATATATGGTTGAGTAATTTTTATCATTTCAGTTTTGATATTATCTGGACCAGAACAATTATTTCTTAAACTAGCAATATTTAGCTTAATCTCATTTTCTGTTGCTGGAGAAAAGAATAGAGATTATCTTATGTTTAAATAAACCTTTTTGCCTGCAATATCTTTGTTGTTTGTTACTTTAATTGTATTTGCCATATTTGCCCCCACATTAATAAAATAAGAATTAAATAGTCTACATATTTCCGAGACACTTGTACTAATAGATCCATTAGAATTTCTAATTTGATTTATGTCTTTTTCCGATATTTTGGAATTAGTAGATTCATTTCAAACAAACAAACAAAAGTATGCTTCATTGCCGCAGAAAAATTTTACAATTTTATGGACAAAGCAAAATATACCTAAAAATAAGACATATCAAAACATTAATCGAAAATAATTTCGACAGGTCAGTGCTTTTTTTAAAAAATGTAAATTATCAATTTACCAAATCGTAAAACACACGTTAGAATATAACATAACATTGCAAACAGTAAATGAATCATGATAACCTTATAAAAGTAAACAAACACACATGTACGAGGTGAATAATTTCGATGACATTGAAATCAAAATTGCAACTATGCGACCTTAAACTCTATGTTATTATAGTTATACAAATAATTGTGATGTTAAACAGAAGGTATATTGAACTAGTGTAGAATGTAGTATACAAAAAGAATTAAATTGTTTTTAATCCAATACCTAACAAAAATAATTAAGTTTTAAGTGAATGTTCGACAGTTCTTTTCCCTATATAATGATTTACAAAATTCTATGCTACGAGTTAGGACATGACTCACAAAAGATTTAAGTAAACAAGCGAGTTTAGTGACAATTTAAAGAGACTTACTCACTGAAAAAAAAATCATTAACGCTGTAAAATGGTCTCTCAATGAGGTATGCTTTGGTGTTTTTTCGAAATTGTGCAAGCATAGGGATAGATTTTAAATGTACTGGCAAATTGTTGTAAAGTTTTATGGCGTTGTAAATAATTGATTTTTTTATTAATTCTGTGGAAGGAATGGGAAGATAAATATCATGCCTAGAGTTTCTGTTAGGGTATACATGTTGTGGCCTTTCTGGGAGGGTGTTTATATGTTTTCTCAGCAAACATACCGTTTCCAAAATAAATAATGCAGGAAGTGTTAATATTTCATGTTTTTTGAAATAGTATTGGCAGTGAGCTCTATTATTTAGACCAAACAAATAACGAATGGCTCTCTTTTGAAGCATAAAAATACTACGAAATTGCTCGGTGGTACAGCAGCCCCAAAAGGGAAGGCCATAGCGGAGGTGGGATTCAAATAAAGAGAAATAAGTAAGTCTGGCAGAAGGAACGTCTAGTTCTTTTGAAACTGATCGAATGGCGAAGCAGGCGGTAGAAAGTTTTTTAGTTAAGGTGTCAATATGATTAGACCATTTTAGGTTGCTATTTATATTTAAGCCCAGGAATTTAACCGACTCTACGTATTCAATATTGCTGTTATGTACCTGAAGTGGTTGTAAAGTTCCCTTATAAGATAACGCCACCGTTTTATCGACGTCAAAACAAAGCATATTGGAATCGGACCAAGCCTTAATTATAACCAAGTCTTTGGAGATACTAGAGTGTAAAGACGTTGTATCAAAATCACTACATGTTATGCTTGTGTCATCAGCAAAAAGGGAGATTCTTCCAATAATTTTAAGGTTCGTGATATCATTAATGTATAACAAAAAAAAAATAGGTCCCAAGACTGAACCTTGAGGGACTCCACTTGTAATCAACTTACAATCAGAATCGGAACCATTAGCCCTTACAAGTTGTTGCCTTTTTCCAAGATAAGATTTGAACCAATTTAAAGAAGTACCACGAATTCCATAAAAATTTAGTTTGTTTATCAGAATTTCATGACTAACACAATCAAAGGCTTTCGCATAGTCACAAAAAACTGAGGCAGTTGGGTGGTTGTTATTGAGAGATAAGTAGACGCCTCTAAGCAACGTGAACATGGCGTCACTGGTGCACTTGTTGGGTAGAAATCCGAACTGCTCCGGGGATATTATCTGATGTTTCAGGAGAAATGGCATAAGACGGTTCTTCAGTAGCCTTTCGATGATTTTTGATAGCACTGGTAGTAGTGCAATTGGGCGATAATTGCAAGAGTTAGTTTTTCCGCCGCCTTTATGAAGTGGAATAATTATAGCTGTTTTAAGGCAATCAGGGAATACACCTTTTATAAAGGACTCATTTATTAATGTTGTAAGGGCCTCTATGACTGGGAGTGGCAAGTTCAGGAATATTCTAATTGATAGGCCATCAGTGCTACACGAAGATTTACTTTTGATATTATGTATTACCTTCAATAGTTCAGTGTTGCTAACGGCACTTAAGAAAAAGCTATCAGCTAAATTTTTTGAAGGAGGGAGAAACGAAAGAGGGTCCAAACTTGGCGAGATACTAGAGGTAACATTTTTGCTTACATTAATAAAATAATCATTTAGATCATTAGCCCCTGGCAAGATCTGAGTCACAGGGTTTGATTTGTTTCTGAGGTTATTGATGATGGACCAGGTTTCTTTTGAAACGTTATTAGAGTTTGTTAGACGTTTTCGGTAGTGTAATTTTTTTGCTGACTTAATAAGAGTAGTGTAGATCCTCCTATAATTAGAGATATAGTCGAGAATAAGAAAGGAGTCGGTGAATTTTTTTATATATGAGAGCGAGCGCATATTTTTAGCAGAAATTCGTATTCCTTTCGTGGTCCACGGTTTATGCCGCTTAGGTTTGATATTCTTAAGCGGGAAGGCCTTGTTAAAAGCACTTAAAAT
This sequence comes from Kuschelorhynchus macadamiae, assembly GCA_030620095.1. Taxonomy (NCBI): domain Eukaryota; kingdom Metazoa; phylum Arthropoda; class Insecta; order Coleoptera; family Curculionidae; genus Kuschelorhynchus; species Kuschelorhynchus macadamiae. The sequence goes on along the minus strand of JAUTXW010003728.1, from coordinate 410,082 downwards.
TTTATTTAAAAAAGTTCTGAAGTTTGTGTTGACATTATCAGATTCAAAATTCCAATTGGTGTTAAAGCAAATATTATGAAATACTGAGAAATTTGCGGCCGAGAAAATTCTGCCCCGATGGCGAGATCTTGGTAAGGACCTAATAGGTAAACTAAACCTGGAAATTACCGCCTCGTGATCGGAAAGACCTGAGTTATAGACCTGTGATTGCACCTCTGATGGAGAAAAATCAGACGCCATGTAATCGATGATAGAAGAAGAGTTTTTTGAAATTCTAGTTGGCGAGGATACATGCATTGAAAGACCGAAAGAGTCGAATATAGAAATTAGATATTTCTGGATGGCACAAATAGTAGCATAGTCAATATTAAAGTCCCCGCATAGAATTTTCTTACCTTTAATCGGTAGGCTGTCTAGCAAACTTACCAGGCTATTTAAAAATGATTGTACATCAGAGTTTGGTGATCTATAAATACAAATTACATAAAGATCAAGGTTTTGATTATATACTATAGAGAATTCAAAAGAGCTATCCGCTAACAAATGATCATATTTAGATACCGACATGAAATCTCCATTTAGGGATAGAATCAGTGTTCCCCCATGAGCTGAGTTTTTTCTGTCATATCTAGCTACTGTGGTATACCTCTCAATATAAAAGGGTTCGTTTAGATTCAGCCAGTGCTCAGTAATTGCAACAAGTTGGGGGAACTCCAATTCTTCCAGAAATAGGTACAACTCGTCAGTTTTATTTCTTAGAGAAGCAATATTAATTAGAACCATATTAAGAGTAGTAACAACAGGAAGTTTTGAGGAATCTAGTTCCTCAGGACACGTCGTGTTTTCTAAAAATTTTTTTTGCGAGAATTGCTGGTAAAATAGTTTTTATGGCATTCTCTGGTCCTCTGAAGATGAACCGATCTCTCCGAAGATATGTAGGATCCATAGGCTGCAAGATCCGCTTCCACTTCTGCTGCGCTAAATCCGTAAGCAGCATGAAAATCGAAATATATCTTATGTAGGGTTCTATAATCTATAGGAATGCCTTCAGAAGCCAAAAACAGCCTGGTGCTTGTATTTGTAAACTCTTCAAAGTGAATTGGCGCAGGTTGGTCGTGCAGGAAGGCGAGATATAACTTGAAGGCCTTTAAAATGGCTGGTTCTCTTAGTCTAGACATGAGGAAACGGTTATCAGAACTTTTTTCGGTTCGCGTAAGCTTCACTGTTGGGGGAGACATTGGATCAAAAATAGGTTCTTGGTCAGTAGGAGCTTTCTTGGAAAGGCTGTAGCAGTTGTCGCTCAACAAGACATTTGCTTTGCAGGCAGCAATGGCCTCTTTGTCAGAAGATATTATAGTGCCCTTTTGAGAAATTGGAGAGGAGACAACCAGTGAACTGACGGAGCTCGAGTTGGTGGGCAGTTTTTTCGGTGTGGAGGGAGGTGGGAGGTTCGGTGTAGATTTTTCTGTAAGTTCGGATACAGCTGACCGTTTTATTACTACGCCATGTGGCCATAGATTGCTGTCTAAAAGCTTTTCAGCTGACTTTTTTGACTGAGTTCCAATTTTAAAATCAATATTTGAGATATGATTGATTAGGTGGTAGCATCGAATAAACTCTGTAGTCCCAAGCTTTTCCTTAACGTAGTGAACTATGTTGTTAGGCGTAAACCCTGCAGGAAGATTTCTTACGACTACATAGTGCCACCGTTGTGTATTATTACAAGCCAGCTTGCTGGCGCCTTCAGTAGTACTGGGAATATCCGTAGGTGTTACCTCAGTTTGTGTAGAGGCGGTGGAGCAGGTAGTTTCCATAGTTGGTGTAGGCAAGGGTATGGTGGTAGGGTATGTATTTTTGATATGCTTACACTTATGTTGGCTTTCATATTTGGAGTATAACTCCTTTACTAAGTCAGTTACACAAGTTAGGTTGCTCTTAATGTTAGCAATACTTGCTTTTAATTCAATTGAAGAGGAGTCCTGTACTTGGATTTTTATCACTTCTTCGGCATTGTTGAAGAGGATTTGGGAAATATTGAAAATATTCTGTTCCATATCCCTTAGAGACTTTAATAACATATCTGGTTTGTAAGCGGAAAACTCCCTCGAGAGATTATGGATATCGTCAATTTTTTTCTCCATGAGATCCCACCTGGATTCACTCTTCACTAAAATGTCATACATTTCAGAAATTGTCGGTACACTACTTGACAATTGAGATACACGGTTTGCGACTGAATCAAAAAGTTCATGTGGAATCAAATTTTGAGATACCTTTGTGATTTTATCGTTGAGATATTTCAAACTAGGGGAGTCGCACAGGGCGAGAAAAATCGGAGGTGGGTTGATTTTTGTAATATCAAGATTTTTGTGGTAGCCTTATCAAGGCCCGTGCAATTCATGCAAAAAGATCGTTTACACTCGCCACTACAACGAAGTTTATTGTATTTGTCTTTCTCTGAAAACTCTTTACGGCAATTGTCACACTTGTATTCAGCCATATTTAGAAAATGAAAAATTCGAAACAAAAATACACAGCGAAAACAAAACAGAACAAACACACGTACTGCGAAGCCAGAGTTTTTTCGCATTATGCTTAAATTTTTTGTTTATAATAATTATTTTTCGTATTTTTTATTAATTTAGTGGTCTTATTTCTAACAGATTGAAAATAATTTTTTAGAATAGGGTTATCTATTTTTTAACAAACGTTTCTTTAATTTGTTTCTCGTCTGTATTGCACTAATTACCTCATCATTCACCCATGTTTTTTTTGTTTTAAGATTCTTCTTGAGTACACGCGTCTTTGAATTTTTATTTGTTATGTCTTTAAATTTATTAGTAAATAGATTAAAAGCTTTATTGACGTCTCGTGTATGTATAACTTCCGTCCACTGTTCACGGCTTATAGAGCGTAATAAACTGTCATAGTTGATACTTTTAAATTTACATTCTAGGATCACACTTGCTTGATTTTGTTTTTGGAAAGTTATATTTAAGATTATAGAGTAATGATCCGTTACTGAAGGTTCAAATATAAACGATTTTACATTATAGCTTAAGTTATTATTATTGTTTTTGTAAAATGTTGTCAATACAAGTTTGAGACGTTTCTGTTACTCTAGTAGGTTTAGTAATATTTGGGAAATATCCAAGTGTACACAACAAATTTAAGTAGGCGTTTACAACATGATTTTTTTTATCAAGGATATCTATATTAATATCACCCAAAAATATATTAATGTCATTATTTGTTGTCTTAATAATTGTTTCCAAATCCGACATAAATAAAATGGGATCAGTTGACGGAGGTTTGCAATAACCAATTTTAGAAAAAGTAACTTCATTCAGGCATATATGTTCAACTTTACAAGTTAAGTCCTTTTTAATATATAAAACAACACCATCATTTTGATTAAGATTTGATATACACAATAACATCATACCTACCAAGTGAGTTATCAAGCTGCACTAACAAGTCATCAACATTTTTTGTAGATTCTAATATTCAAACAAAATATACTGAAATTTTCTAAACCATCTGTTGCTCTTAAATCTCCCACGATATTCTCTAATGTCTCACTATAAACGCAAGAAGAAATATCATATGGGTCCACTGTCTCCAAAAGCTCCCGTGCAAAACAAAATTAATTTAAAAAATATATATATAATATATATTTATACCCTAAGAATATATACCCTAGACTAATAAAATGACTAGTAAAAATGAAAAAACGAATTCGGCAAAAAGGTCTATAGTTTACAAAAGTTGTATAACAATAGGTATATTGTAATTGTCTTACGTCTGACATAATTTCAAAATCGAATAATAAAAAAATCTATAGAATACACCAAATCAGTGTTAGGTAAGTTCTATACACCCTGTATCTAAACCTATTATTGGTTACGTTAACGGTATAACTACTGATTGATCATAACTCAGGTACTAAAATTTTGTTTTGTATACAGGCTATTAAGATAAAGCTCCATTTGTATGAGAAATTTTCGTAAAAACCCGGTATATTGCAAAGAAACGAAAATATCAAAAAATGCCAAAAATTGTTTTTTTGTATTTTATTAAAGATCATCTTGATCAGAAGCAAAAAAAGATTAAAACATTTTCAGAATTTTAGGAGGTAACAAACTTTTGGGAGAATGCAAGGGTTTTATTTTACGCCCTGTAAGTATTATTTTAGGAACGCATATGCGGTCGTGTAATTAGAAGCGCAAACCCAACATATCGACCAAAAGAACACCGAAAACCGCATCTTGATATTGCGTTTTGCAACTGCAATCTTTAGACTTTAATAAAAAAATTTCTTGATGCAATATTTATGGCCAGCAGTTTAGATGACAACAAGGTTCTGACCATTATCAGTGGAATTTTAAAACTTTCATCCAATCGGCTGGTTAAATTTATTTATAGAAAACCATAATTTTTGTATTATATTTCTAAACAAGTAAGCGGTTCAAGCAACACCAAATTCCATACTGTTACTTGAGTTGTGATTAAACCGCGACGCGAGCAGTTAATATGGTTAATTTAATTGCCTTTGATGGCATTGTCTATTCGGAGTATGATCAGCCTTTGCTGCTACGCACTTATATAGTCTAGTTCACAAACTCTGTTAATTATTGCTACTGTTAGCATAAATCTGTGTGAGGGCTCAATTGATTCGAAGTCACGTCTAGAACTGCAAAAAGTTTCAAATCCGCACACAAACAATTTCAAAACTTATTAACAACTTAATGTTTAAAAAAGGAGTGTTTTTGCAAATAACTCGGAAACTATTAACATTTAAGAATTTAAAAACTGTGTTTTAAATTGTTATAATATTTTAGCTGCAAAATATTCAAGCTAACAAAAAAGATAAAATTATCTGTCTTTATTAGCTTTAATTAATAAAGAAAGAACAATTACAAGCATCTCAATGTCATAATCTCCTATAATATAGTTGCGATAAAGTCTCCACGAAGCGAAATAATTTTTTTAGACATCATTCAAAATCCAGCTGTACTTTTTTTCCTAGAAGTATGAATAAGTAACACCATACTAGAGTATTTTTCTATAAAGTTTAGCGTTAGATTTTCTGTGCTATATAGTCTCTTATTTCGCATCAAAATAAGTATTAATTTCCATTCGCCGTATTGTCAAGAAAGATATGTTCGCAAGTATTTTTGACGTAAATTTTTGTAATTTGTTGTTGAATATGAAAGATGTATCTAACATATTAAGTCATATTATGAAAACTCATATATAACTCATATCTTAAGCGCAGGGCCGTGTCAAGGTTCTTGGCCGCTCTCAGGCTGAAAAAGAAAATGCTACTATCTAAAACAAAAACAAAAACACATGTTTTCATCACGCTGGATTTTTCACCTATTTTTTCTTAGTATGTTAAATTCTAATTTGGAATCAAGTTCATGTGACACTACAATTTGAGATTTTTGTGTATAAAAACTCAAGATAGCAGCTCCACTATAGCGAGAAAGTGTGGTTACTGGTGGGCCAATACGACTGAAAATTGGTACTTTGGAATATAAGTTAAAAATAGCGGCGCCAATAAGGTGGACAAATTTTGATATTTGTATTTTTCTTTTATGAGTGGATAATATTAATTTCCAGAGATAAAAAGTAAATAATAAATAATAATATACTGAAAAATTAAAAATTGCGTTTTAAGAAATTATATTGAAAATTAAAAACATAAATTCAAGTGAAGTATACTGGCGCCCACGCTTTTATTCGTTAAATTTGTGTATCTCTGGCCTAAAATGTATTGTCATAAATTATTACTACCCAATATAACAGCCAATAAGTATTGGAATCGCAGAAAATTTCGAAAATATAAGTGAGTTTTTTCGACGTTTTAGAATTTTTAGATTACGAAAAACATACTTAAAAAAATATATGATGTCTATCCTAATGGCGATGTGCATGTACACTGCACACTGATTCGTTTCAAATCTGCACCAATATAGCCTCGGTTAGTATCGCGCGGGGATTATATTTTGGGAGGCATGGGACTAGATCTTCGATATTTTTAAGGGATATATAAACATTAAAAAATATATTTTCAGAATGTACAAACCGAAAATGGTCAAATTAAAAACAGAAATATTTCCAGGAAATATTCTGACATTGAAAAATTGGTAAGCCAATGGCGTAGATACTTGATTTTCTTTCGATTATGTATATTTAAAATAAAACTATTGCAATATGTTGAAAAAACGGCGAATTTCTATAAATTAATACAAATTAATTTTCGTCCACTGTACAAGCTAGCTCAAAAAATTGTGGAAGCCCCATGGAAGCGGAAAGAAATATTTAAAAAACTGTGAAACATGTTAAACATTTTTTATTTTTTTTTGTATATAAGACATTTTTTTCTTCATACGGGTCAGCCCTACGGATATAAAACAACCCTCTGAAAGAAAAAAAAGTGTTTTAGCTTTTTTTAACAAAGTGTGAAATATGTTAAATTTCATCTATTTTATATTTATATATAAATATTTTTTTCCATTATGCAAAGTAGCCTAAAGATTTGAAGCAGTCTGCAAAAAACGAAAATATTTTTTTAAAGCTGATATTTGAAAAACAAAACAAATGGTGAAACATGTCATATTTTTATTATCACTTTGTACTTAAAACATTTTTTCCACTATACAGGGTAGTCCTAGGACATACAAGAGTTTTAATTCCCCAATTTGTTTTTCTTTTTTAAAAAATTGGTAAAAATCCTTTAGTGGGATCAACCGTCGGATCATCAGTCCATCGCCCTAACCTGATATATATATATATATATATATATATATATATATATATATATATATATATATATATATATATATATATATATATATATATATATATATATATATATATATATATATATATATATATATATATATATATATATATAAGTATAAGTTATGGGACACCTTATCCGTGTTATTATAATAACCTTCATCGTTCTCACGTAGGCAAGCCAACCTTGAACCAGGGAACAAGCAAAATCAGCGTTTTCCGTCGCCGAGATGCTTTTTGTAGTTTAGTTTTAGAATCAGATCTTGAACTGTTAAGATTAATTTTGGAAATAAAAATTGTTTTTAAAAACGGGTTTTACAGAGTTTAACATTTAAGTGGCGCAGTCGGTAGGATTGGTCAAAACGGCATTAAGGGACATAATACCGGTTTGTTTTAACAATTAAAAGACCAATCGAAAATTCGAACATTTTTTTTTATTCCATCGCGGTGTATAAAAAAACTCTCTAAGTCGTGATATAAGTGTCCAGCTAGGAGCAAGGGATAAGTAACCTAGTGAGAAGAGTTCCTGAAGGAAAATCAGTGCTCTTGGATTATTTCATGGAGATTTTGATGCTAACGCTGTAAGTGCTCTTTATGTCTTATAGAGGCCCCCGTAGTAAATCTAGTAGTACATCTAATTCTGATTCTGACTCACCCCTCTTGAATCGTTCAAGAAAAAGTAGATCACGTTCACGAGATCTCCAATTACAAAAAATTTTGAAGAAAATAAATTTCATAAAGAATTAAATTTTATTGAAACTTCTTTAAGCCAAATTAGAATAAAAATGGCACCCCCAACATTAAAATCTGAATATTTAAATATGATCCCAGATTTTTGTGGTGAAGCAGAGCTTCGCCCTAGATTTTTAGAGATTTGTCAAAAATTAGTAACGAAATTTTACGATACTGAGGATGAGGATAATTTTCAAAATGAATATCTCATGTCTAGTATAATTTCAAAAATTAAAGGTGAAGCTGCCATTAATATTTCTTCTTGTATCATACGAAAATTCGATGACCTAAAAACATCTCTTATTCACGCATATGCGGATAAAAGAGATTTATTCACTTTAGCTCTTGAATTGGCAGATTATAAGCAACAACAAAACGAATCTCCTTTTGAGTTTTATTCAAGAATTCAACAAATACTTAATTTAATTTGTTCTTATATTACAACACACAGCGCAAACAATGCATGTTTGATACTTAAAGAATACCATAATGCGTTAGCTTTAAGAGTATTACTTAGAGGCCTCAAAGATCCCATTGGCTCCTTAATGAGAACCAAAAATCCGCATAATTTGAATGAAGCTCTTGGCATGTTAAAGAATGATTTTCAATTAGAATCATGTCAAATTAAAAACAAAGCGCCAAATAAACCATCTACAAGTTTTCAAAATAAGAATAATAATAATTCCACACACAAATTGTGCGAAGGAATTATCCGCTTCAATTAGCTCATTTTAACAATCAAGGCAATGTTGCTCATTTCAATCGCAATAACCAAAACTTATTTACAAGTCAAAATAATTTTACCCCTAGACCAGGTCCAAGTGTCCCTGTTAACAATCAAAATGTTTTCGGTGGAAACCAAAATAAAAATTTAAATTTACCTAAACCAACACCCATGAGCATTTCAACAGTAAATACTTTCAGGCCAAATCAAAGCAATCAAAATTTTAGACAACCCAATCATAATTTTAGAACAAATTCCCAAAATTTTAGGCAAACAAATTCAAGGCCTAATTACGTAGTAGAAGAATTGTATAATATCGAAGACCAACCAGCGGAATATTCAGAAGAGTATTTAGAGGATGAAAATACTGAACTAATTGATCAGTTTTTTCACCCATCAGCCTCGGAAACAAATATACGGAAATAACGGAAATTGTGGAGAACCACAACTCCCAAAATTCGAACTAATGAACCTGTATATAAACGATAGCAAACTACCGTTTATTATTTTCCCAGAAAACAACTTAAAAGTTTTAATCGATACGGGAAGTACAAAATCTTTTATACGACCTGAAATTGCTCAAAAATATTATAAAAATTCAATAAAAAAGGATCCATTTAAAATTTTTACAGCACACGGTACATCTATAGAAAACTTTAGCGCTGTTATACCTTGTCTTGTCTTATATATTGTACCACGAAAGTAGGAACGTTGTCTCTAATAACATCATATTACAACCTCGCTGTGAGCAAGTAGTTAAGATAAGAGTAAATAATATTGAAAACGGTGACGTTATTATACCATATATGAAAACATGTGGAGTGGAAATACCGGAATGTGTGACGTGTGTAAATAAATACGAGGCAATATGTACTATTTTAAATCCCTCGGAAAATTCAAAAAAACTCGAAGTTTTAGAAACAATCGATGTTATTGATTTTAATCAATTTGAATGTAGGGACCAGATTAGTTCTAATTTAAATCAATATTACACGGAAAAATTTAGGTTCGATATTTCAAAAGTTAGGACTGAACATATGAATCCTGAAGAGCGTTCAGCTATCTTAAACCTAGTTAAGGAATATTCTGATATCTTTCATATCGAAGAAAATCAATTGACCTTTACTAACGAAGTCAAACATTCTATTAAGACTAAAGACGAAATACCGGTGTATACAAAGTCGTACAGGTACCCTGAAATACACAAAAAAGAAGTGCATAAACAAATTCAAGATATGTAGATATGTTAGACCAAAATATCATAAGACCTTCTAGTTCACCCTGGTCTTCACCGATCTGGGTAGTTCCCAAAAAAATGGATGTATCAAGAAATCGGAAATGGCGAATTGTGGTAGATTATCGTAAATTGAACGATAAAACGATAGGAGATCGATATCCGCTACCAAATATTGCCGATTTACTCGATAAATTAGGCAGATGCCAATATTTTTCAACCCTGGACCTAGCGTCGGGATTCCATAAAATAGAAATAGCCGAAGAAGACATACAAAAGACAGCGTTCAATACTGAGCAAGGCCATTATGAATATCTGCGTATGCCTTTTGGCTTAGGAAATGCACCAGCAACTTTCCAAAGGGTAATGGACAATATCTTGAGAGGTGTTCAAAATGAAAGATGTTTAGTATATCTTGATGATATTATAATATTCTCTACAAGCTTACAAGAACACATACTAAGGCTTAGAGAGGTATTTGAACGCCTAAGAACTGCAAACTTTAAGATACAGCTAGACAAGTCAGAATTTCTTAGAAAGGAAGTGGCATATTTGGGACACATCGTAACACCGGAAGGAATAAAACCAAATCCCGATAAAATACGCGCTATACAAAAATACCCAATTCCTAAAAATCCTAAAGAATTAAAAGGCTTTCTTGGTCTATTAGGCTACTACAGAAAATTCGTCAAAGACTTCGCAAAACTCACTAAACCATTAACAAAACGGTTAAAGAAGGACGCTATTATCAATGTAAAAGACCCCGATTATATCAGCTGTTTTGAATTATGTAAACAACTATTATCTAATGAACCCATATTAAAATATCCTAATTTCGAAGAATTGTTTATACTGACAACAGACGCAAGTAATTTTGCGTTAGGAGCCGTATTGTCACAAGGAAAAATTGGGTCAGATTTACCAGTGGCGTACGCTAGCAGAACACTTAGCGAATCGGAAATAAATTATTCAACGATCGAAAAAGAATTATTAGCAATAGTGTGGGCGACAAAATATTTCCGACCATACTTATTCGGACGAAAATTTAAAATCGTTACAGACCACAAACCACTACAATGGCTGTTTTCTCTGAAAGAACCAAATTCCAAGTTGATCAGGTGGAGATTAAAACTTGAAGAGTTTGACTATGAGATTATATACAAAAAAGGTAGCCTGAACAAAAACGCAGATACCCTATCTCGTATAGAACTCAACCTAAACGAAACAGGACCATCGAAACTAATATAAGACATTTTCGGATATATGGAGATATTTCATAGGGAATTGGAAAATGAAAATGCTGAGTCAGTAATTGCAGAAGCGGGAGTCAACATCCTGAATCTAACGGAGTAATCGAACGTTTCCACTCAACTTTGATCGCACACGTGAGATTACTAAATAATCAGAGCGAATACAAATCGGAACCTATCGCAATAAAGGTAAACTATGCCCTTTTGGCATATAATAACACTATTCATTCTGTTACGAACTTGAAACCATATGAAATTATAACTGGGCATTTAAACACCGAATCCCCTTTTAACATTGACTTAGAAAATCAGCTAGTTAATAACTATGTCGAAAATCATAAAGAAAAAGTTATAACTATTATACCAAAAAATTAACGAGGACATTCAAAATAAAAAAATTAGCTCGATAAACAAAGTTAACGAAAATCGCGAGAAACTCCCAGAAATCCCCGAAAAAGTATTTGTTAAAAATACCCAAAAACAAAGTAAAACAAAGAACAAATACAAACCCGAAAATATTGTTTCAGTAGATCCAAATACTAAAACTGCCAAAATTGCACCTACTCACGGCAATAAAACATTAAAAATTCACGCTTCAAATATTAAAAGACCAAAAAAGAAGAAAGCTCATTCTTCCCAAATTATTTCAGGTTCCTCGCCCTCGGACAAGGGACAGAAATCCGAATACGTAACCGAAAACCTAGGCGTACTTCCCATAGACTTGGGCCCTTGCACGTCTTCAGAGAAGCGAACACACTTTTGTACATTATTATAATCTCCAACCATTATACGAGGAGTATGATAAGTTAAATATGCAGTATGATAATCTTAGATTTAGTTATATTAATGATAGCATGTTAAGTAAAGAATTAGAAAACTACGATAAGATAATTAAGTATAGTAAAATATTAATTTTAGAAAAACTAAATAACATTAGAATTCACGGAAAAAATAAGATCTCGAAAAGAGGTTTAATCGATGGATTTGGTTCTATAATTAAGAGCATCACAGGGAATCTAGACGCCTCTGACGGTGAAAAAATATACAAAATTTTAAATCATCTCGAGAAAAACGAAAATAACTTACAAAGTCAATTAAAATATCAATACTTTGTAAACAAACAAATAATTGATAATTTTAATTCGACAGTACAAAATATCCAACATAACGAAATACTTCTTAAATCACGAATAATACAACTTCACCAAATTGTTAAAGAGAATTCTAAAAATAATAACATTTTACTTGCAAAGGACTTGTTTAACCAGCTAAACATCCTGTATAACGCAATATTTAACACACTCCAAGATATCGAAAATTCAATAACATTTTGTAAATTAAATACCTTTCATCCTAGTATAATAAACTCTCAAGAACTTTTCCATGAAATTGCAAGAATCGCATTTCACTACAAAAATTCTTTACCTTACGACCTAAGATACGAAAACATTTTAAATTTCGAATCCCTTCTAAAAATCAATTGCAAAATAGACTTTAATCAAATTACTTATTTCTTGTCCATTCCTATCGATTTTGATAATGAATTTAACTTATTCTATATACTGCCTATTCCTTCAAAACAGGACTCAGAATTTTTCACAATAATACCAAATACTAATTATATACTCCAAAACAAAAACGACGGTTCAGTAAAGCCTCTATTCGACAAGTGCACTAAAGGTAAATGGTATCATTGTCCAAAAAATAACATGGCTAATTACAGAGCACTTTGCGAAGAAAATATTCTAGTCAATCAAAATTCGAGTAATTGCGTTTTTGCCAAACTCAAAATACCCGAAAATCACATTGAATAAATTTTTGAAATAAACCAGTATCTTGCAGTCTTTCCAATAGAGGAAAAAATCGAAGTCGAATGCGAAAAGTCGATAGACACATATTCGCTTAAAGGGATTTTCCTTATCAAAAAAGACGTTTGCAAAATATCGTTTAGGAGCAAAGAAATTTCATTTCAAGAAGCAAGTCACGGAAAACCTTTAATTATCGACTTTAACCTGCAATTAGGGAAACAAAAACATGGTAGCCCAAAATTTGAAATAAACCTTAAAAAATTAGATTTTAAGGGTATACCTGCAAATACCATTATACCAATTGCGGATGAAGAACCATAATAGCCACTATTATATACTTGGTACTAAAATGGAAGAAAAGAAGAAACCCAGCCGTGGTGCAAGAAGCCAAGTCAGAAGAAGTAGCGAAGAAAATCAGCCTCCCAGGGGATGCTTCCTTCTAAGGGTGGAGGAGTTATGGGACACCTTATCCGTGTTATTATAATAACCTTCATCGTTCTCACGTAGGCAAGCCAACCTTGAACCAGGGAACAAGCAACATCAGCGTTTTCCGTCGCCGAGATGCTTTTTGCGTGTGAACCAAGTAGTTTAGTTTTAGAATCAGATCTTGAAATGTTAAGATTAATTTTGGAAATAAAAATTGTTTTTAAAAACGGGTTTTACAGAGTTTAACATTTAAGTTATATGTATATATATATATATATATATATATATATATATATATATATATATATATATATATATATATATATATATATATATATATATATATATATATATATATATATATATATATATATATATATATATAAATATATAAATATATATGATATTGGTGGGATTGAATATGTACAAGTTCTAACGAATTGCTTATCAGTGGTACGATAGCGCAATTGGTTAGAGCGATGGACTGGTGATCCAGAGGTGCGGGTTCGATCCCGGCTCGCACAATAACTTTTGCTGTCGATTATAAATATTTCTAAAAAAATTATTTCACGGTTTAAAAATAAACTGATAAAATACTTCTATTCAAAATTTAGCTTATACGGGCATAACGTAAAATCATAAATTTACTAATATGGACGGTACTAATAGCGATGTCAGATTTGACGTCCAGTCAGGAACCCCGCCCCATAAGGTTAGAATATTTGGCAGGATCAACAATGGTTATGATACTGGTGGGTTATTATATATAATATTTTAACAGTTTATACTTTAAAATTTGAAGTCGATTAAATAAAATATTTTTTTGTAATTTGATTTTTTAAACATTTTTTTGGTCGCCATTTTTATCCGCCATCTTAAATTCCAACCACAATTTTACCAGTTTATCTCTATATCACACTTAAATTTGCACAAATATTAAAATTAATTTAATAAGTAATTTTTGATGTGGTTGATCATTCTGTTCTGACCTCTAAACTGCATTTTATGGGCATTCGGGGTAAAAGCCTGAACTTAGTCAGATCATTCTTACAAGACAGAACTCAATATCCTCATCTAAACATCATTGATGTTGACCAGGTAAATAAAAACTGAGGCGTTCGACAAGAATTTATACCAGGGTCACTTATGAACTTTTTGGTATTATATTTACAAAATGCTCAACTTGTCACTGCCACAGAGCTGTCACACATTACTGACAAAAACTATTTGAATTACATGTACCAAATACTTACGAAATCAACAACACGAATCAGGTAACAAGTACTTTCAAATTTTGCAAGTATTTGAAGTATCAAATAACTGATAATTGTACCTGATTTTTGTCAAGGAAAAAAATTCAATATATATATATATATATATATATATATATATATATATATATATATATGCTTTAAGATAAACTTCAGAACCAACCAACAAATTGTCAGACTGCCGTATAAATTGGTTGAAAATGGTCTGTGTCCTTACTTATAACATGACTATTTTCAAACCATCACTTAGAATATATACTTATAATTTTTTTGTTACTTATTACTTGTATGAACTTATTTTTTGCTCATGGCACTTTTTTCAGTTAAATGAAGTTTTTCATAAGCATAATGCAAGTGTAACCAATAGCCGATCTTCGTTTTGTTTTTTAGCAGAGTTAAACAAACTTCATAAGATGTGCAGTGTAGAATCATTTTGATCCTTAGTCCTTCACAGATGGAAAAATACAATGTGTTTTCATTCCGGGTGTACATCCGTTCACTACTGTCGTTCTGAAAAGAACAATTTTGCTGACGTTTCGCCAAAACCACATTTGGCATTTTCGACGTTTTCTTTCTCGTGTCCGAATAGAGACTGAAGTGCTGGTGACTGCGACGCTTCCTTCTATACCCCCGCCCGGGGCCGGTTATATCTGGGCGGTGGTGGCTCGTTATTTACGTTTTCCGGATGGTACTGTTGTTTTTGCGCTTGATTTTTTATCATTTTAGATTTGTCGATTATTGTCTTCCATACTGTTAGAAGTTTTAATGACGTTTTTCCCTTTTATTCAAATCACCTTATTTTTAAATTTCTTTGGCTTCTCGGATTATTTTGGTCTTATAATTTTCTATATCGGCAATCTCCCTACACCCATCGAAATTTATTTTAATTTAACTTGATTGTTTGTTTCTGATGCTGAGTTTATGCTCTTCCACTCTTACTGATATTCCCTGTTATTTTGCCCCACGTACATCTTTTCGCAGTCCTGGCACGGAATGCTGTATACTCCGTGGTTTACCAGTCCGTGGTTTACGATTCCGTCTGTTGTGACTTTTACATTTGGCAAGACTATTTGTTGCTCTCCCGGTTCATGATTTTTGTTGTAGCAAAGCAACAAGTAGTCTTGCCATATGTAAAAGGCACAACAGACAGAAGTGGAAGAATTCTTAGGAAAAAAAACATAGAAATAATACACAAGCCATAAAGAACTATAGGTAAACTACTTGGACACACAAAATATAAAATCAAACTGGAAAAGCACGGAGTATACAGTATTCCGTGCCAGGACTGTGAAAAGATGTACGTGGGACAAACTAGCAGGCGAATATCAATGGAAGAGTGGAAGAGCATAAACTTAGCAACAGAAACAAGATAACAGCTTCAGCTCTATTCTTACATCCTCAGGAAACCGACCACAAAATAAATTTCGATGAGTGTAGGGAGATTGACAATATAGAAAATTAAGGTGATTTGATTAAAAGGGACAAATCATTAAAACTACCAACATTATGGGAGGCAATAATCGATAATTCTAAAATCATAAAAAATCAAGCCCAAAAACAACAGCATTATCCGGAAAATATAAATAACGACCAACGACCGTCCAGATATAACCTTCGACTCTGGGTGGGGTTATGAAAGGAAGCGTTGCAGTCACCAATACTTCAGTCTCTATTCGGATACGAGAAAGAACGTAAACGTGATTTTGGGGAAACGTCAACAAAAATTATGCAAACAGAAAATAAAATACGGTATAAGGTGCCCCATTTTATTAGCGATACTAACGCCTAAAAATGTATGTAAAAATATGACGTACAGGGTGTCTGGTTATAATTTAAACGGAATCCTAGAGACCATTGTATGAAATATTAAAAAACTTTAAATACATAAATTTTTTTATTTTACCGGAATCGTTAGAATTTATAAGAAAAACAAACAAAAGGCGATCGGAAAGTTAACAAATGAGCATCAGCTTCGTTAATTTAAACGGGACACCCGGTATATTTTGCGTTATCTTTAAAGATCCTTTCTTTTGATTTCAAAAATATATACTTTGCCTATATTTTGATAAGTATTTTTTACAATATTTAATTATAAATTGGTAAATGCACCATACTCTGGAATTCATGTAATATGCGAATAGTGGGCTTTGATTTTAATTGTTTCTTTTTATTATGGCCGCTGATGTCAAATTTCGTGCAAGAAGAATTGATATAGTTGATGGTGTTTTCCGATGTGGAAAAATTATTTATATTGAATATGGGGTTATAATTATTATAATTACTTTAACTGAACTTACGAAATAATTAGCTGAATTGCCAAATAATAGAGCTCCTTGTAAAATATTTTTATATACATATAATGTATAGGCCAGGATTGTTGGCAGGCCAAAGAATATGTCCTTGCCTCCCAATCCAGAATTATATTTACCATTAAGGTAATCTGTTATTGGAGCACTGTTGTGGGCTGGAGCTCCGTCTTCCTGCCAAACTAACTGGTTGTATGTCGCAACAGAAGGGTTTTCAAAGTAGTCCTCTATTTCATTCGTCAACAAATCCATATATATTTTTGGCCGTTTAATGTACCATCAATTATAATGGGGCTCAAAACTTTATTATTCAAAACTCCACACCACACATTTAAAGACTGGCGGCCCTGAATTTTAACTACTTTTTTTTTTTCTTTGGATTTTCAGTAGCCCAAAAATGTTAATTCTTACGATTGAACATACCTGCCGTCGTAAATGCAGACTCATCAGGTCATTTTGCCGACGAGCTAATATGTCGCGACAAAACTTGACTCTTTGTTTCTTATTTTCTTCTGACAAGTTTTGGACAGTGGTGAACTTAAATGGCTTAAATTATGTTTCTTTAATATACTTTTTATTTTCCATTTAGGCACGAACCGCATCAGGAATAGATCTTTCAGTGTTTTCTGTAAAAAAACTGTTTTATGCTAATGAAATAATAGTCGCGTATAGCCACAACATGGCAACATCGTTTTGCCGCAAGGTGGTCGCCCACCTTATTGAAACAAAAACATAATATAAGAAGTATGATATCACCACAATAAATATGTGCGTTTATTTACAGTGCTGGACAAATGAAACTGGACAAGCGGTAGCATTTAAAGTGGAATATTACTAAAACGAGAAAAGATAATAAGATGCTGTTTCTAGACACAAAACTTTTTACGCACGTATTAATGGTTTTAAACATAAAGCATATCTAATCTAAATAGGTATTTATACAGAGTGGTAAACAAAAATAAAAAGACAAAAGAGCAAACAAAAAAAAATTTATTACCACCCTTTATAAATACCTTTTGAGTTTAGGTAAGATTTACGTTTAAAACTTTCGACTTTGAATTTTATCTAAAAATTCGCTTGCCCCGTTTCATTTGTCCAGCCCTGTATATTGTCCGTAATATTACCTTAGACAAATGATAGCACTTGAAAATCATCTTCTTCGTTTCCTACTATACTTCTTTGTCTTCTCTGAGTATAGTGCATTTACCAATTTATAATTAAATATTGTAAAAACTACTTGACAAAATAGAAAGAAAGAATCTTTAAAGATAAAGCAAAATATGCTTGGTGTCCCATTTAAAACAACAAAGTTGATGCTCATTTGTTTCCGATCGTCTTTTGTTTGTTTTTCTTATAAATTCTAACGACTCTGATAAAACTAAACAACTTTTATATTTAAAGTTTTTTGATATCTCAGATAATAAAGTCTATAGGGTACCGTTTAAATTATCTCCAGACACCCTGTACTGCCCGAGCGTACGTCGATATGGTAACTCAAGTTTTTTAGCGAAACAGTAACACATCTATTTGGGCATCTGTTCCAGTTACAATGTTCAATGTTCCAAAACAAAGCTGATTTGTTGCTTCATTATTACTGTTCTTTTAAAATAAATACCTCTCTTGTTGCTACTCTTGTGCTTTATTAGCCTTTTAGGAAATACTCTTATCAAAATATAACAATTTTTTTTTTCGAAAAAACTGCTTAATTCTGCCCATGAGGTGATTCGTAGGGTAAAAGAACATCTTATTCTGTTTCCTGACTACACTAAAAACTATCAAGTTGAGTTAGCTTAAGAATTTGTGGCGACTGGATGATATAATGCATTATTGGAATTATACGGAATAGTACGATATATATATATATATATATATATATATATATATATATATATATATATATATATATATATATATATATATATATATATATATATATATATATATATATATATATATATATATATATATATATATATATATATATATATATATATATATATATATATATATATATATATATATATATATATATATATATATTTGTGTGTAAAATCGATCGCGTTCAGGAAAAATATCTTAATAATAAATTCTATACACCTTCTATCTGTAATACAGCTATGATTAAACGAAACCTTCTATTGTCACTCGAAGAGAACTCAAAATTTGTATATAAAATTCTAAATAATATGATTGATTCAGTGCCTTTAGTTAATTTATTACATATAAATATCCCATCACACAACATAAGAAATAAACATTTTTTCCGCATCCAACCAAGCAATAGTACCTATCACTTAAACTCACCTTTATATCGTTGCTGTAAATCTTATAATACACTTTTCAGCTTTGTTGATTTGTATATTTGTTCCTTTTCCCTATCAACATTTAGCAATACATTAAAAAGGTTTTACTTTTTTTTATCATTTTGTTACGCTGTTCGTATGATCATTATTTTTGTTATATATTATACTATTATATCATGTTTATAAGTATAGTACTAGTTTATACTATTTCTGGGTTCGTCCCGTCTTGTATTCCTTATCAATAAATAAAAATAAATAAATAATTTGGAAGAACTAGAAAAAATAGCTTAGATATTTAAAAATGTCGAAGCCAATGATACGACCATATTGCAAATATTGAGAGCATAAATCCTGGAGTTTAAATTTGAATAATAAATATTAATCCCATTTACACCTTGGGGGTGTCATAGTTGCAATTTGCTAATTAAAGGTAAATTAAAGCTTAATATGAGGCCTTTATCAGACATAAGCTGGCAAAGAGTCGGGGCGGTGAAGGCCGTATTATTGCAATTTCATGATGTTGTTGAAGGCACTGAAAGCTTTAAAAAATCATACAGAGGAATCAGACATTCTAAATAATTGTGAGTTGGTTTTGAACGAAATGCTCAGCCTAGAATTTATCATATAATTACATTCATTATACGAGATATTATGGCGTGTTAATACCATAAGCAAATTATGCACAAATGTATTCCTCGTTTAAACTCGCTAATCTGAAAATGGCTACAACTCAATTTAATGAAGACCTAGAAAGTTTAATGAACATTTTTAATGATCATTTGCTTATTAACCAAAACAAATCTATAGCTTTAATTTTCCTGCGTAATAACTTAGAAGAACATATTCAATTGGCTCAAAACCTTGAACTTTAAACATTATGCAAAATACTCTTCTTTAAAAATGCTGTACCCTTACAGGCTTTACCTTAGCCAAAGTACCAAAAAGACTTTATGCGACTCGTCAGTTTTGCTCCATTTTAATTTCTGCGACAATATAGTAGGTGTATTTTACATTCACTTTTTTTTTAATAAAATAATTAAATACAAATCCCCTCCATACTTACACGGTAAACTAACACACCGAACAGACGTAAACAGTATTAATATTCGCAAAAAACAAATTTTAACAGTTCCTGCACGTAAAAAAGAACTATTTAGAAAATCGTTTTAATATAATATATCATCTTTAATACATACATTTAAAGTCACTGACTTCTCCTTCTCAGTTAGTACTTAAAAAAATGGCAAAAAAAATCAATAATTACTTAAATAATCTAATAGAGTTAATATAAAATATTTATTACAAACAACCAATGCGATAGTGTAATTAGTAATTATATCTTTACTTCTTTGTTCTCTTTCCTACTTTCATTATTTATATTTATTCTTCTTATGCTCTAGACTTCATTAGCTTCATTAATATGGGCAACACATACACTTTATAAACAAAATTATTTAGGATAGTTCTAACTTTATTGTAAAACTACTCTTTTTGTTAGGTTTTAGTAGTGACTAATGTCTAGTGGGATATTGAGTTGACCTTATGTTTCTGTCAGGATTTAGTAGTTTTAGTTTATCTCAGATTGTATTATAAAATGTAAATCTTGATTGGAAATCATAAATGTATTAATATTATTATTATTTTTTGTTGTGTCACAGTATTCCTGTGAAAAATCAACTAATGTGTATTAAGAAATGATCTAACGATGCTACATGTTTCCAAAATAACCGACTTCTGGATGTTCCTGTGAATGTCTGTATTAAGTCCTCACTGAGCCAAATGCGGTGTAAACGTTGTTGGGGTGAGGCCTGATACTGATATGACGAGAGGAACGATAATGACTCTTTCTTGTTTTCACAGCCTTTTTATTTCCATTGCCAAGTCGGTGTATTTGGCGATCTTCTCACTGTATTTCGAGAGAGAGAGAGAGAGAGAGAGAGAAAGAGAGAGAGAGAGAGAGAGGGGTTAAGTAAAGTACAATCAACTATTCTATCTTTGACTACAAACTAACATGGACAAACCATATTAAACAAACAACAAAACATTTAAATTTCATAATCGAATAATACCTACTAGTCAGCTTTACAATAACGAATATTTCTACCCAATTAAATTCGTCTTAGAATTAGAACAAAGCAAACAAATGAATAAGATTCTGAAACAAAACTTAAAATATAATTCTAGAACATAATTAATTTTAAATGGGTCACTATATAACCACAATACAACAATCAGTTCCAACTAACAAAGCTCTGAATAACCCCTTGACAAGGGCAGCAAAACTTACAACTTAATTCGTTTAAATATAAGAGTGCCAAGTTATTTCAGGGTTTTGAGTAGATTAAAAGATTATTTGTGAAATCGGGAATATTTTAGATTATGATGTTCCTTTTTAATGCTATATTAATGCTTTGCTTTATGCTAATTAATCTAAATGTTTATAAAATCGGTTAAAAAAAATGGTGGCTGAAAATGACATGGAATGTTTCTAAGTGTGCCATAGGGATAAAAATAATAAATATCATAATTAATTTTTTATAGATTTTGTAAATAAACTAACAAAAAATAATAATCTAAACATTAAAATAAAATAATAACCTGGGATTTTTTTTTAAATAATAAATAGTCTTTTTAAAATGTTTTGTCGTAAATATTTGTTTACCTCCACGTAAAAATGTGGGAAAAATTATAAATAAGAATAAAAAATTATTTAGAAAAACAATCTAAGTAAAGGCAGGTATGTAATATAATTGTGAAAATAGAATATAAGAACCCGACGGTGTCCACAATGGTGCATCTTCAGTACTGTTAATGTCCCATTTGCCTTTTATGACCTATTGTTATTTGAGCGATTTCAAGGTCGACTGTGCTAAAATTTCCATTGTAATAAACTAAATAAATTATAAAGGCGATTAAGTAGGTAAAATTCGTTGACACACCCAAACCCGGCTTTGAGTTGGTAATGAAGCACTGTGCTATCAACTCCAACGAAATACAGTATAGTACTGCCACGGTTCTTATGTTATCTCTACAACGCACAGTGGGTTCCTTCATGTGACAAAAATATAAAAAACAACATGCATATTTGTTGTCACTGTGACCTAATCTATGTAGAAAAAAACTACGAAGTATGCGTTGAAAACAATGGATGTTGCCTGAGTAACACTATTAATATTATGTTGTCTGTCAAATGTGACAGTTATATTAACAGTCGGTAATTACGTTTTTTGCCATTTTTTATATTGTAGTTGTGTTTGCTATATAATATTATTCTTAGTGTGTTTAGTTAAATCCGTGATAATGGAATATAAAGTTCAAGGTATGTATATATAAAAATCTATTAAAGAATTAAAATTTATTCATTACTTTTTATACTGAGGGTTGCACCAGAAAGTAGTCTTTTCAAACTTTTTTCTCTTTTATAATACACGAATTTGTTAAGTTTTAAAGTATTTGTTAACTTTACTTAGTGATGATTTCTAATTTAAAATATTAAATTGGGTTTTACATTTTGGAAAAAAAATAATGTAGGTTCTACAATCATCTACTCGTTAAATTAATAATGTATTAACTTCGTAAAAAATGTGTAAATAAGTTGCTTTTGACTACAACGTATTATGGCTACGTTATTCTTTTCCAGGTAATTCCTATGAGTTTAAACTTCAAAGAAGGCTCATTTATGATATTTGGATTACTAAAAAAGGTGGAATGGGTGACAAAGCGACTGAAGTGTTCCATGCTTTCATGCAGAATATTCCAGATATTTCAAATTAAGACTATTTGAATTTAAACTCAATAAAATTACGAGTTGAATACATTTGCAAAAGAATATATATTATGTTAAAGGAGTGCAAAGGTAACAAGTCATACTTTTTAAAAAAATATTCCGAATGGTTAAGCGTTTCAGATGAAATAACTGCCGACTTTGACGATTCATTAACAAAATCAACTACATGTAACCAAAAGCGTGGTCGGCCGCGAAAGGACTTTAGCAAATGTGGTGTTAGAACAAAGAAAAGACGATTAGCTGAACTGTCCCATGTAGACAAATCTTTTAGAGATTCTATTTTTCATGCCTCTACTTCTTCAGAAATTACACCAATCGATCCAAATGAAGTTGTTTCACTTATTGTCGAAACGAAATTAACTAAACATCAATATCTTCTTCTGCGGGAATTTATAAATAATAAGTTACCCGTAAAAGTGTTACCATCTTACAAGCAAGTGTTAACTGCCAAGAAAAATTGTTACCCAAAAGATATTAGCGTGACAGAAGCTTCAGCCGAAGTTGAACTACAAAGTCTTCTGGACCACACCGCATCTAGATTAATACATTCTCAAACAGTGGAATTAGAAAACGTATTGACCTCTTCAAAAAACTTACTTTTATTTGGTAAATGGGGATTTGATGGCAGTTCGAATCACAAAGAATATAAACAAGCAGGATCCGACCCTAATAGCAATGAAAATAGTCTATTTGTTACTTCATATGTTCCACTGCGACTTGTTGATGCATCAGATGAAACCAACATATTATGGAAGAACCCAAGACCTTGTTCCACTCGATATTGCAGGCCAATACGTTTCCAAGTCAAAAAAGAAAATACAGAGGTTTCCTGCGAGGAAGCAAAATATTTTAAACATAAAATATCATCGTTAACCTCCACTAAAACAAGATTCAATAATTTCGATATTTCTGTTACGCATCATCTACAGTTAACAATGGTCAATGGGAAGGTTTGTTCTGCTCTATCTGAGACAAGTTCTGCCAGGTGTCATATTTGTGAAGCAAAGCCTTCGGAAATGAACGATATAGATACATGTTTAAGAAAACCAGTTCATGTTGAAAGATTTGAGTTCGGATTGTCTACGCTTCACATGTGGATCCGCTTTTTCGAATATTTTATTCATCTTTCATATAGGCTAGGCATCAAGAAGTGGCAAGTGAGATCAAAGGAAGATAAAGATATACTTTCTGAAAGAAAAAAATACATTCAGTGTCAATTTAGACTTAAGCTAGGATTAATTGTAGATCAACCACAAACTGGTGGTGGAACATCTAACGATGGGAACACTGCCCGAAGGTTTTTTGAAAATAGTGAAATATCCGCTGAAATAACAGGTTTAGATAAGTGTCTCATCGATAGATGTGCCACCATTTTAAAATGTATGTCTTCCGGATACGTTATAAATACAGAAAAATTTAAAGAATTTGCTTTGAAAACTGCGCGAATGTTAGTTGAAACTTATTCTTGGTTTTACCTTCCAGCCTCTGTCCACAAAGCTTTAATTCATGGTTCAGAAGTGATAGAAAATGCCATTTTACCTATTGGTGAGCTTTCTGAGGAAGCTGCTGAGGCCAAAAATAAAGACATTAGGTCTTTTAGACTGAACCATACTCGAAAATTTTCCAGAACAGTTATTAATTTAGACTTAATTAATCGGCTTCTTCTCACTTCTGATCCATACATTACGGGACTGCGAAAATTACCAATAAAAAGTAAAGCAACATTATCTAAAGATATTCTGGCTTTACTTTCGTGTACGTAAAAACTTCCAGATAACTTTTCTGTAAATGTTATTTAATATCTAAATTTTTGTTTCTGTATATAGTGTATTTAAATTCTATTTATATGAACCTTGGTTGTTATATTTTTTGTTTTCTATGACATCTTTGTTGTTTTGCAAATTTCAAACATTTTCCCTCTCGGAAAATGTAATAAACACATGGAAACTAGTTAGGGATATTGAAAAAAGTAATTTTTGCAAACAATAGTATTTATCCTAACAATTTATTCTACAAGTGTGCGGAAATAACCTCAGTTTCTTATTTGCCGCGCAGATTTCAGTTCGGAAAACTTGATTTTCCGCACTAGTGCTGAAAATGAAGTTTTCCGAACTTAAATCTGTGCGGAAAATTATATTTTCCGCACGCTTACGCGCTTGTAGAAAAAATATATTATAATTTATATTTGGATTAATTAAAGTATTGCCTTTATATCCTAAAATTATATTATTTCAAATATGATTTCATGATAATAATACAAAATAAAATTGGCTACTGGGTCAAGTCATGACATATTTTTTAGTGAAATTTTGAAAACACTCTGTAGCATAAACTACCTGCAATTTTTAAACTGTATATCAGTATTTTTGAAGTCTGATTCTTTAAAAACATTTTGTTTTTCGAATGGTAAACATATCGTTATATAGTATGGTGATGTTTTACCCGTATTTCTCTTACCCACCCATAAACATGTGAATATTAAAAATTCAATTCGAAATAGGGTTATTGTTTTTTTTTTCTTCAAATTGGTAAAAACATCATTTAGCACATCATGTGTGGGCTAATGATGTGCTAAATGATGTTTTTACCATTTTGAAAAAAAAACTAACCCTATAGGGTTACTGTTTTTTTTTTCGAATGGAATTTTTATTATTCACATGTTTATGGGTGGTTAAGAGAAATACGGGTAAAACATCACGATACTAATATTGCTGTATTTTCTTTAAAAACGTTGATCATCCAAAAAACAAAATGTTTTTAAAGAATCAGGCTTCAAAGTTACCAATAATAGTTTAAAAATTGCGGGCAATTAATGCTACATGGTGTTTCAAAAATTCACTAAAAAACATTACTTGACCCTGTATCTTACTCAGCAGTCAATTTTATTTTGTATTATTATCATGAAATCATTTTTGAAATAATATAATTTTAGGATATAAAGGCAAATTTTTAATTATTCCAACTATAAATAATATATTTTGTTTGCAAAAACGACCTTTTTTTTTCATTATCCCTAACTTTTCTCCATGTGTGTATTTCTAATACATATAATTTTTGATAATTTTATTTTGAATAAGGCCCTAATAATGTTAAGTATGTCTATTTTTATTAAAATCGAAATTAGTTCAAATATGGAATATTTCATTTAAAAAAAAATGTTGATCATATTTTTGGAGCACCATGTATACATAAAAAAATCGTACCTACGCCAAACCCTACTTACTAAATCCAATAACTATTCTATTTATAAATTCTAAATCACAGAAAACAGAGATATAGTTTTGATTTTCTGTGCTAAAATTAAAAGCAAAAATGTGAAATTGGGAATATTTATAATGAATCACCCTGTATACATACGGACACATTTTTTTAAAGAAACATATTTTTTTATACGGGTTGGGCTAAAAGATATTTTAAAAGCAATTGTTTTTCTAATTTCCAGTTTTTTATATTTTTGACAACATCGACCATATAAGAGGAACCACTGTGCAACGCCTACCTATTGTTAGCAGCTTGTTTCACGAAAGTGTGCGGTTTTTCCAGGTTGTTACCCTTCCAGTTACTAGGTGCGCTCAAAGATGCTTTACTTTGATTATCATCCAAGATAGGACCGAAACAAGTCATGGCCGGACAGCGGACATAAAGAGATTGCTCAGTATTTCTGTTTTTTATAAGTTAATTTTCTAAGCGGCATAGCTTAAAGACTAATTACCCGATTGACTTCAAATTTTGATCAAAAATTAAGGGTGAGATGGAGATGACCTGGTAATATCCAATATGACGAAACCAAATGAAGGCGTGAAATGTAAAAGAAAATATTATTAAAAAACTACTTATACAATTTATCTCAAATTTTGCACAAACATCAAAATATTATGTTGGAATGAACTAGTAAAATTTTGGTACGAACCCAAGACTGCGGAAGAAAATAGCTGCCTAATAAATTATTTAAAAATTCAAATTACTAAAACTAAATGTGTTATAGGGGTCAACTAGCAAAATGTGGTACTAATCTAAGATGGCCGAACAAAATGGCGACCAAATAAAATGTTTGTTATCGAGAAAAAAGTCACCCCCTCAGGTTTTATATATATTCACGCTTTAGCGTCCCTAGATGTCAAGAAATATGTTTTATCAATTCTTTTGGTCCGTCTGTCGGTCTGTCTTTCAGTCTGTCATTTCGCGGCATGGCTTAAAAACGACTTACTGATTGAATTCGTATTTTGACCAAAAATTAACGGTTATACCCTTAAATTTTAGTCAAAAATTAAGGGTCATATGGAGATGACTCGGTAATATTTTGATAAAAATCCAATACCTATGGCGGGACACTGTTAAAAAAACTTGGATAATTAGTTTATTTCAAATTTTGCACAAAAATCAAGTGTTATATAGGAATGAACTGGTAACATTTCGATATGAATTCAATTTTTTTGCAAGAATTAAGTGTGACATTGAGATATACTTGTAAAGTTATGGTACGAATTCAAAATGGCGAACCAAAATGGTGGACAAATGATTTTTTTAAAAAACAACGTAAAAAAGTCTCGTTCAATTTTCTTTAAATTTTTCAGAAAAATTAAATGTCAAACTGGGATAAACTGGTATGAATTCAACATGATGTAATAAAATAGCGGTATGTGTCAATGTAAATACTACATATTGAATTTATTTTAAATTAATTTAAAAGTCAAGTGTGGAATAGGTAGTATTATGTACGTTGCTGATATGAATAATATCGTAGAACATTCAAATATACAGCAATATGCAGACGATTTCCAGTTATATATATCATTCTCAATAGAATATTTTCAAATTGCCCAAACACAGCTTAATGCAGATTTAGAAAAAAAAATTACGCGATAGACCACAATTTACATTAAATGCCAATAAATTTTGTGTTCTTTTTTTAGGATATCATAGAAATAATATTGTTATTGGCTCTAATAATTTTAATATACATATTAAAAATATACCTTTAACAATACTTAAGGAAGCAAAAAAAATTAGGCGTTTATTTTGATGTAGGGTTGACCTTTCAAACCCATATAAAAAATAAGCTCAACATGGCATACATGCGCTTAAAAAACTTTATAATTTAAAAAATTGTTTACCTTCAACGACTTAATACTATTTATGCAATACCCTCGTTTTATCTTTATTTGACTATGGAGATATTGTTTACAGTGACTCGTTGACAGAAAGTTTGTCTCATAGTATACAAAAAATTCAGAATTCTTCATTCATTCAGAATAATAATGACATTTTTAAAATGAAAAATCGTAGGAAATATCATATGTATTCATTTGTATATAGAATTTTAAAAAGTGGGGAACCTCCGTATCTTAGAAAATATTTTAATTCTTACGATCATAATCATCTAACTAGATATATAAATAATTTCAGAATACCTCAACATAGAACTGCAAATTTCCAAAAATTATTTGCGTTTGCGTCAGTTCAAATGCGGAATAATTTATCTAATATTGTTAAAGAATTATCTCCATTTATATTTAATAAATTTATAAAAAATTATTTTTTGGAAACACAAATATCTGAAAATTAATTGTTTGTACTTTTTTTCCTTTGCTTAGACAAAGTAGTATGTTATGCTGGCCTACCCGTGTTCATTCTTGTATTTGTTTTTTAAGTATTGTCATACCATTTAGCATCTCCTCTCTTTTTCCCTTGCACCTGTGCGGGTTTCTGCTCCGTTGCATTATTTTTTGAGTGTTCTGTTTACTCGCTGCGTGACATATCGTGTATTAACTATTTATTGTGATTTTGCTATTAATATTATAATTTAGGTATTTTTACTTTATAATATATTATATATTTTCTATGGGTCGTGTCACACATGCACAGTTTTTGTATGTATTGTGTTATCGGCTTTTTAATGGCGGAATAGTCCAATTTATCAAATATTTAATCAAAAGAAAAACGTAATTTTTGAGATTTTTATTTTGATGAATAAATTGTTTTTGAGTTTGAGGTAGAAAGACACTGGTAAAATATTGGTAGGAATCCAATGTGATAGAACAAAATGGCGCCCAATAAAATTGTTTGAAAATGCGGTATATTAAGACATATGTGACTATGTACTGAACTAAATTGGGTCACACCTCACTATTCTTAACAAATGGAAAAAAATCGTAAGGAGGAAAGTTCTGGGTAAAGGAAATTTACCAATTTTTTTATTTCTTTCTGAAAAAAATTATTAGGATTAAAAAATGTAATACCGTTTTCTACGGAAGCGTAGAAGGGCCACAATTTGTTTATTTTTCAATTCTGAGTTTAAAGTCGGAATTTAACAGTATTCTGAGTTTAAAGTCAGAATTTAACAAAATTCTGAGTTCAAAGTCGGAATTTAACAAAATTCTGAGTTCAAAGTCGGAAATTAACAAAATTCTGAGTTTAAAGTCGGAATTTAATAAAATTCTGAGTTTAAGGTAAGAATTTAACTAAAATCTGAGTTTAAAGTCAGAATTTATTAAAACTCTGTGTTTAAAGTCAAAATTTAACAAAATTCTGAGTTTAAAGTCAGAATCTATCCATATTCCGAGTTTAAAGTAGGATTTTAAGTAAATTGTGAATTTAAAGTCAGAATTTAACAAAATTCTGAGTTTAAAGTCGAAATTTGACTAAAATTCTGAGTTTAAAATCAGAATTTAACGAAATGCATTTTTGACATCTCCTGTCAAACCTATAATTACGGAAGCGTAGAAGTGCCACAATTTTTTTTATTTTTCAACTCTGAGTTTAAATTCCGAATTTAACAAAATTCTGAATTTAAAGTCAGATTTTAGCAGAATTCTGAGTTCAAAGTAGGAATTTAAAAAATTCTGAGTTTAAAGTGGGAATTTAACTGAATTCTGAGTTTAAAGTCAAAATTTAGTCCGTATTTTTGCATACCAGACTGAAACCAAAAAAACAAGTTCAATATTCTTGTTTGAATAATGGCAAATGCGCTATGAATTGTTCCACCAAACTACAGATAGTTAAAAAATGATAAAAGGGGGGGAGGGTACAAAATAAAAGTTTCCTATTTTGATTTTTGAATGTTAAATAAGTCCCTGACAAATTAAACATATGTTTAATTAGTTCATTTAATATATTTTTATTTATTTCTATTGCTGAAAAAAAGCCAAAATGAATACAAGAAAACTTATACATTAAAAGGTTCACAAAATAAAAAAGGTAATACAAAATGATAAATAAGTCTTAGGAAAAGGTTCAAATATGTTTCAACGATGTAAGGGTGTCTCGCGAAACATACCGACAGATCTCCCACTCTGTTTCAGGGTGATTCAAGTGAAATGGCTGGAGAACCACCGAATAGGATGTTTTGAGAATTTGGCTTTAACCATAGATGACCATAATATACTCTAGTTATAAAATATTTTAAATTGCGCGGTGTTGCCGCTTCTACCTCAAACCGGAGGCATCATCCGTTTTTTAAATGAAATGTCCTATATTTTATTAAATTTTTATATTTCTCTAAAAAATCCAAGCACTTATTGAGTTACCTTTCTCATGCCTAAATTTAACTGTTTTCGAGAAAATGGCGCTTAAAAAATGACAATTTGACCGTTTGAAGCTCGGTAAATCTCAAACGAGTTGACTTGCAACAAAATGGATTTCACTTATCTGTCTTAATATTTAATTATCTATCTCCTGACACCAATTTCAGGTTTGGCAGGAGATGTCAAAAATGCGTTTCGTAAAATTCTGAGTTTAAACTCAGAATTTAGTTAAATTCCGACTTTAAACTCAGAATTTAGTCAATTTCTGACTTTAAACCAAGAATTTAGTTAAAATTCGACTTTAAACTCAGAATTTTGTTAGATTCTGACTTTAAACTCAGAATTTTGTTAAATTCTGGCTTTAAACTCAGAATTTTGTTAAATTCCTTTACAGTCAGAATTTAAAATTTAAAAAAATTGTGGCCCTTATACGCTTCTGTATGAAATTGATGTCAGGAGATAGATAATTAAATATTAAACAGTTAATTTTAGGCATAAGAAAGGTAACTCAATGAGTGTTTGGATTTTTCAGAAAACTATAAAAATGTAATGAAATATAGGACATTTAAAAAATGGATGATGACTCCGGTTTTGTTAAATTCTGACTTTAAACTCAGAATTTAGTTAAATTCCGACTTTAAACTCAGAATTTTATAAAATTCCGACTTTAAACTCAGAATTTTGTTAAATTTTGATTTTAAACTCAGAATTTAGTTAAATTCTGACTTTAGACTCAGAATTTTGTTAAATTCCGACTTTAAACTCGGAATTTTATTAAATTCCGACTTTAAACTCAGAATTTTGTTAAATTCTGACTTTAAACTCAGAATTTTGTTAAATTCCGACTTTGAACTCAGAATTTTGTTAAATTCCGACTTTAAACTCAGAATTTAAAATTTAAAAAAAATTGCGGCCCTTCTACGCTTCCGTAGTTTTCTATATAAATTATGCAATAAGATCAATTAAATTTAAGAGTAACTTGTCAGGAGGTTTCAGGAAAGTGTGATACTTAAAAAAAATTATAGTTAGGGACATCAACAACCTCGAGATGAATAGCGCAAACATAAGAACTGTTTTTGCCAGGACAAAAAGTTCCAAAAAATGTAGTCAAAACAATAAGCGGCATAAAACAATAAATTTAATGTTTTATATGAGATACTCTATTGTAATGCAATATTGTTAAAGTTATTATATTTAATTTTACTACAGATCTATTTACAAACTGTAGCGTGAAAACATATGGGATTACATTATTCATACATTATTTCGAACAATAGCGTGTAAATCACTGTAAATCATTTTACAGCTACTGAAAAATAGCATAGCACCAAACAAATATAGAACAGACAGGTATAATCTGCGATTCAATGAACCCGAAATTTAAATGGGAATTCTGTACCTGAATTACTTAAAAAATGATGTTATCGATTTGTTTAGAAAATAAAACATTTATTTGATAATACGTTATGTTAAAGTGTTTATAACGAGCAGGCGGTCTTAATGGGTGTATATAAATAAGTGTTTTTATATTCTAAACTCTAATTACGCAAAAGTAGTCTTGTTTTTGTAGATATACAGATATGTAGATATACTATATACTTCTATATTTCCCGTTTTTATTGAAATTTAATGCGATAAATTATGATGTTTTATAAATATATATATTCGGCAGTTTCCTTGACACAATAAATAAACAAATTTGGATAAACAAAAAAATCGAATTAATAAACAAAAAACACAAATATTTGTTTAGTTTGAATTTTAGAGGTTTGTTAACAGCAGTCCTTGTGTGGAAGGGGGGGTGGTGTGTGGGTACGAAAGGAAAAACCGTCTGACTAAAAAAAAAGTCCTGTTTTATATGAGTTGTAGTTTGCCAACTCAAGTATAAAATTTGGTCATTTACTCAAGTTTATGTCGCCTCTGTTTGTTAATAAGTCCAACGTGAATAAAAATCCCAAAACATGAATATATTTCTTTCTTTAAACATACATTTCGTTGAAAACACAGAACGAAGCTTTCACGGCTTTGGTTAATTTAGAAATCATGGTTCTTGGGATAAGACCGTGTCAAATTGGAATTACTATCCGACGTTTCGCCTTCGATTGCACGAGGCATCTTTACTCCACGAGATCTGAACGCTGAATGAATATTTATAAATCATCATAATTTATCCATTCATTGTTCAGATCTCGTGGAGTAAAGATCCCTGAAGATGCCTCGTGCTTGCACAAGAATTGAATTGTGGCGTAAGGATAAACTGATACAATTTTGGTGTAAAAATATGAAATTGCGCTTTTCTCTCTCTTCGTCCGGATTCCTGGACTATATATTGTACAGGAGTCTCCGAAATACAGTTGCAGTTAAAAACACATTTTCTATTAACACACGAGTGCAAATGAATGCAATAAAGTTAGGAAGCATGGGCGGTGGAAGCTTTATTTGAGACTATAGGATTTTTAATTTGTAATATTTGTATGAAAATTAAAGGTATCAATACGTTATATATTTCTGAAATAATGTTTGTTATACATGGTGGCTCAGAAAGGTATGAATCATACATTTGATATTTTAAATGAGGCATATATATTCGATTTTTAGAATATAGAGAAAATTGCGTAATTACTAAAACCTAACTTTTACAGGTGAGCCAAAAAATAATTTTACTTCTTGGAGGAACCTAATTTATGTGTTTTATGTTACTAAAAGATGAAAAATATGTTATGAATCTACTATCTAGCATTGATTTTCTTCATAATAAGATATCTGTTAAAAATATTGGAGTTATGCAAAAAACATTCTTATATGCAGTATGGAATGGGACTTATGCCAACGTCACATAATAAAATAACGCTATTATTTACCTACTTGAGCCAGTATTTTATTAAATCGAAAATAGGTACAAAAAACAAAACAAAAAACTTGGTAGGAGGATAAAAGCAAGGCCTGTAAACTCTAAACAGGCCTTGGGATAATAGTACGTAGTACAAAAAAAAATTCTTGATCTATGTACAGTTTTACTGACGCATTTGTTTCTATAATACTGGAAATATTGTTAGTAAAGTCTTCTAAAACATTGACAGGATTTTTTGCTAAACTCAACAGTTTAAAACTTCTGGAATTAGATCCATAGCTGAAACAAAGTAATTATTTATATCCCTAGCCCTAAAGGGTAAAAACTTAATTTGCATTTTAAATTTTCTTTAATATTTTAAGGAAAAATGGTTACTCTTTTCTTGTTGTATCTAAAGGGTTTTTACGTTCAAGAAGTTTTACGTTGACAAGAAGTTTGATAAAGGTTATTGTACAATTTATTTAAAGCACCTGTTGTAAAACTGTCAGTCTTTGACAACAAGAAAACTTCAGGCCTTGTTAGAGTAAAAATAAAAATCATAAAAATAAAAGTGAGGTTAGGGGCTAGCGCCCGTCCACGCGAATTGTAAATTTTTAATTCTCTATGTTGGCACTCCTTAATCAGATATTTTAATAAATAATCGGACGTGTACTATTTCATTACCGAAATTTGTCACAGTTATTTCAAATCCAAAGTTCGTTTTACTCTCATCAAATTCACTCAAGGTCAACTTCTCCAAATTTCTTTGAAAAGAAATTTAATAAATATAAAACGGTCTAAACAACATTAATTCTCACAACTGGTATTTAAAATGCTATGAAACATGCATAACTCTCGTGATATATCAAAATATTAACATTGTGAAAAATGCATAACCCCCTAAGTTTACAAAAATGACATTTCCAGTCGAATTTATATTAACATATATTTAGAGGGTTAAATATATAGTAAGTACTTACCTTAATAATATTTAGGCTCAATTTTATAAAATAACCCATACTTAAAGTCTGAAAAACTAAAAAACGCACCACAGGTCTGCAACAAAACATTAACGTATACTTCGTAGGACTTATTGAATTTGAAATTATAGTTATACTGCTTCTCTAATAGGTGCCGCTTGGACTTATGCAGTTTTCACATTAGGCTGACGATATACGAAAAAAAAAATCAGTTTTATATCCAATCTCTTCAATCATATGCATCTCCTTCATAATACTATAAAACTCCATAAGTGAACATAATCGTTTTTAATTTCAACTTTATGAACTGAATTATTGTTTGAAAAGGTAGCAATTTCAGATGACAGTACTTTGATAATCGATTTTCCATATTTACAACACCCTGTATATTACAAATTGCATATGTGGATATATTTTGAATCGCCTGAACGATCTCTTTAATTTCATAACCCTCAAGAAGATCTGTTTAAAAAATATTTATTTTTTCATTTTGTACAAACGACAAAAGCGCCACTTTCGTCATTTTGATTTATTTTTACGGAAAAACACAAGAACGATTCAGACTAAATATCAAAACCTTTCTTATCAAATCCCGCCCACCCCCTCCCAATGCTATTTGAATTAACATGCACTGAAAATACTCTTGATTTAATATTTCTAAACGGGCCATATAAAAAAAATTATGATTTTATATTTTTCTGAAATTCGTAAATTAAGCTTTATTAAAGAACATGAAAATTACTCAAGTATTTTTTTTTGTAAAGTAATTTCTAAATTTGGCATTTTCGAGAATTTTGTTATCAAATATTGCTTGAATGTGTATATGCGAAAATACCTAGTTGAATAAAATATTAATAAAGGTAGATCCAAAAATTGGATATATTATATACCAAATTAAATAATATGATGCGTACATATTCGTGACTCACCCTGTATATAAGTAATTTTTTATGTTAATTTTAACCGTAACTAACATAATTTGTCACTATAGTAATAAAAATTAAATAAACACCCGAAAAACGACTATTTAAATCAAAATATCTATATTAGTAATAACGGCAACATTCTAACTATAACACCCTGCATCTGAAAAACTAGTCGTAGGATTAGATTGTACCCATGAGAACTTTTGATCAGAACATCGAGAGTAACAACATAAAAAACTAGAAAAATTAAGCGGAGGCCATTTTTCATAAGAAAAGTGCCGGTTTGTACTATCAAAGATCCATTCTAGCTTACAAAGATCCGTTCTAGCTTACGCAATAGATAACTAATTTAAGTCGAACGACTTAAATTGGTCCGGAGACATCAATGCTGAACGAGACGCGTCGTTGCCAATCACTATATTAGAAGAGATCTTTTAGTTAAAAGTTAATTTGATACAAATTAGCTTGAAATAAAGTTTCTAGGAGTAAGAATACGTTTTAATATAAAACAAACTTATTCTTACAAAAACCTGCATAACTAAATCAAAGAAACTATGCTAAATAATATTTTAATCAAACAGCAGTTTTAAACCTATTGACTTATACAGGAACAGGAACACTTCTTGTTTTTTGAGATACTTGTATGTACGGGGTGAGTTATTATATTATGACACCCACCATAGAGGGTTATTTATTAACAAAAATAGAGAAAAAGTGTAGGGTAAGAAATACATTTTTTAATGGAATACCTTATGTATTGTGTATTTTTATGAAATGCCATTCTCTACTGATTTGCAAAATATATAATTTGATTATATTGGCGCAAAGCGTTTATTAATTTTTTGTGTTTACAACATTACTTGCCATATAAGTATAAGATAATATCAGAGTTGTTACAGTGAAACCAAAATAATTGAAAACGGGTTGCGCCAAACTATATATTTTTGAAATCAGCAAAAAAAGAACATTCATAAAAATTATAATAATATAGGGTGTTCCGTTTAAAAAAAGGTATTTCGTTATATTTTGAAGGGCGTATAGATAGGCATGCGATAATCGTTTGTTTTTTTCATAACGCATTCTGGCGGTTGAAAGAAACCCTAAATCTTTTATAATTACATTTTTCTCTATCTTCGTTAATAAACCTTGTAGGTAGGTGTCAAAATATAATGACTCACCCTGTACATTTTTGAAACAAGTCACAAAGTAATTGTCACTTTTTTAAATTAGGTAATCAGAAAGAAGCTAAATAATTTATATTTACAAGCGGGTTTATCATCATCAACTAAATTTGGTGGAGGCAATATAAATAGCAAAACAGTTATTTTTGTAACGAGTAACCAAAATATTTTTTTTTGACGAATCGTTGTCGTTTCCAGAGGTTAATATAGGTTAATAAAGGTTAATACAATATATGAAAAATATATACTTCTGGGGATCGCCTAAAATTTTCTTTGGCAAAAGTCTGTGGTCGCTACTCTCATCTGCCGGTTTCCTCAACACGCTTGGCAACATTGCGCATTAATTTCTTTGATGAATGTAGGTTTTTCAAATTTACCCTAGATGGGCTTGAATGCTGTCGTGTCTTGTTCGATCTACTGCGTAGCTATTTCGTAATGATTGTAATGATCTATTGTACTATGAGCCTGAGTGGCTGATTTTTTAAGATTTACATTCAATTTCTGCGATAACTGTTAGAGTTAATATAGGTAAGATATATTTTGAAATCAGAAGAATATTACCTTTCAAAAGAAATACCTTTATACAAGGTGCTCCATTTAAAATAACCAAGTTGATATTCATTGATCAACTTACCGATGGTTTTTTGTTTGGTTTTTTTTTGGTACATTTTGAAGATTGAAATAAATCCCAAAATTTTTATTTTTAAAATGTTCTTATATGTCTAAAAATAAACCGTGTAGATCTTGTTCAATATATATTGCAATACCCTGTATATGTCGTAACGGCCTTGCTTTTCCGACGATCGGAGAATCCATTTTATGAGATCGCTCTGACGCCAAGTCTTGCTATGCGATATCTTTCCCAATTGTTGACTCTTCGTCAAATAATTCAGTTTCGTGGCGCCGCTGTTGTTTGACACTCCTGCTAGAAAAAAACGGTATATTTGCGTTTGTATATTCAATAGGTGGTTTAAATTTTAGCTAATTTAAAGCTACTATAAGGAAGTTAACTAAACTGAAAAGCTAAAATTGAGCATTTTTTTAAAAGAAATTTTGACCTTGTGCCGCCGCTGTCGTTGGTTCCCACTGCAGCAAAAAGACCAGCTATTTGTCTAATATTAAGCAATTTCAATTATCTATAGAAAAGATACTTTTATGTAAGTTGCTTTTTTTACAGTGTTCGAACCTGTGCTGCCGCTGTCTATCTAACAATAGATGTCCAATATCTTCAACAACTTAAATTAATATACTTACCGTACCTTTTTAACTATAAGTCACAATCAAAATTACGAACCTTAAATAAAGCCGTAAAAGCCTCAAAAAATTGACTTGAATTCAAATAACTTTTTTTAAATAAAACTTGCTCCTATGCTGCCTCTGTCTATTTAATTTTAGAGATCCAAACTAAAATCGTCTGCAAAACAGTTTTTCAATAGGCTCTGTACATTAATAATCTAAAAAAAACACAAGTAAATAATGAATCTCAAATAAAGCCGCAAAATCTACGTATAAATAAAATATTAAATACAAAATAATTTAACTAAACCTCTGTATTATCTATCAAGAATTTAGAAAATTACATTATTTTCAAATTTGTTTTGCGGTGTATGTATCATTAACGTTAGCTTGCAAGAGTGTCACCGACTCGACTGATCTGGTCGACTGTAGTTCCTTGTTGCCTGCTAATTTGCAGTCAGCAACAAGAAGCTTAATTCAGAGAGGTTAAAATCTTGGAAATACTTCTTTGATGGAGTCTGTTTGATAACATATTTTCGCGATAAACGTAGTCATTGGTAGAGTGAATTGAACTGCCTAAAATAATTAAAAAGTTAGCAGTAGTGTTACTAAACTTGATGCGACCTTTAAAATAATCAGAATACCTATTTAAATTAAGCGGCTTGAATAACAATAAGCAAAGTAAAATTAATTAACAAAATTATGCTATAATTTTGCAGTATACTTCGAAACGACTGGGTGGTCTGAGCTTATACTATGTTATTCTTGAATTTCTGAATTGGATATATATATTTGAGTTAAGAATAAATAGGTGCTGTCAACAGACAACCGTAAAAATACCTCATTTTATATTATTCTAAATTTGGCAAAGTAATAAGACCTCTTCATAAAATATTAAAAAAAAACTAAATTGGTTTTTACCCAGATCTTCCCTCGTAACAGCTTCCATCACACATAATATAACCGAGTTTATATATGCATATAAATAGTTATGTGGTTATAATATAAATTATATAAATATTAACATAAGTCGCTTTTCTATCTTTACGCATGCCCAAGTAAGAATCTATGATAATACATATGTTTAATTCATGGGTACCCGAAGAACCAATTCCAGAAGGGGCAACAATGTTCAGATACAGGAGCGTGGTGTGTCTTTAATATGTCAGTTCAGCGAGTTGAGTACATTTTCCAAAATACAGGGGAGGTGAATCACACATCTAACAGTCATTCAGATTGAAACAAATATACGTTTTATTAACACTACATACAAACATTCATACACTTACCATACTTAAATAAAACTACTGCTTCAAAACTTCAACATACCGTACTTTAAAATTTTGTTTTATTTGTTGGTAATTTATTTTTATTTATATTAAGTTATATTTATTTTTATTTGTTATAACTTTATTTACATAATCTATAAAGAAATCAATTATGACATTTATTATTTGTCGTATAGGACTGACAAAATTTTACCAGTTGATCCTTATTTCACACTTGATTTTGTGCAAAATTTCAACTGAATTGGATAAGTAGTTTTTTTATAATAGTAATATTTCAAGCGTTTTACTAGGCCGCCATTTTGTTCCACCATAATGGGTCCTCACCAAAATTTTACGAGTTTGTAGCTATCATACTTGATTTTTGTGCAAAATTTCAATTCAGTCGAGTAAGCAGATTTTCATCATTAATTATCATCACTGTAGCAACACTTGTACACAATTGGAAAACAATCAACAGAGTATGTTTTTTACAATGACTTTCATAAGATTTTTTAAAATTCGTGATAGGTATTGTTTCGTTTAATGAACTGTATACGCTTTTATTTTTATTTTTCATCCCAAGAAACAACACGAAATATCCTTAACAAACTGGATATATTTAAGAACTTATTATATTAATTTAATTAGGAGAAAATACAATATTATGCTTCGCGTAAAGCACTTGCTCCTGGAAGTCGTAATTTTTGGGCGGCACGCACGAACTTCTTTGCAATAGCATTTCTCAGGAGACACTTCTTAATGTCAATCAGCTGGTGGTTGGTTTGCCGCTCGGAAGCGGGGTTCGGAGGAGCACAAAGGATATAGCCGCGATTTACTTTGCAGGACCGCTGTTGCCACATTTATTTGTCGCAAAAAACAAAAACGATGACTACATTTCTAAGTATATTGGATATACATAATTTACAAACAAACCCCCCGCCTTGAAACACTGTATGTACATTGTCTTCAAACACAAACTTTAAGGGTGTTCGCCTAAAAGGGGGTCTACTGGAAGCGGACACACTTTTGAAAATGCTCGTTTAATTGTTCCATTTGCAGTTTTAATGTCTGCG
Organism: Kuschelorhynchus macadamiae; assembly: GCA_030620095.1. NCBI lineage: Eukaryota > Metazoa > Arthropoda > Insecta > Coleoptera > Curculionidae > Kuschelorhynchus > Kuschelorhynchus macadamiae. Next base: position 370,417 of record JAUTXW010003728.1, on the reverse strand, counting down.
ACCCTATTAACCTTGTCACGACCCTGATAAACACGCACAATTCATCCCAAACGCCATCTTAATGCGGGAACGTTGTCTTACTTGATAAGAACCAAATTTTCTGGCTGCAGCTCTGATTGTGTTTGCTTCCATTTCACTCGATGCTGAAGTTCACTGACATATTCTTTGTTCCAGCGAGACCAAACATTTTGCTTCATCTGCTGGATTCGCTGATAAACGGAAAGCCTGGATTCAGGTACATGGCTAAGGTCTGGATCTGGTAACTCTGTCAAGCTCTTCCCGATTAAAAAGTGGGCAGGAGTCAAGGGACAATAATCATTGGGGTCGGACGACAATGGAGTAAGTGGACGGGAGTTCAAAATGGGTTCTATTTGAGCTAATAGAGTGGTTAATTCTTCGAAAGTTTAATTAGCGTTTCCCGCCACTCTCTTGAAATGATGATTGGCCAACTTCACTCCTGCCTCCCACAAACCACCAAAATGTGGTGACTGGGTAGGAATAAAATACCACTGAACGCCCTCTCGAGAATAAATATCACAAAGTTTATTTTCATTATCAATTAAATACTTCCCTAATTCGTTTAATCCCCGATCGGCACCTACAAAATTTGAACCGTTATCTGAATAGACCTGGCTGGGTTTGCCACGTCTCGCAACAAATCTTCTGAATGCCATGACAAAAGCTTCACTAGTTAAATCAGAGACTACCTCCAGATGCATGGCCTTTGTTGTAAAACATAAAAACACTAACGTAACTCTTGGACAACCTTGCGCCTTTGTCTTTTATCGTAAGCGGACCCATGTAATCTACGCCTACTATGTAACTAATCGGCTCTGAGGAAGGTCGCCTATGATTGGCTGAATAATTTGAGGTTTAAACCGAGAACATTTCAAACAATTTCTAACTGTAGCCCTTACTAAAATTCGGCCAATATTTGTCTCTAATAGAAGCTAATAATAATTACGGACCTGCATGCATCATCCGTTTATGTTCGTACTCACATAATAATTTTGTTAAATTATGCTTGGGCGAAATTAGCATTGGATGTTTTTTATCAAAACGAAAACTTGAATTTCTTAGTCGGCCTCCAACCCTTAAAATTTCACGTTCATCGAGAAATGGATTTAGACTTAGTAATTTGCTTTTCGAACTTAGAGTTACTATTTTTTAAACGATTGTATTCCTCAGGAAAACTTGTTTTTTGAGATATCTTGACTAAAGAAGTCGTTGCAAAATCAAGTTCGCTGAGCAAAATAGGACCCGTTATACACTTATTCCCTCTATTCAACCTTTTATAACGGCAATTATTTAAGAATCTAAACATCCAAGCAACAACCCGCATTAACTTGCTAAAACTAGAAAATCTGCTAAAGATATATGAATCAAATTCAGCTGAGACCAAAGAAAAACGCTTTTTGCTGGAACGCAATTCAGGTAAATTTTCTATTTTAACTATTGATTTTGGCCACAGGTTTTCAACCTGACTTAAAATGATGGGCAATTCCACCACAAACCCATATCTATTATTTGTTTTGGAAAAACTCCGCGAGATAAAACATCAGCCGGGTTATTTTTCGTCGAAACATGCCTTTATTCATGCTGACTTGTCAAATCTTGAATTTCCGAAACACGACTGCTAATAAAAGTTTTAAGCATATTTGGAGGAGTTTTCAACCACCCTAGTACAATAGTAGAGTCTGACCAAAATATGCATTTATCAATTTTTAAATTTAAAGAATGCAAAACCTTGTCTGCTAAACGTTCCAATATCAAAGAACCGCAAATTTTTAATGGTTTTAAAGGACTGACTTTGCTTTTCGCACATAATAATCGTACTGTAATTTCCCTGGTTATCGATAGAACGTACATAGATTACACCTCCATAAGCATTATCGGTAGCATCTGAAAACCCATGCAATTCACAACCAACCGCGCTTATACAGGAAATATGACGTGATATTCTAAGCTCGTTTTTAAAAGGCAATGCAGCGCGAAATTTTGACCAAATATTATACAAATGTGCTGGCTATGCCTCGTCCCATGACAATTTTTCTAGCTATAATTTTTGAAAGAGGATTTTAACAATAATTATACAGGGTGCCAACCAACCTGGTGGATCAAAAATGTGCGCAATATGGGATAAAATACTTCGCTTTGTAACTCTCTCGTGTTGTTCATACTCGCCTATTTTAAATTTTAGACTGTCAGACCAACATGCCCGTGTCAATCCTAAGGTTTTTGCATTCTCATTCGTCCCAAAATCAAGAATATTAAACTCTTCATTTTGTTGGCGAACCGCACTCAAAATTTCTGGCTCATTCGATATCCATTTTCGTAATTTGAAACAATCTCTCGCTAACACATCAATTGAATCAACTGAACACAAAAAATCATCTACATAAAATGAAGTCCTTATAATTTGTGCAATGTCTGGGAAGATATCCTCGCACTATTCTGCTAACTGCTGATACATCTTATCGCCAAAAAACTTGCAGATGCCTGACCATAGGTGACTGTATTTAAATTAAATATTTTGATAGGATTATCAGGCGATTCTCTGCAAATGGCATTGGCGCGGATCGATTAGAACCTGTCGATACATTTTAGCTATATCAGCAGATATAACATATTGATATTTTCGGAACCTAAATAAAATACTTAATAAATCAGACTGCATTACTGGCCCCACCATTTGCAGATTTGAAGATGTTGGCATACTACAATCAAAAACTACTCTAAGTTTTGTGGTCAAACTGTCTTCTTTCATCACACCATGGTGCGGTATGTAGTAACCAAATTCACTCTCATCTGCATTCAAAACTTCATTCATATGACCCGAGTCTATATATTCATTTATAAATTCACAATATTTTTGCTTAAAATCCGAATTTGACAGAAATTTACGTTCCAATGAGAAAAATCTACGCATCGCTTTATTCTTAGGCTCACCCAAACTCTCTACAGACCCTTTTAAAGGCATCAATACAATAAATCTATCGTCGGTATTACGCTTGAAATTATTTTGAAAATGAGCCTCACATTCATTTTCCTCATTCGACCACATCCTTTTTTCGCTGGAAAAATCATGTTCTATTTCCCAAAATTTTCGTAAGTCAATTTCATTTTTTTGGTTCAGAAATATTTGTGCTAAAATTGCAAACCATTTTTTCACAGTTTTGCCCTTCTATACGACCTGACACAATCCATCCAAATCATGTTTTTTGCAGAACAGGTCGGCGAGGCCCTAAGCTGATTTGCCCTATACATAATAATTGGTAAAATAACTCTTTTCCTATCAAAATATCTATCTGACTATTATAATAAGAGGGATCCGCCAAAGTGATATTTTTAGGAATTTCCAATCTATTAACATTTAGTTTAACATTTGGAATTTGCCCTATTATTTCTTGTAAAACCAAGCAGTCTAAATCTTTAACAAATGCATTGTGCAGCGATTGTATACGAAGTTGACAACGATAATTTATATTAGAAATTGATTGCCCTAATCCACTTACCACAAAATTAATTTTTTCTTTACTTAACTTCAGTCTTTCGCACAGTTCCTGAGTCACAAAATTTGACTGACTCCCTGAATCTAAAAGAGCGCGAGCTACATGCCATGCACCCCTTTTATCTTGAACTTCCAATAGAACCGTGGAAAGAAAAACATGAGAATGTGAACTTAACGATGACAACGCAACCTGGAAATTTTGCTCCTCATTATCCTGATTGCTAGGATTATTAGGTGATTTGACAGTTTACACTTGGTACACGGACCCAAACGACAATATCGACTATAATGTCCACTCTTTAAACAATTTAAACACAATTTTAATTGCTTTGCTTTTTCAAATCTATCACTAACTTGTAATTTTAAAAACTCGGCGCAATTTGTAATTAAATGGCTAGCTTGACACGATACGCATTTCATCTCCTTAACATGAAGACCTTTTGAACTAAACTTTTGTTTTTCCCGGTGGTTATGGCTCCCTTTTTTGTCTTTCTCCGCATATTTTCGACGCTCTAAAGTTTCTAAAAGATCCGCTCGTGATCTTCAAAATCTCTCAAATCACCCCAAGAAAGAATTTGCGTCTTTGAACCCTTAAACTCTTCCCATTCGCGATCTGTTATCGGATCTAACTTTGTACTAACTAAATACATAATAAGCGGATCCCACTGCTGTGCTTCTTGCTTCAACGCAGTCAAAGCGTTTAAATTTTTTGACACACTATCAGTTAAAAACCGTAATTTTTCGGCTGATTCCCTTTCTAAAGGGTCAAAGTCAGACAAAGTCCTAATATGCAAATTAGCAAGCGATCATTATGAAATCGCTCATACAAAGTTGTCCAAGCTATATTATAGGTATCACCCGAAAAATCTAAGGAACTAATAACCTGTACAGCAGCGCCCTCCAAGAAGGATCTTAAATAATAAAACTTTTGTATTGCAGTTAAAGACATGTTATCATGTATCAAACTACTAAAAATGTCTCTAAACTCCAGCCATGCTTTATAATCTCCCGAAAACTTTGGCAATGTGATAACTGGTAATTTAACGCCCTGTAAACCCATTGGCCTTACACCACCAACGTCACTATTACTTGAGCTAGAAGAATTCGCATCTTCTGGCTTAAACTTGGCAATCATAGTTTTCGCCTGAGCCTTTAAATTGAAATAAACATCATCAAAACTAGTGCGTTCTTTTAGCTCCTTGTCTAAATTTTCAGACAAAAATTCCAATTCATCTTGCAAGTGCTCAAATTTGTCGTAAGTTAATTCGATTTTATTAAGCCGTTCCTGAAGCTCACACAGCTCAGCATCATTCAGAGAGGTTTTGGGTTGCAGGCCCTCTAAATATTTTTTAAAATTAGTTATTTTCGATTTGCAAGTACCCCTCCCCTTAACTAGCTTATCTTTATTCTCGGCTATTCTACTAAGCGCTAACAAATCTATTTTTAAAGCAAAGGATGCAAAAACAACACGAAATATCCTTAACAAACTGGATATATCCAAGAATTTATTACATTAATTTAATTAGGAGAAAATACAATATTATGCTTCGCGTAAAGCACTTGCTCCTGAAAGTCGTAATTTTTGTGCGGCGCGCACGACCTTCTTTGCAATAGCATTTCTCAGGAGACGCTTCTTAACGTCAATCAGCTGGTAGTTGGTTCGTAGGAGCAGAAAGGATACAGGCACGATTTACTTTGCAGACGGACCGCTGTTGCCACACTTATCGGTTGCAAAAAACAAAAACGATGACCACATTTCTAAGTATATTGGATATACATAATTTACAAACAGGTTACGCGAGAATTCGACAAAAGATTGTTCTCGAGTTCTTAGATTATCTTTGGGTACTATTCACAGGATTAAAAAAAAAACACAAGTACGTACCTTACAAGTATAGACCCACACAAAGTTTGCTAACAGGTGACCAAGAGAGACGGGTGGAATTTTATGAGTGGCTCATTAATATGATTAACAATAATCCAAATATTTATAAAGGCATGTTTAATAGAAAAAAACCGACATTACTGGAGTCGTGAAAACTTAATGAGCAACCACCTTGTAGGTCTAAGTGACACATCAGTATCAATGTGTGGTGTCGCCTTATTGGTTCAAAAATATTGGGGCCTCTCTTTTACGAAGGTACGTTGACAGGAGAGCGCTACCTACAACTAATTAGAAATCACTTGGAGAACATTTTAAATAACGTTAATTTAGTTGGTCGACAAGAAAATTTTTTTTAACAAGAGGTGAAGCTTTTGCAAATCTACTAACCGAACTTTTTGGAAACCGATGGATAGCTACACGCGGTCCAGTCCGATGGCCTCCGCGTTCACTCGATGTCACCCCTCTAGACTATTGCTTTTTAAGGGCGAGTAGGAAGGTTTTGAAATGTGCTCGTTAATGTGTGGAAGTAGAAGGAAATGTTTTTCAGTACTTGATGTGACTTTATGAACATTATTTTGTTTTGATATTTGTTTGCTAGGTTTTTTTATCTACATAGTATTAGATTTCCTGTGTTAAATGTTTTTGCTGACCGTTATTGGCTCGGTTATTGGCCTTTAGTCAGTAATTATTAATTTTAAAGATATGTAGGAAATGACAATTTTTGTTTAGAATTCATGGTTCAGTTCAATGTCAATTTTTTTTAAATAACTAATTATTGTAATCGGCATAAAATATAAAATTTGCTCGAATTCGTGCTTCTGTTAATACGAAAATTAATAATTAGTTTTAAGCGAGTTGTAATTCTGTTTGTACCCAATTAATTATTATTTAATAAAATGCGAGTTATTATCTTTTAATCTTAACCAGTACAACTCCTTGCAGGTATAATACCTAACAAACGTAACAAACATTTTGACTTGTTTTCCATGGTACACTTACCAGTTGATGGTAACTATTCTGTTTTCGTCATTATGACGTAATATATGTGTTCGGCCTACTTCGTGTTAAAAAACAATTATAAAAATTATAATAATAATTTGTAAGATTGAGTTTATTTTAAACAGACTTGGATATCAATTCTAGGTTACCATGACTTTAATACGTCATATTGACATCGGCAACTTTAAACCTAAATAACGCAAAAACGATTAAACAAAATATCAACATGTGTGGCATTTTTGTAATTGCGGAAAATTATTTACCAGTAAAATTGAACATTTAGATTCCGGAAAGATGCTATAGAAAGGCATTATGGGTGGACTTTATCCGGACTATTAAATCAAACGATGAGTAATTTTCAGTCCTTATGTTGCTTTTCGGATTTATCCTCATCAAATTTATGGGATGTGTTAGATATAAGACATGCAAAATCGTAAAACACAGGGATATGTATGAGAGGTCATAACACTTGAAATAAAGCTGCAAGCTTTTAGGAAAATTTTAAAATTTTTAAAAGTTCTGTGTTTATGTAAGTTTAATTATTTTTTACTTTTTAGTTCAATAAATAGTTTAATTTTTAGTTCAATAAAAAGCTTTTTTTTACTTTTATTTTGTTAATGCCTCTACTTTAGATAAAAATGGCAACTCTTTAAACAGTTCTCTAAAAAGGGTCTAAATTTGATTGAAATCATTCCCAAGTCCATATTAAAGTTCAGAATAAGATTAATCAGAATCATCTGTGATACAAAAAAAGGCTTTTTTACTAGTTAGTGTTACGCCTGAAGGCAGAAATGTTCTAGGTTTTCTATGGTTTGAGAATTTTGATAAGAAAATCGGTAAATCTCTTTATGCGGAACCTTTCTCGTTGTGAACTATTACTTTTATTGGGAAGAGTGAAGTGTGGTTCAAGTTAGTTCAGTACATAGGCACATATGTGTCTCTTCATTTTTATTGGACGTTATTTTGTTTCATTATATCGGATTCCTACCAATATGTTTACCACATCCTTTCTACCTATGCCACACTTGATTTTTGGGCATAATTTAAAATAAATTCAATAAGTATCTCATATTCACATTTAATTTTTCTGCAAAATTTAAAATCAATTGAACAAGATTTTCTACGTTGATTTTTTAAAAATTTTATTTGGCCTTCATTTTGTTTCGCCATCTTAAATTGAAACCCATATTATCAGTCTTTACCTACTCCGTTGGCCCGCAGATATCCCAGATACTAAGTTTCTGAATGGTTTTCATTAACGATCCTCTTGTTGTTATGTTAGAGTAGTGCATTATTTGGCATTAGGATCCAGTAAAGAAAACAAAAGCCCTTTTTTTAATTTCCCACGTTTCCTCAGGGTACATAGATTTTATATCCTGCATAAAACTTATATTAGTCTTTACCTACTCCATTGGTCCGCAGATATTTCCTAACTCCAAATAATACACCACTCTAACATAACAAAAAGAAGATCGTTAACGAGAACCCTTTAAAAATGTAATATCTGGGAAATATCCGCGGACCAACGTAATAGGTAAAGACTGATAACATGCGTTTCATGCAGGATAAACAATCTATATAATATATATATATATATATATAGGTATAAAATAATATCTAGGAAATATCGGCAGACAAACGGAATATTTAAAGACTGATAATATGGGTTTCATGCTGGATATAGAATCTACATTTGTGTCCTGAAGATGTAACAATAAAGTTGCGAAACGTCGGCTATTTAAAAATTGTTTTTTTGTTTTTTTTTACTGCATCCTAACCCCAAATAATACACCATTCTAACATAATGACAAAAGAATTGTTGTGTAACGAAAACCATTTAGAAACTTAATATCTGGTTAATATATGCGAAACAACGCAGTAAAAGTACTCATAATATGTTCTATATATGTGTCCTGAGGATACAACAATTAAGTTGCGAAACGTCGACAATTTAAAACTACTAGGGAAATAAAATTACTTGTTTTTTTAATGGATCTTAACCACAAATAATACACCACTCTAACAAAAAAATTTTAACATTGTTCCGCCATATTGAATTTTTACCAAAATATTATAAGGCCATCCCCATATGCTCTTTAATTTTTGACCAAAATTTGAAGTCAATCGGGTAAGTAGTCTTTAAGTTATGTCGCGAACTGACAGACAGACAGACAGACAGAAAGACCAAGAGACGGACCGACGGAGTTGATAAAACATATTTTTTAACATCTAACGACGCTAAGGATAAAGTTGTGTAAAAGTGAGATGGTGAATTTTTCACGAAAAATCTTGAATTAGTACCACTATTTTACTAGTTTGTTCCTATACCACAATTAGTTATAGCACACAATTTGAAATCAAATCATTAATGAATTTTTAAATATTTTATTACGCCGCCATTTTGTTCTGCCACCTTGGATTCCTACCAAAATGATACCAGTGGATTCCACTATAATACTTGATCTGAAGATGAATTTGAGATAAATTGGATGAGTATTTTTTTAATAATAGTTTTTTTACATTTCACTAAGCCATCATTTTGTTTCGCCATATTGAATTTTTACCAAAATGTTACCAGGTCATCCCCATACGACCCTTAATTTTTGGCCAAAATTTCAAGTCAATCAGGTAAGTAGTTTTTTAGCTAAGCCGCGAACAGACAGACAGACCGACGGAATTGAGAAAACATGTTTTTCGTCATCTAGGGACCCTGAAAAGTGAAGATCTGAAAAAATCTCGGAGAGTAATTTTTTCACGATTACAATACTTCCCTTTTACGAGGGAAGTAAAAAAACAGTTAAAAATATGTTTTTTTAATATTTCGTACATCGTTGGAACATATAGTTGTTAGGGCTCGTAATACCGTCGTTGTGCCATTAGCCCTCTGGGTGTGCAACTTGAAAACCAAATGTACTGATACAGTATATTATTGATTTTTTGATAACTAGGGAGACTGATACCATTAGGTGGATCTGTCCCAGGTTAGCAACGGTTAGGTTAGGTTAGGTTACCAAATCAGTAATTTGACTTTAACGACGGCTTTAACAGCCAACCTTGAGTTAACCTAGCACAGATTCTTCTAGTGATGCCGATCCACTTATCTAATAAAATATCTATAATAAACTGTATCACTCAGTTTGTTTTTCAAGATACTAACCCAGGGGACCGATGCCGGTGCTATATAATGTATGATAATATGTTAAACTCGTCGAGTTGCTGATCGTGTTTGGTGACCGGTGATTTCTTAATGTGCCCAAAACTGATGTGGTGTCACAGCGTAAAATATCTTCTCTGAAATTCTCCTATTCTCTTTTGGCTGTTGTACGTAAATCCATCCTCTTAAGTCATGAGACGCTATAGACATTGAGAATTGCGACTGATATTATAATGGCTGTATGGGGACTTTAAAACATTCTGAATACGAACTCAACAACCCAAATTCTCCACCACATATAGATTTTGAGTTATAGAATGCATCAGTTATTTTTACCTTATTCCAAAATGTTTATATAATTTTTATATATTTTTCTCTTACTTTTTTACCTTTTACACTACTCTCGCAAAATGTGTGTTATTAACCTTGATTCTCTAATAAATTAATCTAATTCCTTTCTATCATTAAGACTGTAAATTAAATAATTATCAACATAAGACGATTCTTTTAACTTTCAAACAGTGTATTCTAAATGTTTCAGAACATCGTTATTTAATTGGTGAGGTATAGTAGCGGCCAAAAGAAACGGACGGAAATGCAAAAAGCAACTCTTGCATATCTATATATTTTTATTTTTTTACTTCCCTCGTAAAAAGGAAGTACTGTAATAGCGAAAAAATCACTCTCCGAGATTTTTTCAGATCTTCAGGGTCCCTAGATGACGAAAAACATGACTTCAAATTTTGGTCAAAAATTAAAGGGCATATGGGGATGGCCTGGTAAGATTTTGGTAAAAATCCAATATGCCGAAACGAAATGGCTTTAGGCTTAGTGAAAATTAAGAAATATTAAAAAAATTATTATTACAAAACTTCTCATCCAATTTAACTCAAATTTTGCAAAAACATCCAGTATTTTATTAAAATTAACTGGTAACATTTTGGTATGAATCCAAAATGGCGGAACAGAATCGCAGCTTAATAAAATAAAAATTCAGCCTGAAAAACTGCTTAATGGTTTGATTTCAAATGGCCATAATTATTTGTGGTATAGGGATAAACTAGTAAAATAATGGTACTAATTCAAGATCGCCGAATAAAATAGTGGCCAAATAAATTGTTTGTAATCGTGAAAAGGTCACCCTCTCACTTTTACACATCTTTACGGTTTAGCGTTGCTAGATCCCAAAAAATATTGTTTTATCAACTCCGTCAGTCCGTGTGTCGGTCTTTCTGTTTGTGTCTCAGTTCGCGGCATAGCTTAAAGACTACTTCACGATTGACTGAAATTTTGGTCAAAAATGAAAATCCAATATGGCGAAACAAAATGGCGGTCTAGTGAAATATTAAAAAAGATATTATTAAAAAACTACTCATCGAATGTATCTGAAATTTTGTAAAAAACATCATATTTGGGATTAAGATCTTTTTTTTTAAATTGTCGACGTTGCGGAACTTAATTTGTGCATCCTCAAGATTTTCATTTTGTAGGCATAATAGGTGGGCAAAACAATTGATTAATCACTTATTAATCAATTACTCGATTATTTTTTTTAGAAAAATCGAAAATCGATTATTTTTGATTAATCGATTATTTTCGATTATTTTTGTAGACTGCCACCTTTATGGTCCCACGTTTCAAAACATCATTTTTTAGTTCTGCAGAAAACCATGTTATTGAAGATATAATATTACAACTTAGTAGCGAATTAGAAATAATTTCAGTGGCTGAGACTAGAGCTGCGTAAATTTGCCAGCGATTGACGTTAAAGAAGATCCATTGATGTGGTGGAAGTATAACGCTCATGTATTTTTTTATCTTTCCCAGTGTGCAAAAAAGTTTCTTTCTGTTTAAGCTTCCAGTGTTCCATCTTAATGAGCATTTAGCAAAGGAAGCCAAATAGTCAGTGACCTCAGAGCGTCGTTAAGTGGGGATCACATTGAGCAGCTTGCCTTTTTAACTATGAATAAAAAAATGGTTGGCTTTCCTAAAAATGTATAATAATACTGTTATTTTTTTAAAACCAAAGAGTTTAATTTAAAACAAGCCGGTTAAGGGCAAGGGGCAAAGTTTTATTTTAAATGAAATAAAAAAAATATTTTTTTTAAGTGTATTAAAAAATATGTTGTGTGGCCACTGGCCATGGGACTTGTGGGCGGCAAAAACAACCTGTGTTGCTTTTTGTTATTATTCGAAAATAATCGATTATTTTAGATAATCGATAATCGATTATATATTCTGTTATTCGCACAGCACTAGTATCGGGGGCGCAAACTGAAAATGGATCGATATCATAACGTGCTTTTCAAGGGGATCCTACAGCATTTTTTGTAATCGTTATTTTATATTTAAATTACAGTCCACCTAATGGGGGAAAGGATAAGTATGATTGTCATTGTTCTTCAGTTTTTAAGGTACAGAATAAACGTCCATGCCATGTTTTTATTTTTCATGTTCCAAATGCAATCTGGCGTAATAACTAAAGAACTATCAGACAGCAGTGCAATGTTGTCAGGATTACTCAGGTCCAGGCTTGAAATGTATTTCCTTTTTACTTTTTTTCAATGTAGCAAGTATTGATGTATATACTGGTTTAGATAATATTTTATCATAGAATGTGCACCATTTAGCATATTTTGTTGATTATTTAACCGAATCTAAGTATTTATAATATGATCAATTTTATTGAGACTTCAGTAATGCTGATTTGATTGAGCAAAATGTTCTAGAGATCTGAGTACGAGCTTGGCTGCAGAAAGACTGAGTCAGATAATCTAGGTGGGTATAAACTGGTCATTTCCTAAAAACACATTAAAAGTTCTTGATTTTTGAGACCGTTTAGTCCTACATTGGACATCTTATTTGTAAGAAAAAGAAAGTGCACAGGAAGTATATGTCATCTCGATTCCACTAGGATTATTAATCATTTGCAAACCTTAGGTCATTTCAAAGGGAGGTGCATGATATGTATAATGCTGTGTATATTTGGGAACGAACGGTTTACAATCCTTACAATACCACTCATTATGGCACTGATTGCCTTATACACCTTTTGCAAATGTCGAAGACGAACACGTAACATCAAGATTGGAGTATCCACTAGCAACGATGACAATCCACCCTCTCCACCTAAAAGAGGATCTAACGTTATACAATGGAGAAGAATAATTCCCAGAAGGAGACCGAGCATCCGCCTTGGCCACCCGATTGAAGAAAGTGAAAAGATTGAACTCAACCTCAATAAGCAGAGGACCTGAAAGTTGTCACCACGCGTCAACTTTCATCTTAATGGGGGAGTTGTTATATCCTTTCTCACGAGCAATGTCACCTTCAAGTATGATGCCCTTGGTTCCCACCATATCAGATGTCGGTTATCTCAAGGAGACGGCGAGTACCGAGACGCCTCGTCAGCAGAATCTGCCCAGCAAGCAAGTTCCCACTGACACAGCATTCGTTTTTCATATAAATAGTGTAAACTGTAAATAAAATCATGATTCGTTTTTAAGCTTCTATACTGTCAGTTTAATTTTTGATTTTGTAAATAAAAATATTTTTTAAAAAAGTGAATTTTAAGTCGAGTGATATAACAAATTGGCGCAGTCGTGGTAGGATCTGGCAACGTTGGCAGAACAAGAGAACTCTAACTGGCAACGGTGGATTCCAATCATTAATCCAGAAGAACAAAGAAGCCCCATTTTGTGCATTGTGACGTCATCAACTTGGCAGAACACGCATCTACGGAAGGAACACATAGTGAAGCCCCTGGTAGAACTAACTGCTAAGAACACGACGAGCGATGTTTCTACTCGGTTTGTAAGTAACGAATCATCACGTTTATTTTAAAAATAATATTTAATTAAATACCTGTTCGATTTTTCAAAATGGATCTTACATTTTATTAATTAGTAAAATAATCAATTATTCTGTTAATTGATTTTCCGATAAACTAATCAATTATTCTGCTAATTGATTTCTGTATTTCTAAGTGTAACATCGTATAATTTATGTATAATCAGTTATTCTGTTAATTGATTAATTTTAAAATATTTTTTGGAATTATTTTGATCAATTATTCTGCTAACTGACCTTCAGATCACATTTGTATTTTTATTATCACAAGAAATATTACAAAGTTTTAATTTAATTACACTAACTAGTTGATAAGAACTGTTTAATTTACGTTGGTTGGCATACTACTTTACGTACTGTCTATCAACATAAAATTTCGTAAAATATTTTGTGTTTTATATCCTTTTTATCGTATATTGTGCTAGTGTTTATTGTGTTGATATATTGAGCAAATATGACGGAAACTGAAAGAAAAAACTGCAGGAGCAGCGGTAGCAGTAATCGAACCTTATAAACTTTCCGAGATTTTTTCTATTATCCCCGAATTTGAAGGTGATCAAATATTTTTACAAACCTTCCTAAATGCCTGCGAATGTGCATATGATATGTCTACGGGTAACCAAAAAGATCTTTTAGTGATTCACATAAAAAATAGGTTGCGAGGGAGAGCAGCGCAGCTGATAAGTTCCCGAAATCCACTTTCTTTTCTAGAGATAAAGCAATTACTTAATTCTCACTTCGGAGATACGCGAGATCTATCTTCCCTTATTCAGTACTTACAAAGAATGAGACAACTACCAAACGAATCTCCTTTGACTTTCCTTAACAGACTCAAGTCCTAAATGCCAAAATGCATGCCAACATGCAAAAATCCATAATCGCACCCAGTCAAAAGGCAGCCCAAATAACATTAATCGAATCCATGTCTCTAAATAGCCTACTTACTGGCCTGGAACCCTGAATTGGCCATATAATACGTGCAGGAAATCCACCTAATCTTTTGGAAGCACAAATTCGCATAAGACGCGAGCTTCAACTATCGTATTTCGAATCCCAAAAATCTTCTAGACCCAATCCACCTGCTAGACCTATTATTCAAACTAATAAAAGACCTAATGTACAATCCCTTAAATGTCAAAGCTGTGGTCGCAATGGTCACTTAGCAAATGAATGTAGATCGCAACAACGTCCTAATGGTTATACTTCCCAGAATTTTGGCAATTTCCAAAGGCCTAATACCAATCAACAATCAAATTCTTTTCAATTAAGCACCTCCTTTCAATCGAATAGACCAAACAACGGCCAGCCAAGACCGCAGTACACACCCCATAACCAATCAAACCAAAAGAATTTCCAACGTCAAACGCCATTTAAAAATTTCCAACGTCCTTCAGTAATACAAAATAATCCCCAGCATCGTGCTCATGTTGTCAATTTCGACAATTACCAATATTCCAACGATAACTATTCCGAACCCCAATATGACGAGTATTGTAACCAATATGCAGGAATGTATGAAGATAACCGCGATTACGAGTATCAAAATGTTGAAAATATTGACCAACAAGATAAAACGAATTACGATGAATATCAGGATTTTCTTCCCACTTCGAATCAAAACCATCCTCCCATTCGACAGATTTCAAATACCGATGCCGTGACGGAAATCCAAAATCAAATACAAACCCTGAATTTGGAGGACATGAACCCGTCATTGAATTTCCCAGAACAACATTTTCTTTAAATCTCCTTCTTGCTGTTAACCCGAAAAATCTATATTACATAAAAGACACATCTAACACTTTTAAACTACTTATAGATTCCGGAGCAGGAATTACGATATTTAAAGAAAACACAGTAAAACAATTTCCTCAACGTTTTCCCGAAAACGTTACGATTCAAGGCATCACAGACCAAAAACTTCTTATCACCGAATCAGCCCTAGTTCCTTTTCAAGCCGGAAACCCACATAAAGTGTACATATACGATTTAGATATTAATTTCGATGGTATTCTAGGACTCGACTTTTTAGGACACTATAAATGCACCATCGACCTAAAAAATAAACAACTTGTTACAAATTTTAAAACTTTACCACTGTTTAAGGCAGAAGAAAACCTTGAACAAAAACATAAAAAAACAACTAACGTAAACTACTCTAACGAAATTAAGATTGAAGGTAGGACCGAACAAATTTTTAAATTACGTTGTGATTTAGTCAACACCGATGCTATCCTATCTAGGCAGGAAATTGAAAAAGTTCACATTCCAAACGCAATTATCCATGTCAAAGAAAAAGGCGAATTTCTAACTTCTGTGATTAATACAAATGCCATCCCGAAAACCGTTAATTTTTCCTTTTTCTTCTCATTCGCTACTCAATTACAATTTATCCGATAAACAGCTATCTTTTAACCGCAGTCCCAACATTAAGTCCCAACTTCGTTTAGAGCATCTTAACGAAGAAAAAAAAGAAATAATTACCAATCTTTGCGTAGATTTTGAGGACATATTTTACTTCGAAGGTAACAATCTTACTTTTACCAACGAAATTAAACACCAAATTGACACCAATGGTGCAAAGCCTGTTTTCACCAAATCATACAGGTATCCCCATATTCACAAAGAAGAGGTAAAAACTCAGGTTAATAAAATGTTAGAACAAGGAATTATAAAACCCTCTATTTCACCTTGGTCATCTCCAGTTTGGGTCGTCCCCAAGAAACTTGATTCCTTGGGCAAACAAAAATGGAGAGTAGTCATAGATTATCGTAAATTGAATGAATCCACGGTAGATGATAAGTACCCGCTTCCCAATATTTCCGATCTTTTGGATCAGCTAGGCAAGTGCCAGTATTTTACAACCCTGGATCTAGCTTCAGGATTTCACCAGATCGAGATAGACCCTAAAGATATTCCAAAAACTGCTTTCTCTGTCGAGAACGGACACTACGAATTTATAAGAATGCCCTTTGGTCTTAAAAACGCCCCGTTCACTTTCCAGAGAGTAATGGACAACATCCTTCTAGGCATTCTCAATGAACGTTGTCTCGTCTATATGGACGACATCATTGTGTATTCACCCACAATCCATGACCACATCACACGCTTACGCGAAGTTTTTAAACGTCTTCGAAAAGCAAACCTTAAAATATAGCCTGACAAATGTGAGTTCCTCAGAAAAAAGGTAGCATATCTTGGTCACCTAATCACTCAGGACGGAGTTAAACCTAATCCCACTAAAATCGATTGTATACAGAAATTTCCAGAACCAAAAAATTCAAAAGACATAAAATCCTTTCTGGGTTTAGCTGGTTATTATTGTAGGTTTATTCCAAACTTTGCGAAAATATCAAAGCCCCTTACCAGATTGTTGAAAAAAGATATCAAATTTGATTTCGACTCAGATTGTCGTCAAGCTTTCGACGAACTAAAACAATTACTGACTTCTGACCCAATTCTCATCTATCCAAATTTCAATGCGCCTTTCCTACTAACAACGAATGCAAGCGCATTTGCGATAGGCGCTGTACTTTCCCAAGGTCCCATTGGCAAAGACTTACCCATTGGTTATGCCTCAAGAACATTATGTAAAGCCGAAACCAATTACTCAACAATAGAGAGAGAACTACTTGCAATTGTATGGGCCGTGAAATATTTCCGTCCATATTTATTTGGGAGAAAGTTCATTCTAGTCACAGATCATCGTCCCCTTACTTGGTTACTTTCTATTAAAGACCCAGGTAGTAGGTTAGCACGATGGCGGCTAAAACTAGGAGAATATCAGTACGAAATTGTTTATAAACTGGGAAAAAATAATAAAAACGCTGATGCTTTATCTCGAATAAAAGTAAATCATTTCCAAGAATGCGCAAAGCTTCAAACAAAAATATCTGTTTTTGCATCAAATGAGACAGATTCCGAAGAACCTATCGAAGAACCTAAAACCTATGACGACGCTGTAATAGCCGAAGAATACAATAAATTCGTAAGTCTTTACGAAACCAGATCCCTGATCGATTATTCTAAAATCGAAACAACCAACGACCAGCTGTTGGATAAGTCACACAAAAATATTATAACATTCTTTCGACAAAATAAGTTAGAAGAACTACATCATAAGATTCTTGACGATATTTTCGAGGAAAACATGGAATTTAATCCAAAACAAATAAATATTTACTCCAGTAAATCAACAAAAAATCGTAAATATTTCATTATTCCTCTCCCGTTTAACCCCGAAACTGTCACACAACTTCTCTTTTACATTCTCTATACCGGTCAAGACGAACTTGACATCTCTTGTACCTATTTCGTTGAAAACACACTCGAACTTCCTATCTTTGAAATATTTTCGTATATTTTTGCAGACAAAAATATAAAAGTAAGTATTTGCCAAAACATCACAACAACCCCTAATGAAGACGAAATACCTCAGATCTTAGATCATTAGCATCGCGGAAAAACCAACTTACATCGCGGAATTAACGAGACGTTAAGACTCATAAAAGAAAAATACAATTGGCCAGGCATAATAAAAGCCGTAGAAAACTTTATTAAAAGTTGCGAAACTTGCCAAAAAGTAAAAATCTGTCGTAAAAACCTAAGCAGTCCCCTAGTCGTAACAGAAACGCCCAAAACACCTTTTGAAAGAATAAACATAGACATATTTGAATACCCAACTTGAAATTACGCCCTAAGAGTGCGTGACGAACTAACAAAATTTACACAAGCTTACCCTATAGAGGATAAGACAGCAAAATCTGTCGTTAATACACTTCTTGTATTTTTTCAAGATTACGGAACTCCGTTACGTATACATTGTGATTATGGCGGAGAATTCAAAAACACCTTAATGAATGACCTCTGTGAGCTTTACGATATCAAACTAACCTTCTCTAGCGTAGGACACCCTCAGTCAAACGGCTCTGTTGAAAGATTTCACGCGACACTTAGTGAAATGATACGAGCTAATCAAACTGAAAACCCTGACGAACACCCGTTTAATGTTCTTCCTTATGCAACTATATGTTATAACAATACCAAAAACAAAACGCACGGTTTCACGCCTTACGAACTTATTTTTGGACACACCTCATCTAGACCACCCGAAATCCTATATAATGAAAAACGTCTTATTTCCAAATATATGCAAGATCTAAACAATCGCATGCAATACCTTTATAAAACAGCCCGAGCCAGAACATGTCAACAAAAAGAAAAAGCCAAAGAGCGCTTCGACCAAAATGTTTCTGCTCACCCCTATGAATATAATGTAGGAGACAAGGTATACATTAAAGAATCACAAATCAAGGACAAGAGCCTAAATAAATTTAACGGTCCATTCGAAATAACCGAAATTTTACAAAATTCAGCAATTCTGATAAACCCCGAATCTAAACAAAAATCTAAAATAAATTTTGACAGACTAAAACCATACTATGAGTAATTTTTCTCTTCTAGGTTCTTGGCACTTTCAACAGCCACTCTGTCCCAATACACTCTAACACCAATAAACAACACCTTAGGAATTTTCTTTCATGAAGAAGCGACCGTAAAAATCTCAAATGATAAATGGACCCTCCTTGTTTACAAAGACCTCGGACCAATCAAAGAAACAATTAGTAATAATGACAAAATAATAGAAAGCTTATTAAACACTATAGACGAAGACGTACCGCGAATGAAAGCCTTTAAGCCGCAAGTTCAAACTCATGTTAGTCTCCTTAAACGAATATCAAACGCCGTTAACCAAAAGTACACGGAAATAATGGCCGACACTAAAAAGTACATTTTTAGAGAAAAACGTGGTATTCTTAATGGTATTGGAACAATTTGGAAATCAATAACTGGTAATCTTGACGCCTCCGATGGTGAATATTTCAATGAGTGCATCGAAAAGTTAACCCACGATGAATACCAAATAGAAAATTTTTTGAAAAATCAAATATCTGTAACTACCTCTGTTATCAAAAGCTTTAACGAAACTTCAAATTGACGAGGAAACCTTTAATAATGATATTAAAGAAATTCGCGAATCAATTATGGATATTTCCGATCATCTCAAATTTTATCAATCACAACTCGATATCCTAGACTTGTGCGAATCACTAACAGAAACCTATTCATTTATCGAAAATACTTTGAACGATGCTATAAACGCTGTTACATTTGCACGTTTATAAATTTTGCACAGTTCAATCATCACTCCATATGATTTAGTAGACTCATTAAAGCATATATCGCAGTCATTACAGAAGAATAATCTTCCCTTGCCGATATATTATTCAAGCGTAGCTCAATACCTCGACATAATAGAATTAAAGGCATATCAATTAGATACTAGAGTAATTTTTGCACTAGAAATATCTTTAGTCGAACCTGAAAAATACACTCTCTATCACTTATATCCTATACCGATTCTGGATAATCGAACAGGCCTTCATCACATTTTGTCAATAACTAATGAACTAATTGCGCGAAATGATGATTCTTTACTTTATACAACCATCCGCAATATGAAGTCCTGCAAACCACTAGGCAAACGTATGTTCATCTGTTCCAACATCCTGCCATACCCAATTGATACTGATGCAGTCTGCGAGGCTCAGCTTCTGAAGAGACTTGATCATCTACCCAGAACATGCCAAGTTTTCGTCATTCTTGCCAAAGACTATAACATTCAAGAAATCAGCCAGAATTTATGGTTGATAGCTATTGCAGACCCTCTGCCGGTCACAATAAAATGTGGATCCAGAGATATAGAGACTCAGATCATCAACACAAATACTTTGATGAAACTTTAACCCGAGTGTAGTGCCTTCGTCGGGAGTACAAGAGTTCGTGCCCAGAAATCAGTTGATGTTTACGACAACGTAACCTACAATTACCACCCAGTCAACATCCCTTTTGACTGCTGTAACCATATGCCAGAGAATATTCACTTACCAGATTTGAAGCCTCTGAAGCTAAACAAAATAGATGTAGAGGACCTGAACATAGCCCAGCACAAGCTAAATCAGTATGCCGATCATCTGGATTAATTGGTAAATCAATAAATCAACCGTTCGTGAAAAAACACATAAGTTGGTTTACGATCCTTACAATAACACTCATTATCGCACTGATTGCCTTATACATCGTTTGCAAATGTCGAAGACGAACACGTAACATCAAGATTGGAGTAGCCACTAGCAACGATGACAATCCACCCTCTCCACCTAAAAGAGGATCTAACGTTATACAATGGAGAAGAATAATTCCCAGAAGGAGACCGAGCATCCGCCTTGGCGACCCGATTGAAGAAAGTGAAGAGATTGAACTCAACCTCAATAAGCAGAGGATCTGAAAGTTGTCACCACGCGTCAACTTTCATCTTAATGGGGGAGTTGTTATATCCTTTCTCACGAGCAATGTCACCTTCAAGTATGATGCCCTTGGTTCCCACCATATCAGATGTCGGTTATCTGAAGGAGACGGCGAGTACCGAGACGCCTCGTCAGCAGAATCTGCCCAGCAAGCAAGTTCCCACTGACGCAGCATTCGTCTTTCATATAAATAGTGTAAACTGTAAATAAAATCATGATTCGTTTTTAAGCTTCTATACTGTTAGTTTTTGATTTTGTAAATAAAAATATTTTTTAAAAAAGTGAATTTTAAGTCGAGTGATATAACATATATAATAATTTAGATTTAAAGAGAAACATACTAAAAGTTTTTGTGCGGGTTTTACGTGGGTTTTCCTTTAGAAAATCTTCGGGAAAACCAACGCTAGGCCCAGTAGTGGACTGTGAATTTGAGGGAACGCTGGTTTGATCTAGATCCGCGTCTGTATATTAATTTTGGATCTTGGTTTAAATATTTAAATGTAAATTATATATAAAAAATATATATTATTTAATGTCCTGAAACTTACCTCAATGGTTCATAATTTCAGGAATGGAAAAAGAGGAATCCGTAGAAACAAATTGTCCAATTAAGTATTCTGTATGTAGCGAAGTAATTTTAGGGCACGACTATATATAACGTTACAAGTACGAATAACGCGAAAAAATATTGGCTAGCCAAATCACTTTAGTAAATGAGTGCCGTCAGTACTATCGGGACACTGGTCGTTTAGTTTTCGGTAAATTTTATGCTTGACTTCCTCCCTTTCCTCTTCTCTCCGTATTTCGTTCAATCTCCATAAATTTGTAGAGGGACAAAAGGGGTCAAATACGCAAAGGAATAGACAAGGAAGGATATAGGAAATGTATTGAGCGTGTCAAGACATTATTATAAAATGAAATTTTAGTGTGTAAAAGTAAATAATATTTTATTATACCAGGGCAGTCTAAAATTTAATGTATTGAAATATATTTGTTGAAAAAGTAAATTAAGCCTAAGATATTAAACTATTTCCCAATTATAATTAATCAATTTTATAATTCATTTTAAATAAAAATTCCCAAATAAAAATGTAAAATAAAAGATAGAAAATGGGAACGAACCATTCCCACCCCCCTGAAAATACCTAAGGTATTTTCTGAACTTAATTTAAAGGTAAAGGACATAGTTTTACTAAGGGCCGTTTAAATGAACCTTAGCGGTCCTGACAACTGCTACTCTGCATATATTATCAGAACCCGAAATAAGTTCGGTAATTCTCCCTAAAGACCACTCTAGAGGAGAAGTATTTTCATTTTTTATTATTACCATTGCGCCGCTTGACGGTTTTGGTAAATCAGGTAAATGCCATTTGGCTCTTTGAGTTAATGTATGAAGATATTCATATTTCCATCTTTTCCAAAAATCGTTTTGCATACGTGTTAATAATTGCCAGCGAGACAACCTATTTATTTGTAAGTTGTATAATCAGTATCGGGAAATTAATTAAATGGACGTAAAGTTAAAAAATGTGCAGGAGTCAATGCTGCTAGGTCGCTGGGATCCGAGCTGAGAGGGCATAAAGGGCGTGAATTCAAGATTGCTTCTATTTGAATAAGCACAGTATTCAATTCCTCATAAGTCAGTACTTGAAGACCGATTACTCTTTGCAGATGAGTTTTTATTGATTTTATATTAGCCTCCCAAAGACCACCCATATGGGGGGCCGCGGGTAGATTAAAGTGCCACCTAATAGCTTCCTTTTCTGCTACTTCGGAAAATATTTTATTTATATAATTTTTTGCACCTATAAAATTTGTTCCGCAATCCGAATAAACATTTTTGCAAAGCCCACGTCGACCTATCAGACGCCTCAACCCGGCTAAAAAACATTCCGTAGAAAGCTCGGAAAGTAATTCTATATGTAAAGCTATCGTGGCGCAACACACAAACAAACAAATCCAGGCCTTAGTAATTTTTGCATGACGCGATTTTCCTAGTTTTATATGGTATGGCCCCGCTAAGTTAACACCAATATTCAAAAAAGGACGCGCTTGCCTTACACGAAAATTAGGTAAATTACCCATAGGGGGTTGAAAAGTACTAGGACGCGTTTTCCAACATGGAAGGCACTTGGAAATTATGCTCCTTATTAATTTTTTGGCAGAAAAAACCCAAAAATTTTGTGCTAACAAATAACCAGTTGTTTGTATACCTGCATGTAAGTTTACAAGATGAATCTCAGTAATAATTAGAGTAGTAAGAATTGAATTACTGGGTAAAAGCAAAGGATATTTTTGATCAAACTTTAAATTTGAATTGCACAGTCTACCACCCACACGAAGCATTTGGTGATCATCCAGAAATGGATTTAGACATCTAAATTTTTTAGGTAGCGTTTCATTGTTTTTTAGACATAAAATTTCTTGTCTAAAATGAGCATATTGAACATGTTTGACTAGTAATAATAGAGCATAATTCAACTCATGAAACGTTAGATTTTTTAGCTGTAATTCAGGAGTAAGTTTTCCTTTTTGTAATTTGCCATTTTTTATATTTTGTACAAAGCGTATTATATAAGCAAGTATTCTCTTAATTTTATAAAGTACAGAAAATCTTTGTAGTAAAGTATCAAATATATTTATTAAGGTAATATTAGTGGTTAAAGTAATTTTTCGCTGTTCTAGCTCAGCATTCGAAGCTATTGAGTTAGAAGGCGATTTTAAGTCCCAGGATTCTCTGGGTGTTAAAAGAAACTGAGGGCCAGTCCACCATAAAATAGAGTTTATAAGCTCTGACGGAAAAAGCCCTCGCGAGCCACAATCAGCTGCGTTTTCTTTAGAAGAAATGTGGTACCATTTATTTGGTGGTAAAATTTCCTGAATAAATGCGACTCTGTTTGCCACATATGTTTTCCATGTGTGGGGAGAACTTTTAATCCAGGAGAGCGCGACCATACTATCGCTAAACGCAAAAATGTCTGCAAATATAATTCTATTTTGATAAACTTTAATAACAAATTTAATTAATTTTGCAAGTAGTACCGCGGAGTTTAATTCTAGCCTAGGCAAAGATACTGTTTGAAGGGGAGCTACCTTGGACTTTGCATAAAGAAAATATGTTTTTACTGAGCAGTTTTTATAAACAACCCTTATGTATGTAATTGCACAGGTACCCTTAATTGAGGCATCGCAAAAGCCAATCAAATTACATGATTCCATATTGCATAGGTCTACTTGAGGCGGTATGACAAAATTCGAAAGTTTAATAAGATCTGTTTTAAAGTTGTTCCATTTATCGACAATGTCCTGTGGTGGACTATCGTCCCATCCTAAGCCCAGTGTCCATAAATTTTGTATAAGCAGTTTCATAAAAAAAGTGACAGGTGTTAAAAAACCCAGTGGATCAAAAGTTCTAGCAAGCTCTGAGAGCATGGTTCTTTTAGTGCAATTTGATTTGATATATGTAAAAGGATAGTAAAAAGCATCCCTTGTAGGGCTCCATTTCAAGCCTAAAATTTTCAGAGTAGAGTCCCTTTCAAGATCAAAGGAATAATCAATATTTTGTATATGTGTATCAGGTAACCCTTCTAATAATGTTTTATTATTAGCAGCCCATTTGCGCAGTTCAAATTTTCCTCTGCTAAGTAGCTCTATAAGTTGATTTCTCATAGATATGGCGGTTTTAAGGTCATCATGACCAAAAGAACAATCATCAACAAAAGTTTGATTGGTTACAATTTCTGTTGCTAATGGCAAATCGGAATAAAGACTAGCTAGATGCAAAAGTGTGCGAATTGCTAAATAGGGCCAACAAGCAACCCCAAAAACCACAACATTTAATTGAAAGTCTAAAACTGGGCTTTCAGGTGAGAAGCGCCATAAAATACGTTGATATTTTCTTTGTTTAGGTTCTACCCATATCATACGAAACATTTGTCGAATATCAGAAATCATAACATATTTATGTATACGAAAATAAAGTAGAATTGCAATTAAGTCGCGTTGGAGCTTAGGTCCCGTATATAATGCTTGATTTAAAGATATTTTTTAGTACGCATGACTACTTGCATCAAAAACTACTCGCACAGGGGTCGATGTGGATTCTTTTCGAAAATCCGGATGATGGGCAATATAAAAACTGTCATGCCGAAATTGTGGACTTGGAGGCTGCACTTGCTCCATATGTCCACATTCCAGATATTCTTTTATTACGTCACTATAAGCGCAGTGCAATTTTTTGTCCTTTGCAAGGCGATTTTCTAGTGACAGAAATCGGCGCATCGCCAAAGAACGCGTATCGCCAAAATCAGGGGCATTGATTTTAAATGGTAATGAAACCGTAAAACTCTTGTCAGTATTGTGTTTAGTAGTACTTAAAAAATAATTTTCGCAAAAATCATCTTCAGGTGACATAGTTTTAAACTCGGGGATTTCTTCAGATTGCCAAAACAGTCTTAAAGTGTTATCTAACCTATCATTTGTCGAAAACGTTGTAAAGAAAGTTTTTACATTAGGTGATATGTACGAGGTTTCCGCAAGAGGTATTTTTCCCATAATTATCCACCCGAAAACTGTATTAATGCACGCGGGTTGATCAGGCCTTACAATAATACGTCCGTCTTCTAGAATAAATGGGAAAATTTCTGCACCAAGCAATATCTGAATTTCACCCTTTTTATTAAAAAGAGGGTCAGCGAGTTTAAGGCCACTTAAGTACGAAAACTTATCTATAGTAAAATCTGCGACCGGCATATTTTCGCAGATTTTTTCAATTACAATAAATTCCGCATTGAAATTTTGTACATTATTTTCTAACGGGGAAAAGGAGCAGGTAACGCCTGATTTAGCAGGCATGCACATTTTTTCCAGACCTTGTAAAGTAATAGCAATGTTATATTTAGGTAAACCTAACTTATCCGCAAATTTTTTTAAAATAAAGCATGATTGGGCACCGGGATCAATAACGGCTCTAGCCGTGTGTAAATTTCCAAAGGCGTCTCGTATATTTAATAAAACAGTAGATAGCAATACCTCATGGTTATCCTTGGTTAGCATACCAACATTAACCACTCGGCTTCCAACGTCGGAGCTGACAGTATTCTGAGAATTATTTTGTAAATTATGTTCACCATTATTAGGCAAAAAATGTAGTAAAGTATGATGCGTGTTTTTACAAACACGACAACGTTTTTGAGAAGTGCATTTAGATGTAGTATGCTGATCAGCTAAACAATTTATGCAAGCTTTTTTATTTTTTATAAAATGAAATCGTTCGGAAGCACTTTTGTCTAAAAATGTAGGACAGTTGTAAATTACATGAGTACATGAGTACCCTTACAAAGGAGACACACGTCCAATTTAGCGCCATCGCCCTCAGATTGTACAAGAAAAGCATTCGAGTTTCGTGGGTTGTTTAAAAATTTATTTCGGTCCTGATTACCTTTAGGGGCATACTCCTTGGGTCTTGAACAAAGAGCAATTGTTTCCAATGCATTGCATTGTTTCATTAAAAATTCTTTTACATTTTTATAAGTAGGCATATTATTAGAAGCATGCTGTTGTTCAAAAGCCCTTCTTGAACTCGAATCTAAACGATCCAGCAGCATATTCGTAATTATAAAATTCCAACTATCAATATTATATGACATCATTTTAAGAGCCTCTAAGTTTTCAGTAAAAGTATCGAGCAAATTTCTTAATGACTAAAAATTTTCTTTTGTAACTGGTGGGCAATTTTCAATTGCCTTCCAATAATTGACTGCTCTAAGTCTTTTATTATCGTATCTATCTTTAAGAGTATTGTAAGCAATAAAATAATTATCAGAAAGCAAAGGTATATTTTTTATTAAAGCAAGAGGAGGTCCAGAAAGCTTGGAAAGCAAATAATTAAATTTTTCAACATTGGATAATGTTCGACTGTTATGCACTAATGCATCAAACATATCAATAAATGTGGGAAATTTTTGAACATCCCCTGTAAATTGAAATAAGTCAATTTTTGGCAGGCATGAAGACCCATTACTAGAGAGTAAAGCCGGTAAAGTTTGATTTATGGAAGTAGAAGCCAAAGTAGAGCTAGTTCTTTGTAATTGTTCTTTTTCAGTAATAAGTTCATTGTATGTAACTTCAATATCTAAATAACGGCAACTAAAATTATCCAGACATTTGGCTTCCTGATTTAATTTATCATTATTTCCTGCTAGAGCAACCACAATAGAGTTGTGATGTTTTTCGAAGTCCTTATGAAGCTTCTTTAAATTTTTATACGACAATTTAAATTTTGTAAGGTTAATTTTTGTAGGATCTAGCTTTGCGTCGACCGCACATTTTGCAATTAATAATAACTGATCAATAACGACTTGCTTAAGGGCACTTGCACGAGATATTTTTTCATCGCTAGAAAGTACCATTTTAAAAATGTAAAAATATACAACTACAAATGCTCTCGAAAAACTCAATAAATGAATTTAATTTTTACGTAGGAAATCGCAACTACCAACTAAAACCTGAAAGGAAGCTTGGTTCCACAAAAAACAAATACCTTAACTTTTTGAGCAGGCTAGCAGTTGTAGGAATTTAACCTTGACAATTTTATGGTTATTTACTAGTAACAAACTTAAATGTTATACCCAGAATTTTATTAATTTGTAAAACTTTTAAAAACAATTATAGTAAAAAGCATTTGATGTAAAAGGTATTGCAAATATTTATATTTTTAAGTTATGTAAAAAATTTATATTTTTTTTTTAGTTATGTAATTTTATCAGTTAGAAAACTGCCTGGTAGTTCGTACAAGATCCAATATCAGTAAATTCCGAACTGGATCCAGATATAAACCGAAAAAATCCGGGTCGGAGGATCAATAAAAGTTTTTGTGCGGGTTTTACGTGGGTTTTCCTTTAGAAAATCTTCGGGAAAACCAACGCTAGGCCCAGTAGTGGACTGTGAATTTGAGGGAACGCTGGTTTGATCTAGATCCGCATCTGTATATTAATTTTGGATCTTGGTTTAAATATTTAAATGTAAATTATATATAAAAAATATATATTATTTAATGTCCTGAAACTTACCTCAATGGTTCATAATTTCAGGAATGGAAAAAGAGGAATCCGTAGAAACAAATTGTCCAATTAAGTATTCTGTATGTAGCGAAGTAATTTTAGGGCACGACTATATATCACGTTACAAGTACGAATAAAGCGAAAAAATATTGGCTAGCCAAATCACTTTAGTAAATGAGTGCCGTCAGTACTATCGGGACACTGGTCGTTCGGTTTTCGGTAAATTTTATGCTTGACTTCCTCCCTTTCCTCTTCTCTCCGTATCTCGTTCAATCTCCATAAATTTGTAGAGGGACAAAAGGGGTCAAATACGCAAAGGAATAGACAAGGAAGGATATAGGAAATGTATTGAGCGTGTCAAGACATTATTATAAAATGAAATTTTAGTGTGTAAAAGTAAATAATATTTTATTATACCAGGGCAGTCTAAAATTTAATGTATTGAAATATATTTGTTGAAAAAGTAAATTAAGCCTAAGATATTAAACTATTTCCCAATTATAATTAATCAATTTTATAATTCATTTTAAATAAAAATTCCCAAATAAAAATGTAAAATAAAAGAAAGAAAATGGGAACGAACCACATACATTTTATGAGAGAATAAAGCATGTTCCTAAAGAAATTGGGTTTTATTTTACTGATTGTAATGTTTTAAAAAGTACTCCTAAAAGGCGTGAAATTCCCCGAAAATAGTACTCCATTGCATCCTGTACAAGGCTTTTGTTGTATGATTTCCACATAATACTAGGAACTACTACGATATCTGGATTATCAAATAAAGCGGTAATTAATAATATACCCTAAGAATGCGTACATGTTACAATAAACGTAATATTTGAAGAAAAATTCAAAATATATTTCTCCCCAAATTAGCGCATCACAAATATCCCTGCTAAAAATATCAATCCAAATTGCCATGATTTATTACTTGTTTTATAATGTTAGACATTTCGGTTTCACATTCTTTCCAGATAAGATACACTTTTCGATTGATTGATATATTGCCTTTAATTTAGTACTTTAATCTCCCCATGTTTTTCGTTAACAAAACATATATGATTCAAATTGTTGGAATAATTTCTATCAAATCTCGTATTATTTTGAATTTTACTGAACTTGTAGATTTTGTTAACGTATTTTAATCTCCGACTGAATATTCCCCACAGTATGAAAGCACTTGTGCAAGGTTTTCTCGTATATTTCCACCCACCGGTATTTTCTTTCCTGTAGCAGTTAGAAGGGAAGTTTAAATTTGAGAGTTTGTTTTATTTTCTAGTTATCAGATATGTAACGGTAACCTTAATATTTCATGAGAAACTCAGTTTTTTTTAAATGGTACATCCCGTATCTTTTATTTTTTTCATAATAATTGTTTTTTTAAATGTTACTTTTTTTAAATTATAAATAGCCAAATAATAATTTTCTTTTACAAGACAAAAAAATGCATATCCTTAAATTATTAATACTTTATTTTGAGGCAAAAATTATGATATAAACATTTTAGTTATTTTGAATATAACCCCCAGTATTATCTAAACAATTTTGAATATTAACTCGCAATTTATGGTTAACCCATTCACTACTGAATTCTAAATGATATCTATGATAATGAAATTTCTTATCTTAATCGTTGTTTAATAACGTTGATAACTTCTGGCCTGTTGTAATATATTCTATTTTTTAGGTATCCCCACAAAAATAGATCACGAGGCCTAAGGTCTGGACTATTCGCAAGCCATTTTCATACATCATCTGTTGTCGAGAAAATTCCTGACAGGTATAATGTTGCGTGTTCGCGCGCCATCTTATAGCCAGATAATACTGTTGAATTGGGCAAGAGGAATTTGTTCAAAGTATTTAATTCTCAACAAACTCCAGATCCTTTAGGCCCGTCAGACTGCCCTGAAAATGAGTGATCTGATAACCTTATCAGCCACACCAAACCGTCAAACTGTTGCGCCTTTGGATTTTTACAGTTTGCATTTTATGTGGATTTGTGTTTAAGCAAACTATATATATCTAACTGCCACAGGAAAGAAAATACCAGTGGGTCGAAATATACGAGCAAACCCTGTACAACTGCTATGTCTATAAAAACTTAAGGTAAATGACACAATTGCTTCTTTTGCTTAATAATATTCTTTATATTATGTATCGAAACATAACATGGGCAGGCTAGTCCACACGTTAATATGTAATTTTCTGACATATTTGTTTCAATAATATAATTATTTAGTTTGTCATTCTTTCCGCATCAAATAATCTGAATACAGTAAAAAAATATTATAGAGGGCTACAAATTATCATTTTTCGTTTCTAGGTTACAGGTCAAACAAACTGACAAATTTTTAAATGCCTTTCTCTTACACCTGTTTATAATACCTATTTAAAGTAATATAACTTGTGAAAAAGCCCACACACACTGGCGTAGTTACATCCCCGCTAGCCCCCGCAACGCCGCCGGGGCCACTGATGTTGGGTCCCAGCGATAATGTGCAATGGAGCCCAAGGAGAATTATGAGAGTACGGTTAGTCATCAGTTATTTTCCGGCCCTGCTTTTGGGTTACATTTATTTATAATCTGAGAGGGGGCAAAATATGTAGTTACGCCACTGCCATCAAAAAATATATAAGTCATTTTAACCGCAAGAAATAATCTAAACATATTTAAAAACAACATTATTAATGGCTACAAACTATCATTTTTGTTTCTAGACTGTGGTCAAACAAATTGACGAGTTATAAAGTTTTGAAATCAGATCTTTTCTATCAGAAATGATTTTCCTTACGATCGGCTCACTAACGACTTCCCTACAGAATGTAAGCACTTGTTCAAATTCTAGGTGATTAGTGTCTAAAAGACTTAATGTAAATGTCATGTAAAAAAAGGTCATTATTCATAGTTGTGAATAATCCCCTTATAAAAAAATGCAAGAAAATAACTGATGACAAATAAAAATCCATATATAGTTTTAAAGGTATTGAAGCTAAAACTTTAGGCAGCAGAACGCCGAGTCGAGAGGTAGAAAAAAAGATTTCAGAGAATTAAGAAAGACAAAACACATTCTTCAAATACCGCAATACGCAAATTAACCGGAAACGCAAAATTACCAACTCTGTTAAAAAAAACAATTTATCTTTACAAATAAGTTAGTGAAAGATCTTAAAACAAAACTGAAAGCTATTATGCCTTAAAAGCAAGAGTATACTCCTTTATCCTACATTCAAAAAAATTTAAGAAACTAAGAGTCACTAAGCACACGTCAGAATTAATTTCCTACAAAATGTTTCGAAAAGTAACAAGGCCGAGGGAATCGCTTTTAGAAAAACACGTCTTCTTAGAAGAAGAAACAAACAGTCGCATGTGTCCTGGTAAAAATGACTTTCTGAAATTTAAGAAAAAAACAAACACGCATATTGTTTCATTTCCTAAAAAATCTTCATACATAATTTAACTTAACAAGTCAAAAAGATTTCCTATAGCCTATTTTTAAAATTCAGACCATTTTATATTTTACCATCGAAAATAGAAACTGTCTCACTGAAAAACTTGTGACTGCATTAAACACGTCAATATAACTCTTATGATAAATAAGTTATATTATTATAATGGACTCTTTTTCTTCCCTAAATGATCTGATGAATTCTATCGTGTGCTCCCTTAAAAACATGCATTGCGTATATGAAATTTACAAATACTGCCTTTTAAAAAAATTACCTAGTGTTTGACCTAAGAAATGAAGGAAATATTACCAGTGCGTAACTAAAAAAGAAGAAAAGATTATCAAAGAAAAAAGGTACGTTACGTCCGGAAAAGAATTAAAAACACCAATCTCATAATCAATAAAATTGAAGAAAATCTGACTCAAATTAAGAGAAACATTTTCAATTTTTAGCATCAACACTCTACAATTAAAAATTAATATAATATGGGTCCCAATGAAATT
Source organism: Kuschelorhynchus macadamiae (assembly GCA_030620095.1). Classification (NCBI taxonomy): domain Eukaryota; kingdom Metazoa; phylum Arthropoda; class Insecta; order Coleoptera; family Curculionidae; genus Kuschelorhynchus; species Kuschelorhynchus macadamiae. The sequence goes on along the minus strand of JAUTXW010003728.1, from coordinate 338,641 downwards.
CTTATTAACATCGATTTTTCCCATGTTTTAAGTATTGTGGGTATTGTGGGGAACATGCAACACATTTTGGTGCTTTACAAAAACAAATTTCATTGAATAATAGCGTATATTGTATTAAACCAACAGGAGCAAGTAATCCAAAACCATATTCGTTCTGCAGAGTTTCAAAAAATCTGGAGATGGGGCACATGCTATTTGAACCCATTTATATCCAGTTTTAAAAGACATTCACGAGAAATTTCCTGACATTGATATTTTTCATTTTCACTCAGTCAAAACAACGTCCCAATAAATTCAATAGAATATTAGAAAGGTGTCTTGTAATTACTCAGTTCTTGGCTATGGAAAACGACCTGCTGATGCAGTAGAAGATATATTGAAACGTACCGCAGATAAGTTGGTATCTCAAGAAAATTACATTCTTTCAGCCGCTGATTTTGTACACAAACTAACTGATAGTTGCAAAAAAATTAAACTATTTGAAATATTAAATGAAGAAATTCTCAAGTAAATTACATTCTTTCAGCCGCTGATTTTGTACACAAACTAACTGATAGTTGCAAAAAAATTAAACTATTTGAAATATTAAATGAAGAAATTTGTTATACAAAATATATTAAACGTATTATATCACGGCTCATTAAGAGTCGAAAATCCTGATGCCCTTAATCTTAGACTGCTTAAAACTATAAAACAGCTTTTTGTCTCCGGGCTAGTAACCTCGGTCCCTTACAAAATGTAACGACGGTCTCATAAATTGTTGTAATTCCCTTTATAATGAAAAGGAATGCCCACCCAGCTAGCATTACAGTAGCTATAACTGTTTCCGCTACTACTCTTTAAAAGTGTTTACGTATTTATTACTAATAATCCTACTATATATCAACAAACACTTTGGATTACATGTTTTTAAGTATTATATATGAATTTGTTACTGGGAATAATACTTTATAGTAATTTTCCATGTAAAGTAATTATGTAATAACTAATGCGAAGCAACTACTTAAGGAATTGACTCCAAGGTCTTCATTTCTTTTCCGTTACATAATAGTAATTACTCAAAGTTACTGTGTTAATCTGTTTACTAAATTACAACTTTTAAGTATCAGTACCTTCTTGAACTTTGCAGAGACTACTCCATTACGTTCAAATTTACTCCTATAACGTATTACTATAAAGTAAAACGAGTCGTTTTAGAGTAGAGAAAGTTATCGTCTACTGCTACTTTAAACTGGCTACTACCAGTCGTTATTCTTCTGTTGCAACTTAGAAGTAAGAATTACATTAATTATTTACTACAAGTAAACTATTACCTCTTGTACTTGAGGTTCCGGAGATAGGGGGCGCTGGTACGAGATTCGGTCGGTGATTTTATAAGGACAGTGGCAACAATAGAGTAACCAATTTTTGATTGGTTCGGCTATATTGCTGCTAAAATCGCTTTGTTTACTTTTCGCCTACGTGGGTTTCTTATGAGGTTTGTTGTTTTAGTGTCTCATTTTATCAGTTTTTGTGATTATTAAAATGAATATTGATTCAAACAGGAAGTTCTCAGCTATTGGCCATATAGAGAAATGTATTTAAGCCTGGTTCACTTGTTTTTTGCTTATAATTATAAAGTGTTTGTGTAAATGTGAAAATGACTATGACCGTAAATTTCTTAGGTTTAAGTTTACTCCAAGAAAAGCTATTAAATATTGCACATTATTATATTTTGGTTGTATTTTGCTATAAAAGATAATATTGTTTCATGTCCTAGTGTATTTTTTACCTCATGAGGTAGAAGCTCTCTAAGATTAGCATAAAAGAAAGTTCATTTTGTAGGCTTTTAGAGATAGTTATGGTATGATAGCTCTCTAAGATTAGCATAAAAGAAATTTTATTTTGTAGGCCTTCTTCAGTACATATTATATTACTAAATTCACTTGGCAGACAACTCTCATTAACCGCTTGCACAAATATGGTTATTTGTTAAAAATCTAAAATTTAACATTACGAAAAAAAGAATCACTCTTTATAATAAGATATTTAATGATAATTACTATTTAAACCAAAGCCCAAAATTACATTTTTGAATAGATTATTGAAAAATTTAAAAAATTAACCATTTTAAAGGCGCGTAATTTTTTTACTACATTATATTCAACTGAATTTTAGGTCGCCGATAGAGTAATATAAAAGTAGATTAATCATATTTTGCGAAAAATATTTTTAAAACTTAAATAAAGACGAAGTGACGAATAGGGTGAATTATTACTACTCGGCTACTTAAATGTAACTACACAATTCCTTACTATCTACGTAATAGTCAAAGTTACAGTTACTTTATTCACAAAAATTTTCATTTTGATAATGACTATGTAGTCTTCAATGAAATGAAAATACTTGTGATAATAAAGACGTATTCATGACTAAGGTGCTACTTGGGCATATTTTATTCATATAAGTAAATAGAAAGCTTAACGTCCTTGAAAGAAAACACCGAAAATTTGTCTTTAGGTAAACACGTGCAAACTATATATTTTCAATGTTAGAAAATTCGTCTCTATAAAAAAAACTGGAAAATATAGGGGGTGTTTCATTAAAAAAACTAAAGTTTGTCACGAAATATTAAGACTGTGATCGTCTTTCGCTTTTTTTTGTTACATATCCATCCAAAATGAAACCACTTTTAAAATTAAACTATTTGAAATATTAGATGAGGAAATTTGTCATACAAAATCCTACTTTATACCACCTATTAAATGTATCTCTTCTCTGCATCAAGTCTCATAGAGAGTTAAAAATCCTGATGATATTAATCTTAGACTGCTTAAAACTATAAAATTGCTTTTTGTCTCTGGGCTAGTAATGACGGTCTCCTAATCGGTAACATCGGTCACTTTCAAAATGTAACGACAGTCCCATACATTTTTGTAACTCCCTTTATAATAAAAAGTGTGCACATGTTTTATTATAAAGGGTAAGTTGAAAACTTAACATTCTTGAAAGAAAAAGCGAAAAATTACTTAATTTTGCTTCAAGAACAGATCAAATACGTTTCACATAAAATAGTCCAAGAGAGGGTAACTGTATAACAGGGGTCATAAGATATACAGACGAAATAGGAATAAAAAGTTGTTTTTTTTTAGGTAGACAAACATAATGGCTATGCTGAAAATTGACTTTAACTGTTAGGAGTTCGAATACTTGATATTTACCTAGCATTTAAAAGCAAATGTCATTAAAAAATGAGTTACACAATTTTAGAAGACTAGTTCAAGAGTAAATAAACCCCCTAGAGTTTTCATAAGACCATATTTTTTTTGAAGACCACCTCGAGCGTACTTTAACAGTAAATTTGGCTCGCTATTCCCTACTGATTCGAAATTTTCTTGCTCCCAATTGTAACAGTTTGCTGGAATGAATAATAATACGTGGCTTCTGCAAGATGGGGCCACACCACATGTCGCAAATTATTCTTTGCATGGTGTGAATGTACTTTTTCCATAAAAAGTTATATCTAAAAGGCGCGATATCATGTAGCCCCCAAGAAGTTTGGACTTGACACCTCTCGATTTCCTTTTGTGGGGATATCTGAAGGAAAAAGTTCACATTAATTCTTCAGCTGATTTACGGCAGTTAAAGAGCCTATCACTGAAGAAATTTAAAACATTCTAGAGGAGACAAATAGACGTGTTATGGCGCATTTTAGGTCTTATCTGGAAGAATACCAGCTCCGAGAGGGAAGATATTTAGACAACATAATTTTTCGTGCAAATTTCTCAAACATGTATTTTAACAATAATTAAATATCTTAGATCACACTTTTTGTCTACATTATGATTTTTTTCAAATGTGCGCTACATTCTGGGACACCTTTTATTTTATTTTATGATTGGAGCACTTGTACAACGGCTATGTGTCTATAAAAACTTACTAAACTTAGGCAAATGACTCAATTTCAATTTCTTATTTTTCGTTAATCAAAATATTATATTATGTATCAAAACATCCCATGGAGAGACTAGCCCACATGTTGAGATGTGTGATTTTCTTAAATATTTGTTTCAATCAATTTAAAGTTAGATATTTTCATGAATTAGTGAAAAAGCTAATGTGCTGTGTATCTATTAAAACTGATACAATTTACTATTTTGGCTTGCATACGATTCTTTATATTATTCATAGTAAAAATTCCGAAGGCACGTTAAAATATGCAAATTTCTTAAACGTGTGTTTAAATGAAACATTCAGTGTTGCAATCTCCTGAAGTAAAGATCCCCTGAAGTTGCCTCATGCAATCGAAGGCGAAAGGTTGGAAAGTGATTCCATTTTGACAACATCCCAAGAACCACGATATGTTAATTGACCACAGTCGTGAAAGCTTTCGTTCTATGCTTGGATAATTGTTTTTTTTAGTAATAAGGAATGTTCCACATACTAGATTTTTACCAAAATATTACCAGTTAATCTCTGTTGGACCAAGTCAATCGGATAAGTAGTTTTTACGCTATGCCGTGAAATAGTAGACGGACAAAGAGACAGATAGACCGACAAAATTGATAAAATATATATTTTTTGGCATCTGAGAACCCTAAAACGTGAAAATATGTAAAACCTGGTGATTTTTTCAGGAATAAAAACAATTTATTTGACCGTTTTCTTGAATTCGTACCACAATTTTACCAGTTCCTCAATTAATTATTGATCGAAATTTTAAATCAAACAATCAAACCATGAAATAGTTTTTTCGCTGAATTTTTAAATATTTTATTTAGCTGCCATGCTGTACGTCATTTTGGATTCTTACCAAACCTTTATTATATGATTTTGTCATAATACTTGATTCTTATTCTAAATTGATATAAATTGGATAAGAAGTTTTTAAGTAATATTTTTTTAACATTTCACTAAGCCGCCATTTTGGTTCGTCATCTTGGATTTTTACCAAAATATTACCAGGTCACCCTCATATGACTTATTCGATAGAATTAGTAGTTTTTTAGTTATGCCGCGAACAGACCTACCGACAGATTGACAGACAGAAAAAAGACAGACAGATAGACAGACAGACAGAAACCGACAACCAACAAAACATATGTTTTTCGGCATTTGGGGAATATAAGTGTATATTTGTCATTAAACAATTAAGAATTAGTTGTGTGTGTGTGTGTGTGTTAAAGTGAAATTTTTAATGTGGAATAAAATATTATTTTTTTACTTTTTTTTAAATCGGATTTATTTATTTTATATTTTTTATTAAAATATAGAAATAAGAAAAAATGTTTGAAAATAGATGAAACAATATAAGAAATTATGGTTGACCAAAATCGAGTAGTCAATGGAAACCATGGAAATGAAGTGCCATTGTGATGGTTAATGAAACTGAGCTTATGTCAGAAAGTTTTATTGATCTTCGTTTGGATACTGACTGATAAATTTATAATTTTTAATCATGATAACTCACGCAGAAAGTGATTTTTTAAATCTTTGGCGAGTGTCAAAAAATCCTTCAAGAGCTGTTTTTCGGATATCATGATATATATTCAAAACATCAAGTTGCTAATAAAAAAATAATTACAAGAGTGGAAAAAACCTTCTTCTTCAAGAAAAGGAAGAGAAATCTAAAAACAGGGTTGTGATGATTTACAATATTTTGAGGACCATCCTAGACATTCTATTCGGCAAGCCTGCCTTGCTCTAAATTTGAAAAGGGCATATGCATTTTAAAGGCGCACACGGTTATCACGATTACTGCATAATTTGGAATATCAGACGCAGAACTATATTGAGCTGAGAAGCAATTTTGATGAGGAAATAATGATACATTGGAAATTACTGATCAACAGCTTTTTAAGAATACACTAAACCAAATGGTAAAAAATTATTGAAGGACAGAAAAATCCACATTTCGTTAACGACATTTAAAATCAGGGGCATTGGTGTATAATCAGCGAAAATTGAAGTGGGCCTTTTTTTATGAAAATGTGCTAGATGAAAGAAAGTACCCACAGTTCTTGTAGGAACATCTACCAGAACTGCTCGAAGATGTTCCATTGTAACTACGAACGACAATGTGGTTTCAGCATGATGGCGCTCTCCCAGATAAATCAAGAGTCACAAAGGAATACCTAGATAATACCTATGGGGAAAGATGGTTAGAAATTAATGATCCAACGTAGTGGATTTAAACTGTGAATTTCGCAACTGACATACTATATATTTATGTCACATCATCACAATCATCTGATCCTGGATTACGAGTTATTCAGTATATGGAAACGTTTGCTTCCGAGGCAGTTCAATAACGTGGGCTCTACATTCAAAATTACGACCTATATCGGCCAATTCTCTTTCTTCCAGGTGACGTGGTACAACGAAACAACGAACATCCGAATGTAGTAAGAGATTTTTTCAGGTTTTTGGTGTTAAGAAATCCATAGATAAAGTATTATTTATTCTGGTAACTTTGGTATGCTTGTATAAAATATTTATTTTATAGAAATGTATCTGAATCGAACGAATTAACTATTACATCACTCAATTTCTTGTAATGTGAATATTGCAGATCAAGGCCAAGTATTATTTGTTTACTTATTTAATTTACTTTATTATGGATGTCCATGAGGAGTTTGCACGATATTTTATAAGTTAGAAGTTCTGTAATTTCGCTTAATAATCCGTAATTAAGAAGTTGTGTAACTTTGGCCTCCGTTGCAAAATCCGCAGATCCCAAATTAAAATGAACCCTCATATTAAAATCCGAAGAATGCAATAAAAACTACAAAAATAAATGGACAATGCAACGAAAATATACTGCGTAGGCGCACCATGCCCAGTGACTTACGTTGCCACCTGTAGGTTCCTACCGTTTCGCGATTGTTTCGCTCGCTGACGCTCTCCAACCAGTTGGCGTCGCGATATCATAGCAATCGCTGGAAAACGTATTCGCGCATCTAGAGTGCTTTGCCGGCTTCCGCTGCCGGCAGCGATCTTCTCAGGACGCACTTCAATTGTTTCCGCTAAATTGTGTTGTTTTTAAGTGGGAGACCATTATGATTGGTGGCGATTAAGAGACAATTGAATAACTGACTGTCTAGGATTATTAACCTAAGGTTGGTTAATTGTTTATAACAACTTGTTGTTGTTTTGATGAACGTCTTTTATTTTTTGTTTGGAAACTTTTAAATTGTTTCGGTAATTTGACTCTTCCGGCAATCTCTTTTGGCACTTAATCAAAAGATATTAAAATAAAATTCGTAATGAAACTCTGTGGAAAATTTAAATTACTTTTCTTTACTTTCATGGAATCCAAACTGTCTTTTAATATTTAATCAATTAGGTATTCGTGTTTGCGGGTAAAATGGATGGGAAAAATGTTTGTTCCTTTACAATAAAAATTAGATACACTTAGATAATTCTGTAGATTTGTAGTTATTATTACTTTTTTTTCTACCCAGTTTTCTTTATCAGATATATTTTAAACAAAATTTGGGATATTATTGACCTGTTTTTATAGGTATACGGTGTTAACACGTTTTAAAAGTTTTTATCGACTTTTTTAACTATTTCTTTAGAAAAAAGACAAGGAATTATTGATCTATTTACTAAATTTTTAGGAAGGGGAGGCAAGTATTTGTGTTATTATAAACTTTCAGCATTATGTTCCTAATACTATTTAGTTTCACTTTAGGTGCAAACGGATTTTAAAATAAGAGGAAACTGATGAATGAAATTCAAACAACGCTGGAAAGCATGCCGGAGGGTTTGGATTTACAAGTAGGAGAACTACCCCTTCTAAATGGTGAATAATGATAAAAGTTTAAAAAAACATCAAAAAAAATCCATAGTTTTTTTATTTTATCAGGAGTAGGTAGTTAGTAGATGCTAATACGCTTGCTGGTCCGAAGCTCGTCCTGGTGGGATTTGTGTAAGGAAGTGACTTCGCCTTCGTGGTCGTCGTCATGTCAAAATGTACTTTTTGCCTTTCGGTCGCGATATCGGGGGTGATTTCACATAAACTTTTAAAACTTGATACGTCTTCAGAGCTCAGTTGAGGTTCTCGAACGGTATCGAACAGTTTTTGTATCGTTTTCGGGTTTCCGTCTATTATTAAAAAAATCGGATTTTCAAAGAGTCGATTTTATGCACGAGAACTGACCAAAAATTTTAATATATTAATTTGAAGTTCACAGAAGGTTTTTTAATTTTTTTTTGATGTTTTTTGCTGCGCTTAAAAATTTATTTAAAGGAAAAATACCAATGAAAAATAAAATGTATCTACACTGTGAGCCAAAAAGATTTCCCTTTTTTACACTTTGATAACTTTTTTAGTTTTTAGCCGATTTGAATGATTTTTTTGTCTAATGTGTATGACACTACTCACTGCAATTTTAGTTTTTATTTTGAAATGTTACATGGTAAATCAAAAAATCTTGATTTAAATAAATCCAAGATTTTGAGCTTGATGTAAAAATATAATTTAATTTTTGACTGTTATCAAATTTGGTAGTATAATTTCAATTCCTCTGGAAAGAGATATTCTTTTTGAATATTGGCAATAGATTTTTTATTCTATCGAAATCGAATTTTTTTCAGAAGTGAACATTTGTCTTAATAATAAGAACGGATTTAGATAGGAGATAGGAAAACGAAACGATATGTTAAATTAAGATTTACAAAAATGCCTTATGGATATGACCTTCCTCATTAATTACCACTTCTTCTAATCTCCTCTGCCAGTGTTATATGGATGCGACAATATCATTATTGGAAAACTTCTGTCAAGATTCAGTGATCCTGGCTGTGAGCTTATTAAACGTTGTGTTTATATGAAGCATATTTTCTAATAAATCTCAAATACTATAGTCCACTGAGTTAGGCCTGGGCTGTTAGTTGACCAGTAGTGATAGGCGCAGCCAAGAAGGGGGCAAGGGAAGGTGAATAATACCAGAACTAGCCACCTAACAGACCATATCTAACATCAGTTGACTATAGTATTTGGGGTTTATTAGAAAATATGGTACATTAAACACCACTTTCAGAACGGTTGAGGAGGTTAATGTCAAGATCACAAAAAACTATTGTTGCATCCATCAACAATGGCATAGAACACCAAAGAAAGTGGTAAACAATGGGAGAGGTCATATTAATAAGACATCTTTAAAAATATTTTAATTTAATATTTTGCCTCTTCTTTTTTATTTCTATCCTTGTTGATGTTGTGAAAAAAAATCGATTACGACATAATAAAAAATTCTATTGCCAATGTTAAAAAAGATTACTTTTTTTCAGAAGATCCCAAATAATACAACCCAATTTCTTGAAAGCTATTAAATTATTGTTTTGCAAAGACCTCAAAAATCTAATATATTTTTCATCCACCAAAATCTAAATATTTTTGGTTAACAATTTACGAATATGAAATAAAATTGTCTTGAGAAGTATCGTATGTATATTATACCAAAAATTCAGCGAGTTAAAACTAAAAAAATTATTAAGGAGTAAAAAAGCGATTAGGTACTTTAATTTGGCCCACACTGCTCTCAATTCCACAAAAGCCTGACAAATAATACAATTGTTCAGCACGCTTTGTTTACCAGATCTCAGAGAAATAAATCTTTCTTGTGAGCATAAAGTGAAAATATGCGTTCTATTTCCATGCATCTAAGAACCTATATATCTCTAAAAATGCCATGAATATAATTGCCATAATTGCTGAAAAGTCGTTTTTGCAGATCTCAAAATTTTTGAAATTACATGGTTTCATTTTAAAGAGAATCGGTCAAAATGATACATTCTGTACATAGTAAGGAATAAAAAAATGTTGTAGCTCTTCAATCGCTATAATTTACTAAATCGATCAGGTTTTATTCCAATTATAGAAAACCACTCTGTATATTCTATGAAGTGATGCAAGTTTTGAGAAATACCTATTCTTTGGTTGATATTTTGATATATTGGTTTGAAAAGTACATATAGTATTTCCCATACTTAACCTGACAAGTCAAAATAAACTTTTTACCCACCTAGAGTCAACCGCCAACAAATAATCTTCTGGAAATTTTCCTGCTTTCTTTGTACGGCAATTCTTCTAATTTCGGAATTTTCTCAATAAACAACAGATTAAACTAATCTAATGGCCTAATGGCCTCATTGCAACAAAGCAAACATATCTTGCTCAAAAAGCCATATTAAACAAATAGTTTTTTTCAATGGTGCGTCGCCACTTAGAATTGACAATGCTAGTGTCATTTATTTGTTTGAAAAACTAGAATCATGACTTACTCTATCGAAGTAACTATACCTGTATTTACCGGCTTATTCGTTGAGGAAAACTGCATGGATTATAAACATTTTACTTATGTATAATTACTTTCACAGTATAAAAGTATGTTTTCTTATATGATCAGAATTTCGAGAAGAATAGCATTATATGTTTTACTACATTTGGATGCTCAAAAAAATATTTAAAACCAGATGAGCGCAGTGAATCGTACGGAAGCGTAGAAGGGCCACAATTTTTTTTATTTTTTAATTCTGAGTTTAAAGTCGGAATTTAACAAAATTCTGAGTTTAAAGTCAGAATTTAACAAAATTCTGAGTTTAAAGTCAGAATTTAACAAAATTCTGAGTTTAAAGTCAGAATTTAATAAAATTCTGAGTTCAAAGTCGGAATTTAACAAAATTCTGAGTTCAAAGTCGGAATTTAACAAAATTCTGAGTTCAAAGTCAGAATTTAACAAAATTCTGAGTTTAAAGTCGGAATTTAACTAAATTCTTAGTTTAAAGTCAGAAATTAACTAAATTTTGAGTTTAAAGTCAGAATTTAACTAAATTCTGAGCTTAAAGTCAGAATTTAACAAAATTCTGAGTTCAAAGTCGGAATTTAACTAAATTCTGAGTTTAAAGTCAGAAATTAACGAAATGCATTTTTGGCGTCTCCTGCCAAACCTGAAATTGGTGTCAGGAGATAAATAATTAAATATTAAGACAGATAAGTCAAATCCATTTCGTTGCAAGTAAACTCGTTTGAGATTTATCGAGCTTCAAAGGTTCAAAATTGTTATTGTTCTAGCGCCATTTTCTCGAAAACAGTTAAATTTAGGCATGAGAAAAGTAACTCAATAAGTACTTGGATTTTTTAGAAAAATATAAAAATTTAATAAAATATAGGGCATTTCATTTAAAAAACGGTTGATGCCTCCGGTTTGAGGTAGAAGCGGCAACACCGCGCAATTTAAAATATTTTATAATGAGAGTATATTATGTTCATCTATGGCCTAAGCCAAATTCTCAAAACATCCTATTCGTTGATTCTCCAGATATTTCTAATAGGACACTTAACTTGAATCACCCTGAAACAGAGGGGGAGCTCTGTCAGTATGTTTCGCGAGACACCCTTAAATCGTTGAAACATATATGAACCATTTCTTAAGACTTATTTATCGTTTGGTATACCTTTTTTATTTTGTGAACCTTTTAATGTATATGTTTTCTTGTATACATTTTGGCTTTTTTTTTCAGCAATAGAAATAAATAAAAATACATAAAATGAACTAATTAAACATATGTTTAATTTGTCAGGGACTTATTTAACACTCAAAAATCAAAATAGGAAACTTTTATTTTGTACCCTCCCCCTTTTATCATTTTTTTAACTATCTGTAGTTTGGTGGAACAATTCATAGCACATTTGCCATTATTTAAACAAGAATATTGAACTTGTTTTTTTGGTTCCAGTCTGTTATATAATCGTACGGACTAAATTCTGACTTTAAACTCAGAATTTTGTTAAATTCCGACTTTAAACTCAGAATTTTGTTAAATTCTGACTTTAAACACAGAATTTAGTTAAATTCCTACTTTAAACTTAGAACTTTATTAAATTCCGACTTTGAACTCAGAATTTTGTTAAATTCCGACTTTAAACTCAGAATTTTGTTAAATTCTGACTTTAAACTCGGAATTTAGCTAAATTCTGACTTTAAACTCAGAATTTAGTTAAATTCCGACTTTAAACTCAGAATTTTGTTAAATTCTGACTTTGAACTCAGAATTTTGTTAAATTCCGACTTTAAACTCAGAATTTTGTTAAATTCCTACTTTAAACTCAGAATTTTGTTAGATTCTGACTTTAAACTCAGAATTTTGTTAAATTCTGACTTTAAACTCGGAATTTAGCTAAATTCTGACTTTAAACTCAGAATTTAGTTAAATTCCTACTTTAAACTCCGAATTTTGTTAAATTCTGACTTTAAACTCAGAATTTTGTTAAATTCTGACTTTAATCTCAGAATTTTGTTAAATTCTGACTTTAAAATTAAATAATTTTATTAAATTCTTACTTTAAACTCAGAATTTTGTTAAATTCCGACTTTAAACTCAGAATTAAAAAATAAAAAAAATTGTGGCCCTTCTACGCTTCCGTAGAATCGTGAATTATCTATATTAGAATGTTTTTTATTTCTCTATTCATTCTGGTAAGATGTAGTTTAATCTTTTAATAATCTGACATATTGTACAGGGAGTATAAAAAATTAATTTAAAAAGGTAATTAAATCATTGAAAATGGATTCATGGCACACACTTTATATTACTTCCCTCGTAAAAGGGAAGTATTATAATCGTTAAAAAATCACTCTCCGAAATTTTTTCAGATCTTCACGTCTCTGGGTCCATCTATAGATGATGAAAAACATGGTGCCACAATTCCGTCGATCTGTCTGCCTGTCTGTTTGTTTGTTGTTTGTTTGTTTGTCTGTCCGCGGCGTAGCTAAAAAACTACTTATCCGATTGACTTCAAATTTTGGTCAAAAATTAAGAGTCACATGGGGATGACCTGGTAACATTTTGGTAAAAATCCAATATGGCGAAACAAAATGGCAGCTTAGCGAAATGTTAAAAAAATTATTATTACCAAACTACTTATCCAATTTATCTCAAATTTTGCAAAAACATCAAGTATTATGCTGGAATCAAGTGACAACATTTTGGTACGAATCCAAAATGGCGGAACAAAATACCGCCTTAATAAAATATTTAAAAATTCAACCTAAAAAAACTGCTTATTGCTTTGATTTCAAATTGTGTGCCATAACTAATCGTGGTATAGACATCAACTAGTAAAATAGTGGTACTAATTCAAGATGGCCTAACAAAATGGCGGGCAAATAAAATATTTGTAATCGTGAAAACATCATCCCCTCAGGTTTTACATATTTTTACGTTTTAGTGTCGCTAGATGCCAAAAAATATGTTTTATCAACACTGTCTGTCGGTCTGTCTGTCCGAGAGTTCTCTGCATAGCTAAAAGACTACCTATGCGATTTATTTCATATTTTGGTCAAAAATCAAAGGTCATATGGGGATGACCTGGTAACATTTTGGAAAAAATCGAATATGGCGGAGAAGTGAAATGTTAAAAAATTATTATTAAAAAACTACTCATCCAATTTACCTCAAATTTTGCAAAAACGTGAGGTATTATGTCACAATCAACTAGTATCAATTTGGTACGAATCCAAGAGAGCGGAACAAAATGGAGGCGTAATAAAATTCTAATTTAAAAATTCAGCCTAAAAAACTATTTAATGGATTAATTTCAAATTGTGTACCCTAACTAATTTTGGTATAGGGCTCAACTGGTATAAACTGTGTTACTAATTCAAGATGGCGGAACAAAATTACGACCAGATAATTTTTTTGTAATTGTCAAAAAATCACCCTCTCAGGTTTTACATATTTACACGTTTTAGCGTCTCTAGATGCCAAAATAATATGTTTTACCAATTCTGTTGGTCTGTTTGTTAGTACACGACATGGCTTAAATACTGCTAACCCAGTTGACTTCAAATTTTTACTAAATATTAAGGATGACCTGGTAATATTTTGATAAAAATCCAATATGGCCGGAAAATGATAAAAAAATTTGTTAGAGTGGTGTATTATTTGGAGTTAAGATCCAGTAAAAGGAACAAGTCTTTTTTTAAATTGTGGACGTTTCGCTACTCAATTGTTGCATCCTCAGGACACATATAGATCCTATATCCTACATGAAACTCATATTATCAGTCTTTACCTACTCCGTTGGTCCGCATATATTTCCTAGATATTATATTTCTAAATAGTTTTCGTTAACAATCCTCTTGTAATGTTACTGTGGTGTATTATTTGGGGTTAGGAACCAGTAAAAAAGAAATGTCTATTTTTAAATAGTCGACGTTTCGCAACTTTATTGTTACATCCTCAGGACACATAGATTCTATATCTCGCATGAACCCCATATTATCAGTCTTTAGCTACTCCGTTGGTCCGCAGATACTTCCCAGATATTAAGTCTCTATGGCTTTCGTTAACGATACTCTTGTTGTTATATTAGAGTGGTGTATTATTTGGAGTTAGAGCACAGTAAAAAACAAAAGTTTTTTATTTAAATTGTTGTCGTTTTGCAACTTTATTGTTGCATTCTCAGGACACATATATAGATTTTAAATCCTGCATGAAACCCATATTATCAATCTTTACCTACTCAGTTGGTTCGCAGATATTTTGCAGATATTAGGTTTCTAAATGGTTTTCGTTAACGATAACAAGAAGATCGTTCTTGTTGTTAGAGTGGTGTATTATTTAGGGCTAGGAAATATCTGCCGAATAATTCAACATAACGTAGCAAAATGGCGGTATCTGTCAATATTAAAACTACTTATTGAAGTTATTTTAGATTAGGTATGCCCAAAAGTCAAGTGTGGCATAAGTAGAAAGAAAATGGTAAAATACTGGTAGGAATCCAACATGATGGAACAAAATGGCGCCGAATAAAAATGAAGACAATATATGTAATACTGTGACCATGTACTGAACTGTATTGGGTCACATTTCACTATTCCTAACAAATAGAAAAAAAATCATAACGAGGGAAGTTTCGGGAAAAGGAAATTTACCGATTTTTTTTTATTTGCATATAAGATTTTTAAGTAAGTATATTATTTTTAAGTAAAATGTAAATGTTCATATATTGAGATTATTGTACGGGGTGTATAAAAGTTATTTGCAAAGAAGTGAACAAAATATCACGGGGTATATTATTCAGGCGCAAATAGTTGCAAAGAAGTATGTTATATTAATTAATGCAAAAAGGTGATTAAATCATTGCAAATAGATACATGACACAGCTTAAGATATAATTTTTATTCATGTACAGAGAAGATTTAACTTTCGAAGTACGCACAATATATTTATTGTTAATTTTCTGATATCCAAATTAGAATAAATAAGTTTTCAAAATTACTTAAGCATTTCAATTTTCAACCCTGTAAATATAGTATACATAAATATAAAGCGCTTTACATAGTACCCTTAAAAACTAAGAATGTGGAAGGTAGTTATAGGTAAGTCTATGAATTTCTTAATTCATTTAGTAATAACCATGATTTATAATTTAGGATTCGCCCTGAAAAAATATACATGGAAAACTTCGAAACTGAACACTCGAGCATATTTATGATGACCCCAGTATATTAAAATACTGCATTTGATCAATATTTCTAACTGACAACATTATCCAGCCAAATCTCAAAATAAAACTAGAAAAATATCTCAATATGTGAAAAATTATCTTCATTTTCCCTACTAGTTCTAGCAACTATTTTAAAAATAGCCCTATATCTCCATTTCATTGAATTCTGCAACCAGTCAAAATTCTATGTATTCCGTGCAACCTCCTTTAGTTTAATAAGCAACGTTGCCTCACAATGTTCGAATCACATAATTTAACATTTAATGTAGCTAGAAATAAAAGCGTGGGAGGCTTAGTAAAGAAAGGTAAACAAGGTAAACATTCAATACGCATTAATGATGGCCGGCTCAATAATATCGATTTAAGTAAAGTTCCAAACATCGTTTTTATGTTCTGTTTGTTCTTATATATAAGATAAAATGAATTAAAAATTAAATTGAAAATGAATATATGCTTGTACCTAATACAGAGCAACCTTAACTTTACCGCAGTACCTTGGCAGCGCCCTGAAGCCGGCTTTGTTAACAGCATGACTTCCACATATTGAAAGATGTACCTCGCAGATTACAATTTGTTTTAAAACATTATTCTCGTTTTGTAACGGATCCCAAGTATAATAATTACCACGTAGTAATATTACACGTTGAGTTCAACATCCTCATAATTATGGAATTGCACGAAATATCCAAGTAAAACACAATTTTACTCTATACTTCAAAGTTGCGACGTATCTCATTGAAACCATACATCTAACATAAATTAAAAATAGACTATTGTGTCTAAATATAGCTTTTAAAAGCAAGTAATCGACCGTTTAGTTTATTTTTAAAAATTAAGCAAATTTGATTTCACTACTTCCTTTAAAACATGTATAATTCGAAAGCCTGTTCTAAAGTGACGGTAGTATTTAACTGACTAGCTCTGCTACTGGAGCAGAGCTGGGCAATATTTGGTTTTCTAAATCCTTTTTTGTATTTAATTACTTCCAATATTTAAATACACTATAATTAAATATCCATGATAACAGTGATTTACTATTTAGTATATTAAACACTTTCGAGAAGTATTTTGAACAACTTGATGAATGTAGCAATAAATTGTTCTCGTGTCTGACAAGACCTCAGGCGGCGGCGCGCCTTGTTATGTTTAACTGTGTGTGCAACGATCCGATACTCGGTTGAGAGAGTTCCCAAATGCAAAAAAAAAATGTGACAAAGTTTTTATTATTCTCATTTCAATGATCCCTAGCGTGTATAAATTTAAAAACTCCAACTTCCACTAAAGTAGGCTTTGCTATAACTATAAACTATTGAATTCATTTTGATCATTTTTTATTCAGAAAATATAAAACATAAGCAAAACAATTATAACAGTTGATAATATAAAAAAATAATAAAAAAATTCTTATATATTATAAATTATAAAATTAAGAGACTCTAATTGACGTAACTGATAATCCGGGGAGGCTTGTCCCATGAGGCAGGTGAGGCAGTGCCTCACCAATAAATTTGAAAAATTATAAGTGTTAATCGATTATATCATTTGTATTACTTCTTATTCACTTCTTTAATCTCAATTTTTACATTTTTACTATTTGCATTTAATCGTCATATCGGACGGGTTCTGTGAGTCCATCTCATTTCTTCTTTAGAAGAGTTATTGTTAGAGGCATGCCGCGCGCTTCCTTGTCTAGCGTATTACTAATATGTGTGTAAGCGGGTGGCCCGTAGTAATCCAGCCGAGTTAAGCTTTAAGTAGCCGTTTGCCGTTTTTTAATTTATTGTGTTATTATATGTGGATTGCATATATATATTAGCTGTTAACTAAGTAAAGTGTAAACAGTGGAGTGGTCAGTGATTTTCAGGTTCAATAGCGGTGTCTGGATTTAGCGGGACCTAGCGTAGCGTTTTTTGAATAAATCAGCAGAATTTTTCAAGTCACTCCTATGAAGATAAATTATACATAGTTAAAGATGTAAAGCGACCTGTTCCAGATTTAAGTAAACGTCTTGTGGTGGGGTAGGAAGACCTAATCGAGGTTTTCATATCACTTGGTATGAAAAGTAGGACTGGCTCACTGGTAGTGTAATATTAAGTAAATTATTTTGTTGCCCATGTATTTTATTTGCAACAAATAATAGCGACAAAGTTTGGTCAAAAAGTGGTTATAGAGATTTAAAAAATTTGTCTCGGGGTCTGTTACTACACAATAAAAGTACTCAACATATTTCTTCAAATTGCAAGCTTACTCTCATGAGAAAACAAAAGCAAAATATCGCCACAGCAATAGACAGTGCGCGTAAAACAGAAATTGAAAATTTTAATGCTAGGGTTAAAGAGAACCGAAGAGAAAAAATAATTTTAAAAAGTCTCATTAATATTACATTACACCTCTGTATGCAAGAGTTACCTTTCAGAGGGCATGATGAATTAAATGAATCTTTAAATCGCAATAATTTCAAAGAGCTAGTTATTCTTGTTAGTAAATATGACACAAATTTAAAAACCTTTTTAGAACATGATAATGATAATAGATCAGTTTTTTCTGGGACATCCACAACAATTCAAAATGAATTAATTGATTCAGTTGCTTATGTTTTAAATAAAAAAATTGAGGACAAAATTTCAAATTCTTTGTTTTCTTCCTGGTAAGTTGATGAAACCACTGACATAAGCTGCCATTCACAATTATCCGTCATTTTTCGTTACGTTATAAATGGTCAACCTGTTGAGCGATTCATGGGATTTTATGACGTAAGTTCTGGGCGTTGCGTTCTGCGCAAGATTTATTTCAATTTTTATCCACTAAATTCGAAAAATTTGACTTCGAAATTATTGACTCAAACATATGATGGGGCTTGCGTAATGTCGGGAGAAATAAACGGTTTACAGACAAAAATTAAATCTATATTTTACTGTATTTAATTTGGTTTTAAGTAAGGCGTGCATTTTAATTCATCAGGTTAAAGTATTTTTCTCAACCCTATCAGGTTTTTCATCATATTTTTCTATATCTACAAAGCGGACTCAAGTGTTAGAACAAAATGGAGGAAATCGCATACCTACTAATGTAGCAACTCGTTGGAATTTTACTTCTCGCGCAGTTTTGACAGTTAATAACAATAAGGACAAATTACTTGAGACTTTTAATTTTATTATTAATAGTCGCGATCTCGATCAAAAATCAATTAGAGAAGCTGTAGGTTTAAAAACTTTTTTAGAGGATCCTCAGAATATATTTTTTTAGAAACATTTGAATAAATTTTTCATCAAACCGATATCGTTTTTTCTATTTTACGAAATAGAAATACAGATGTTGTTAAAACAAGAAATTTACTACAGACTACTTTAACTAAAATCCGTGAGGAGTAACAGTGCTTATTTTGATTCAATTTATAAAAAACTGGATGTCGGCGCTTTACACTCGAAACGTCGTAAAGAATTTGAAATGTCAGAAAAAAAACTCAACAGCTAAGGCAAATTTTTTTTGAAATTTTTGATATTATAGCAAATCAAAAATTCTCCATTTTTGCATAAGAATTTCTTCATGAGCTTTTAAAAAATTTGACCACCCAATACAATATATTTGATATAAATCAACTAAAATATGAATTAATCGTGTTATACTGGAACGAATGATAGAAAGTTACACAAACACTTAGGAAATGTTGCCTTTTTTTCGTGATAAGGATCTAAAACTTTGTATGCCAGAACTTTTTTAATTATTATGCTGCTGCTGAAAATAATTAAAAATTATATTAGAAATACTACAGGACAGGCGCGACTAAGGAATATGACAAAAATCTCGATTGAAAAAGGATTTATAAAATCACAGGATGAGAACGTTTTCATAGAGGAAGTAATTAATAGGTCATTTTGCTGAACAGAAGAATCGCAGAATTCCTTTAATTTATAAAAAACTTAAATTTTTAGAACTCGCGTTTTTCTTTTGGAATTAACTGTTTTTCACATTTTTAGAATATAGGTATACTTTATTTTACGCCGAGGTAACTTTTTTTAAAGTTTATTTTGTAATTTTTTTACAAAGTTATTGCTATTAATTTTAAAATTTATATTTATATATTTAATGTCTTTAGTAGATATCAAATACGGGAACTGGTTCATCCCCCACCACTACTCCTGACCTTGAGAGCCCAGGTGTGCTGTGTAGTTTGGCCTTGAGGCGATGTGACGTCATATGACCTTGAGCGCGCATCACGCGGCTTTGAGGCCATGTGACGTCACATGACCTTGAGCGTGCACCAAATTTTTCGTTCTTTGATTTGGGAGCCCAGGTGTGCTGTATCGTTTGGCCTTGAGGATTTTTAACATCATATAACCTTGAGCGTGTATAAAACTTTTCGTCGTTGCATATTGTTTGGCCTTGGGGGTGTGCGACGACAGAGGGTCTCGAGTGTTAAAATCTATTAAAGCCAGGTATTCTACCCATAAAATTGAAGAGAGGCACTCTGTGCGGTCACAAGGGATTTCATCATTAAGTTAATGTTTGGTATATTCTTTCTCGGGCACTAATACTGGCAGATCATTATTTAAATTTGGGTGTTTAGAATAAACAAAATTTGGAAATATTTACTTAAGACATTTTAATAATTATTGTATCAAATAGGGATGTAAAAATTAAATGTACCAAGCAATAGCGGATCAATATTTAAATTTGGGTGTTTAGAATAAACAAAATTTAGAAATATTTATTTAGAATAAACAAAATTTAGAAATGTTTACTTAAAACATTTTAATAATTATTTTATCAAATAGGGATGTAAAAATTAATTGTAGCAAGCAATAGCGGATCAATATTTAAATTTGGGTGTTTAGAATAAAACAAAGTTTAGAAATATTTGTTTAATTTGGTATTATTGTCTTTTAAATAAAACTCAATATGTCTTCATAAAACAACGCATTATTAATACAAAATACATAATAAGAATAATAATAATAATAATAACTATTCTAAACAATAATAATAATAATAATAATAATAATAACTATTCTAAATACCTATTCTAACATGCTTGTATCGTTTAATATTAATATATAACCATCATCTTGCGGTATATAGATGGGTGATGGATTGCCCCCATTAGTCAGATCCCCATTGCCCCCATTAGTCAGATGGCTGTCCAAACCAACTTGTGCATTATCCACATAAACATTGCCCCCATCAACTGGAGGATTGTCCTCCTCTGAATCTGTGTCGGACTCATCGCCCATATGTTCTAATGTCATCATATCATTGATGGTGTGCTAGAACAATATAATAGAAATTACAATCAAATTTAATTATGTCATAATCACCTAATTATCTTATTAATAGATGCGTAGCGTGACACAAAGGGGTAGATTATACTAAAAGTTGTACCATTGCTGTAAAAATACGTTTTATTTGGTGGAACATAAATATTTTTCTTAAATCAAACCAGTTTCACACTATGATAAAAAAGAAAGGTTTTGTAGTAAATTAAAATTTCACAGAAATGTATCACAAAACAATTCGCTACACATTTCCTTTCTACATTTCAATTGTGTGGGGAATGTGGTATCATCCATACATTCTTACACTACTACTACTAAAACAATTAATTTAAAAAATTAGGTCTTGGAGATTTTTCTTCAAAATAAAGCATCAAGCTATGGACTTTTGACATAAACTAACAAGCAAAAAAATGCAATAATAAAAGAAAAACATTTATTATACAGGGTCTTTCCTAATAAGTGTCCGATATTTACAGGATAATTCCTCCAAAAGTTCCCAAAGAAAAAATAAAATCTCATTTTTTCTTCAAAATAAAGCATCAAACTATGGACTTTTGACAGCAAAAAAAATGCAATAATAAAAGAAAAACATAAGTTGGTTGTGGAATTATAGTTAATTTTGCTTGCGGTCACCTATCCACATAAACAATATAAAAAATTATTTCCTTTCTACGTTTCAATTGTGTGGGGAATGTGGTATCCTCCATACATTCTTACGCTACTACTAAACCAATTGATTTAAAAAATTAGGTCTTGGAGATAATAAGTAAACAAAGTGACATATCAGCTATAATAGAAATTCGTTTATTATACAGGGTCTTTCCTAATAAGGTAGAAATTAAGGTTATGTATTTTTTAGCAAATGTATGTCCTCAGCAAACAGCGTCTTGTGCAGCTGTTGGTTCAGATTATTTTATGAAATTTTAACCACAAGTTAAGAAGACTACCTCCTAACGATATACGGTGCCGAGAAGATTCAAATTTATACACGGTGTCTCAGATCATTGGACCTTTTATAAAATTTTCAATTCGCAATATCCAAGTTTTTTAAATGGATCACCCTGTATTTGATATTTTTTTCTGAAAGCGGCTTAAAAATCTTTGTTATTATCAAACTTTTGGACTGGAGTAAGTTTGGTTAAATCACAATATTTTCACCCAAAGAATCTGCAGTTATGCTGTGTACCTTTAATTAGCGAAAACCCTGTATAATAATTAACCTGTCCTATATATTTTTTTTCTGAAGGAGGCTTAAAGTACCTATCCACTGATATATACATGCCCTATATCTAAATCTAATAGTTAACGAAATACATAGAAATATATGAAAATTTACAACTAATTAATGCTGACTATAATGTAAAGCCTTAAATCTATAAAGATAATTAAAAGAACGCTTCAAGGATTTTTAATTTTCCAATATCCAAGTTAATTGGGTCATATATGTATATATACAGGGTGTTCAGCTAAGGGTGGTTTTCGGCCATATCTCCGAAAGTATTTGCCCTAAGTTATTGGGGAAAAAATCGAATAAGTAAATCGCCAAAAATAAAAAAGCTGGAAAATTATTTTCGACGCGCAACAACAACCGTAAAAATAAAAAACACGGTTTTTTTAAATAGTTCCAATTAATCCTTATCGAAATTATTTTTTGTGATCTAATAATTCCGCATTATACAGGGTTTTTCCTAATAAGGTAGAAATTAAAGTTATGTATTTTTTAGCAAATGTATGTCCTCAGCAAACAGCGTCTTGTGCAGCTGTTGGTTCAGATCATTTTATGAAATTTTAACCACATGTTAAGAAGACTACCTCCTAACGATATATGGTGCCGAGAAGATTCAAATTTATACAAGGTGTCTCAGATCATTGGACATTTTATAAAATTTTCAATTCACAATATCCAAGTTTTTTAAATGGATCACCCGGTATTTGATATTTTTTTCTGAAAGAGGCTTAAAGTACCTATTATCGGGAAAAAATCGAATAAGTAAATCGCCAAAAATAAAAAAGCTGGAAAATTATTTTCGACGCGCAACAACAACCGTAAAAATAAAAAACACGGTTTTTTTAAATAGTTCCAATTAATCCTTATCGAAATTATTTTTTGTGATCTAATAATTCCGCATTATACAGGGTTTTTCCTAATAAGGTAGAAATTAAAGTTATGTATTTTTTAGCAAATGTATGTCCTCAGCAAACAGCGTCTTGTGCAGCTGTTGGTTCAGATCATTTTATGAAATTTTAACCACATGTTAAGAAGACTACCTCCTAACGATATATGGTGCCGAGAAGATTCAAATTTATACAAGGTGTCTCAGATCATTGGACATTTTATAAAATTTTCAATTCGCAATATCCAAGTTTTTTAAATGGATCACCCGGTATTTGATATTTTTTTTCTGAAAGAGGCTTAAAGTACCTATTATCGGGAAAAAATCGAATAAGTAAATCGCCAAAAATAAAAAAGCTGGAAAATTATTTTCGACGCGCAACAACAACCGTAAAAATAAAAAACACGGTTTTTTTAAATAGTTCCAATTAATCCTTATCGAAATTATTTTTTGTGATCTAATAATTCCGCATTATACAGGGTTTTTCCTAATAAGGTAGAAATTAAAGTTATGTATTTTTTAGCAAATGTATGTCCTCAGCAAACAGCGTCTTGTGCAGCTGTTGGTTCAGATCATTTTATGAAATTTTAACCACAGGTTAAGAAGACTACCTCCTAACGATATATGGTGCCGAGAAGATTCAAATTTATACAAGGTGTCACAGATCATTGGACATTTTATAAAATTTTCAATTCGCAATATCCAAGTTTTTTAAATGGATCACCCGGTATTTGATATTTTTTTCTGAAAGAGGCTTAAAGTACCTATTATCGGGAAAAAATCGAATAAGTAAATCGCCAAAAATAAAAAAGCTGGAAAATTATTTTCGACGCGCAACAACAACCGTAAAAATAAAAAACACGGTTTTTTTAAATAGTTCCAATTAATCCTTATCGAAATTATTTTTTGTGATCTAATAATTCCGCATTATACAGGGTTTTTCCTGATAAGGTAGAAATTAAAGTTATGTATTTTTTAGCAAATGTATGTCCTCAGCAAACAGCGTCTTGTGCAGCTGTTGGTTCAGATCATTTTATGAAATGAGAGATATCAAAACGCGGTTTTCTCCAGAATTTAGGTAATTTTTCCCTCTTTAAACTAACTCTGTTGAAAGCATACTGTTCCGTTTGGTTTTTTCGAGAAAATCTCTAAAAATTGAATTTTGTTTAAACAACGCCCTCTAGTAGGTGTACCAACAACTATCGAGCGTCAAAAATGACAACAATTATAAGAGCATTAAATGCTCTTTCAAACAAATACCCACTTGAATACCATTAAATAAAAGATGTAGGAGGCAGAGCACTTTGAAAATTGATTTATTTATTATCTTCCCCCACCCTTATTATCGGAAATATGACAAATCGCCTTAAACAAAACTGACGCAGATTTGGTTGGAGTTTTTGTTGCTCTTATTAAAATGTTACCTCATATTGGGTATTTTCGAATAAAAAGTTGTTTTTTTATTTTCTATTGCAGGTACGCCGTCTTGTGGTAGTTTTACAAACTTGGAAATATTTTCCAACAATTTCTCTTGGCCACTTTAGTAACGAAAAAAAATTTTTTTGGGAGGCTGTAGCATCCATAGTCTGAGAAAAGCTACCCAGCCACCCTTAGTGGGACACCCTGTATATACATATATGCCCAAACTAAAAAAACTTGGATATTGCAAAATTAAAATCCTTGAAGCGTTCTTTTAATTATCTTCATAGATTTAAGGCTTTACATTATAGGCAGCATTAATTAGTTGAAACTTTCCATATAATTCTAGATATTTCGTTAACTATTAGATTTAGGCAGCATTAATTAGAAACTTTCCATATATATATTTCGTTAACTATTAGATTTAGGTATTTATATTATTGATAACTTTTAAAACTTTTTCAGAAAAAATATCAAATACAGGGTGATCCACTTAAAAAACTTGGATATTGCGAATTGAAAATTTTGAAAATATGATCTG
Organism: Kuschelorhynchus macadamiae; assembly: GCA_030620095.1. NCBI lineage: Eukaryota > Metazoa > Arthropoda > Insecta > Coleoptera > Curculionidae > Kuschelorhynchus > Kuschelorhynchus macadamiae. The sequence goes on along the minus strand of JAUTXW010003728.1, from coordinate 313,795 downwards.
AGACACCCAGTATAATTTTAAAACTCCTAACCATCATAGATCGTTAGAAGGTAGTCTTCTTAACTTGTGGTTAAAATTTCATTAAATAATCTGAACTATCAACTGCACAAGACGCTGTTTGCTGAGGACATAAATTTGCTAAAAAAATACATAACCTTAATTCCTGTCTAAATGACACAAAATTTGAATAAGAAGTTCTTATAAAAGTTACCTTTATTTCTTTCAGGGAATCTAAAAATGTAAAAATATACAGGGTGTTCCATTTAAAATTCAGGGTTTGAAGTCGGTACAGCACTTTTCGAATACCCTGTATTAATAAAATTTAAAAAATTAAAAAAATTCATTAAAACCAAGAAATATTTTTACCTAAAGTATCTGCAGTTATGCTGTGTGCCAGTAATTAGCGGACACCCTGTATAAATATTTTTTAAGATATTTATTTAAATTTTAAAGAGGAATTTTTGCTTTCTTTTTTGTATTTTACCACATTTATCGGTATTAAATATGTGAGGATAAATATGCATTCCAAAAAAAAAAGCAATACAACTGAGCGATATTATTTAAAATGTTGGAGTGGTTCGGGCTGTTATAAACATTTCAATAATTAAAAAAAAGCAATACAACTGAGCGATATTATTTAAAATGTTGGAGTGGTTCGGGCTATTATAAACCTTTCAATAATTAAATTGTATGGGGTCCTTAATTTCCTATGTTTTAAATAGAAAGTGTATTATAAAATGTCAACTAAAAGGCATTGGATAAAACGAAGTTAATATGTTTAAAAAATTGTGGTTATTTGTCGGCAAATTGGAATCATGATAGCAATTTCGTGGATATGGAGAAAAAAAATGTTTATATTATGAAGAAAGTTTCTAAATAAAGAAATAATTGTACCTATTTTAAATAACTAAATCCAACTTTAATAATCCAAGACCGTTTAAAACTTACATAAATTTACACATACTGCACACATATTTTTGGAACGAAAATTTCCGAATGTTTAAAAGACGGTTATACAATACTACATGATCACATTGGTTGGCTTTAAGATAAAACCAACGGTTATTTGAAAAATAGGATCGGTCTGCTATATACTTGCGTGGGCAGAGTTGGCGACTTTAGCGCGAAAACTATCGATTTTTCACACTTTTTCCTAATAACCAAAAGTGATAGTATTTGGATAGGGACAACTTTTTTATTTGAAACTTTTTTTTTTCGCATCGTATTTTAATGCAATTAAAATTTTAATTTCAACACTTTTCTATTTTACTGCTGGCTACCGAGAAACCATGTGATTACAAGCATTCTGGAACACTGTGTACATAAAATATGTTTAAAGAAAAAAATCCGCAAATATCTAATATCACAATATTTTTACAAAAAAAATGGCAGTTATGATAGGATCATGTGGATAATTAAAAATTCAATCTCTAAAAATTATTGTTAACAGCCTTAAACATGCATTAAAAATATCATCTGTTTGAGCCTACATAAAATACGGTTAAATAACTCATGTAGATATTTAAAAATTCAATCCCTAATTATTAATAATAGTCCTAATCTCTAATTATTATTAATAGTCCTAAGCACGCATAAAATAACATCCGTTGAACTCACCTCTATATATGGGATATCCTGTGGGGATAGCACTTTTACGATGATCTGACACATTTTTGACTAATATATATCTAAATCTATTTATCAATTTTTCGTGTGCTGGGTTTGAAGTTAAAACTAAAAATACCCGCATATATATATATATATATATATATATATATATATATATATATATATATATATATACATGATTTTAAGCCTTTAAAATCTAACGGCACTACTTTTAATGGTTTTGGTCATTTTAAAGAAGTTTTTTTGCCTATTGAGATTTATGTGACAGCTATTTATTTATGGTAGGTCTATAAAACGGTCAGCCCTTTGGCGTTGCACAAACGAATACAAATATGAGTGCTTCTTGGAAGTCAAATACCAAATGTATTTTTAGTTGAAAAAATAAAAGCAGGATACAACAATTATTATACATACACTAATAATATGCATCCTTCGTTAAATGTTAATGTGTGATAGATGTCCCAATATGAATTTTAATATTTCTAGATGTTGTAACAATATATAATACATAATATTTTTCTTTATCTTGAATAACCAAAATACCAAATTTAATTAGTCGAAAGAAATACATCCAGTAAAATATAATCTCATTAAAATTTTTTCGAGTTTGTAAATTAAAACAAAAAAAACATGTTTGAACTAAATATCGTATTTCCGTGTGTTAAAATCTCTAATGTCTATGTTTAAAATAATGAAATTTTTATTGTGGGGAAATGCAATCTAATATTTTGTTTTATTACCTAACTAAAATTATTTATATTATGTATAGTAAATAAGTTTTTTTTTCGGTTTTGTGATACTTAACTATTATATGCAAAAATCGGGCTATCTTGGTTCTACATAATGTAAAAAATTATGAATTGTATCACGAGCTTATAAATATGAATGTTTTTTTTCCTCTGCATACCATACACGTAAAAAAAGGAAATACGAAGGTTTGAATAATTTCACTGAAACGAAAAGAGTTTTCTTTGAATAAGGTTTTTTTCACACGACAATTTTTACGATTTTTTAATAAAATACATTATATATGTAAATATACCGTCAGAGATCAATTAGAAACTTGAATCGCTTTTAGGAAAATCTACAAACATTTTTCCCCAATATTTGGGAAATAACCTAAACAATTATTGAAAGTTTTATAATGTGTTTATTTATCACCATAAATAACCGATTTTCATACGACAATTTTTACGATTTTTAATAAAATACATTGGATATGTAAATATACCGTCAGAGATCAATTAGAAACTTGAATCGCTTTTAGGAAAATTATTATTTTTAGAAACAGAAGGGATATTTTTTAAATATTTTACAGCTTTTTATCTAGGAAACTGTTCAGCACTATGGTTTTCGGGGATGATTAACAAGAATATGCCACTATTATTGTATTTTTTTTTGATGAGTTCTTTTTTCATACGACAATTTTTACGATTTTTAATAAAATACATTGGATATGTAAATATACCGTCAGAGATCAATTAGAAACTTGAATCGCTTTTAGGCTAGGAAACTGTTCAACGGAGCATCCTAAAATTTGACGCACTATGGTTTTCGGGGATGATTAACAAGAATATGTCACTATTATTGTATTTTTTTTTGATGAGTTCTTTTTTCATACGACAATTTTTACGATTTTTAATAAAATACATTGGATATGTAAATATACCGTCAGAGATCAATTAGAAACTTGAATCGCTTTTAGGAAAATTATTATTTTTAGAAACAGAAGGGATATTTTTTAAATATTTTACAGCTTTTTATCTAGGAAACTGTTCAACGGGGCATCCTAAAATTAAAAGTTTTATAATGTGTTTATTTATCGCCATAAATAACCGAGTAATAAAAGATATTATTTTAGATGGGTATAATTTTACAGCATTGGAACTGGTCAGCAAATAGCCTAGAGGTAAAAACCAATTACAACTTTATGGTTTATGGTTTTACCCAAAATTTTGTGTACAGCATAATAACATTCAATCAGTCTCTAACAATCGTTCAGTTTGAAAGGTCAGTTTTTCGTGATATAAAAAAATGAGTTCATTCAGTGAATTTGGTGAGTCAATTTTTTACTGTATTGACTTTAATTTCGAATTGTAATACACGCATTCGAAGCATATGGTGAAATAGACCATCGGTGGCTGCTTTCCATTAGACCGACAAGAAAAACCGAAGCCCGCAGTGAATATAATTATCGATATAATAATAAAGGAGGCATCAAAACCTTCAATACTGAAATGGTTCGGGGGCGGCACAAGGTAAAAAACATAAGGTGGAAAGCAGTCAACCACAACCATCAACATCTGGGTTGGGGGAGCCGGTTTATAAAGAAACAGAAATTGATGACACAAAAAAAAATTGTTACCGACGACGACCAACCCGAAGATGTGTTTCCAATTAATCTGGGACCATTTTCCCAAGCTGAAGACGTTGAGGAAATGGTTCGAGTCGACAATTTGAAGACGACATTGTGTGACAAAATAGATCGGTGTAGGAGAGAGGCTGTGTGGTGTAGGGAAGAGGCCGCGCGGTCTGCGAGAGAGGCTAGCGACTTGGAGGCTCAGCTGGAGCGGTGTAGGGAAGAGGCCGCGCGGTCTATGAGAGAGGCTAGCGACTGGGAGGTTTGGCTGGAAAAATAAGCGACGTCTCTCGTTCATATGCAGGTAAGGCAATTTTCCTAAAAGCGATTCAAGTTTCTAATTGATCTCTGACGGTATATTTACATATCCAATGTATTTTATTAAAAATCGTAAAAATTGTCGTATGAAAAAAGAACTCATCAAAAAAAAAATACAATAATAGTGACATATTCTTGTTAATCATTAGTGCGTCAAATTTTAGGATGCTCCGTTGAACAGTTTCCTAGCCTAAAAGCAATTCAAGTTTCTAATTGATCAATAACAATCCAATGTATTTTATTAAAAATCGTAAAAATTGTCGTATTTTACAATAATAGTGGCATATTCTTTTAATCATCCTCGAAAACCATAGTGCTGAACAGTTTTAGATAAAAAGCTGTAAAATATTTAAAAAATACTGTTTCTAAAAATAATAATTTTCCTAAAAGCAATAAAATACGGTATATTTACATATCCAATGTACTTTATTAAAAATCGTAAAAATTGTCGTATGAAAATCGGTTATTTATGGTGATAAATAAACACATTATAAAACTTTCAATAATTGTTTAGGTTATTTCCCAAATATTGGGGAAAAATGTTTGTAGATTTTCCTAAAAGCGATTCAAGTTTCTAATTGATCTCTGACGGTATATTTACATATATAATGTATTTTATTAAAAAATCGTAAAAATTGTCGTGTGAAAAAAACCTTATTCAAAGAAAACTCTTTTCGTTTCAGTGAAATTATTCAAACCTTCGTATTTCCTTTTTTTTTACGTGTAAAAAAAAAAACATTCATATTTATAAGCTCGTGATACAATTCATAATTTTTTACATTATGTAGAACCAAGATAGCCCGATTTTTGCATATAATAGTTAAGTATCACAAAACCGAAAAAAAAACTTATTTACTATACATAATATAAATAATTTTAGTTAGGTAATAAAACAAAATATTAGATTGCATTTCCCCACAATAAAAATTTCATTATTTTAAACATAGATATTAGAGATTTTAACGCACGGAAATACGATATTTAGTTCAAACATGTTTTTTTTGTTTTAATTTACAAACTCGAAAAAATTTTAATGAGATTATATTTTACTGGATGTATTTCTTTCGACTAATTAAATTTGGTATTTTGGTTATTCAAGATAAAGAAAAATATTATGTATTATATATTGTTACAACATCTAGAAATATTAAAATTCATATTGGGACATCTATCACACATTAACATTTAACGAAGGATGCATATTATTAGTGTATGTATAATAATTGTTGTATCCTGCTTTTATTTTTTCAACTAAAAATACATTTGGTATTTGACTTCCAAGAAGCACTCATATTTGTATTCGTTTGTGCAACGCCAAAGGGCTGACCGTTTTATAGACCTACCATAAATAAATAGCTGTCACATAAATCTCAATAGGCAAAAAAACTTCTTTAAAATGACCAAAACCATTAAAAGTAGTGCCGTTAGATTTTAAAGGCTTAAAATCATGTCTATATATATATATATATATATATATATATATATATATATATATATATATATATATATATATACGGGTATTTTTAGTTTTAACTTCAAACCCAGCACACGAAAAATTGATAAATAGATTTAGATATATATTAGTCAAAAATGTGTCAGATCATCGTAAAAGAGCTATCCCCACAGGATATCCCATATATAGAGGTGAGTTCAACGGATGTTATTTTATGCGTGCTTAGGACTATTAATAATAATTAGAGATTAGGACTATTATTAATAATTAGGGATTGAATTTTTAAATATCTACAGAGTTATTTAACCGTATTTTATGTAGGCTCAAACAGATGATATTTTTAATGCATGTTTAAGGCTGTTAACAATAATTTTTAGAGATTGAATTTATAATTATCCACATGATCCTATCATAACTGCCATTTTTTTTGTAAAAATATTGTGATATTAGATATTTGCGGATTTTTTTCTTTAAACATATTTTATGTACACAGTGTTCCAGAATGCTTGTAATCACATGGTTTCTCGGTAGCCAGCAGAGATAGTGTTATCATATTTCGCATGTAAAATAGAAAAGTGTTGAAATTAAAATTTTAATTGCATTAAAATACGATGCGAAAAAAAAAAGTTTCAAATAAAAAAGTTGTCCCTATCCAAATACTATCACTTTTGGTTATTAGGAAAAAGTGTGAAAAATCGATAGTTTTCGCGCTAAAGTCGGCAACTCTGCCCACGCAAGTATATAGCAGACCGATCCTATTTTTCAAATAACCGTTGGTTTTATCTTAAAGCCAACCAATGTGAGCATGTAGTATTGTATAACCGTCTTTTAAACATTCGGAAATTTTCGTTCCAAAAATATGTGTGCAGTATGTGTTAATTTATGTAAGTTTTAAACGGTCTTGGATTATTAAAGTTGGATTTAGTTATTTAAAATAGGTACAATTATTTCTTTATTTAGAAACTTTCTTCATAATATAAACATTTTTTTTCTCCATATCCACGAAATTGCTATCATGATTCCAATTTGCCGACAAATAACCACAATTTTTTAAACATATTAACTTCGTTTTATCCAATGCCTTTTAGTTGACATTTTATAATACACTTTCTATTTAAAACATAGGAAATTAAGGACCCCATACAATTTAATTATTGAAAGGTTTATAATAGCCCGAACCACTCCAACATTTTAAATAATATCGCTCAGTTGTATTGCTTTTTTTTAATTATTGAAATGTTTATAACAGCCCGAACCACTCCAACATTTTAAATAATATCGCTCAGTTGTATTGCTTTTTTTTTTGGAATGCATATTTATCCTCACATATTTAATAGCGATAAATGTGGTAAAATACAAAAAAGAAAGCAAAAATTCCTCTTTAAAATTTAAATAAATATCTTAAAAAATATTTATACAGGGTGTCCGCTAATTACTGGCACACAGCATAACTGCAGATACTTTAGGTAAAAATATTTCTTGGTTTTAATGAATTTTTTTAATTTTTTAAGTTTTATTAAAACAGGGTATTCGAAAAGTGCTGTACCGACTTCAAACCCTGAATTTTAAATGGAACACCCTGTATATTTTTACATTTTTAGATTCCCTGAAAGAAATAAAGGTAACTTTTATAAGAACTTCTTATTCAAATTTTGTGTCATTTAGACAGGAATTAAGGTTATGTATTTTTTTAGCAAATTTATGTCCTCAGCAAACAGCGTCTTGTGCAGTTAATAGTTCAGATTATTTAATGAAATTTTAGCCACAAGTTAAGAAGACTACCTTCTAACGATCTATGATGGTTAGGAGTTTTAAAATTATACCGGGTGTCTCAGATCATATTTTCAAAATTTTCAATTCGCAATATCCAAGTTTTTTAAATGGATCACCCTGTATTTGATATTTTTTCTGAAAGAGTTTTAAAATACCTATCAATGATATATACATGTTCTATACCTAAATCTAATAGTTAACGAAATATCTAGAATTATATGGAAAGTTTCAACTAATTAATGCTGCCTATAATGTAAAACCTTAAATCTATGAAGATAATTAAAAGAACGCTTCAAGGATTTTAATTTTGCAATATCCAAGTTTTTTTAGTTTGGTCATATATGTATATACAGGGTGTCCCACTAAGGGTGGCTGGGTAGCTTTTCTCAGACTATGGATGCTACAGCCTCCCAAAAAAATTTGTTTTCGTTACTAAAGTGGCCAAGAGAAATTGTTGGAAAATATTTCCAAGTTTGTAAAACTACCACAAGACGGCGTACCTGCAATAGAAAATAAAAAAACAACTTTTTATTCGAAAATACCCAATATGAGGTAACATTTTAATAAGAGCAACAAAAACTCCAACCAAATCTGCGTCAGTTTTGTTTAAGGCGATTTGTCATATTTCCGATAATAAGGGTGGGGGAAGATAATAAATAAATCAATTTTCAAAGTGCTCTGCCTCCTACATCTTTTATTTAATGGTATTCAAATGGGTATTTGTTTGAAAGAGCATTTAATGCTCTTATAATTGTTGTCATTTTTGACGCTCGATAGTTGTTGGTACACCTACTAGAGGGCGTTGTTTAAACAAAATTCAATTTTTAGAGATTTTCTCGAAAAAACCAAACGGAACAGTATGCTTTCAACAGAGTTAGTTTAAAGAGGGAAAAATTACCTAAATTCTGGAGAAAACCGCGTTTTGATATCTCTCATTTCATAAAATGATCTGAACCAACAGCTGCACAAGACGCTGTTTGCTGAGGACATACATTTGCTAAAAAATACATAACTTTAATTTCTACCTTATTAGGAAAAACCCTGTATAATGCGGAATTATTAGATCACAAAAAATAATTTCGATAAGGATTAATTGGAACTATTTAAAAAAACCGTGTTTTTTATTTTTACGGTTGTTGTTGCGCGTCGAAAATAATTTTCCAGCTTTTTTATTTTTGGCGATTTACTTATTCGATTTTTTCCCGATAATAGGTACTTTAAGCCTCTTTCAGAAAAAAATATCAAATACCGGGTGATCCATTTAAAAAACTTGGATATTGCGAATTGAAAATTTTATAAAATGTCCAATGATCTGAGACACCTTGTATAAATTTGAATCTTCTCGGCACCATATATCGTTAGGAGGTAGTCTTCTTAACATGTGGTTAAAATTTCATAAAATGATCTGAACCAACAGCTGCACAAGACGCTGTTTGCTGAGGACATACATTTGCTAAAAAATACATAACTTTAATTTCTACCTTATTAGGAAAAACCCTGTATAATGCGGAATTATTAGATCACAAAAAATAATTTCGATAAGGATTAATTGGAACTATTTAAAAAAACCGTGTTTTTTATTTTTACGGTTGTTGTTGCGCGTCGAAAATAATTTTCCAGCTTTTTTATTTTTGGCGATTTACTTATTCGATTTTTTCCCCAATAACTTAGGGCAAATACTTTCGGAGATATGGCCGAAAACCACCCTTAGCTGAACACCCTGTATATATACATATATGACCCAATTAACTTGGATATTGGAAAATTAAAAATCCTTGAAGCGTTCTTTTAATTATCTTTATAGATTTAAGGCTTTACATTATAGTCAGCATTAATTAGTTGTAAATTTTCATATATTTCTATGTATTTCGTTAACTATTAGATTTAGATATAGGGCATGTATATATCAGTGGATAGGTACTTTAAGCCTCCTTCAGAAAAAAAATATATAGGACAGGTTAATTATTATACAGGGTTTTCGCTAATTAAAGGTACACATCATAACTGCAGATTCTTTGGGTGAAAATATTGTGATTTAACCAAACTTACTCCAGTCCAAAAGTTTGATAATAACAAAGATTTTTAAGCCTCTTTCAGAAAAAAATATCAAATACAGGGTGATCCATTTAAAAATCTTGGTTATTGCGAATTGAAAATTTTATAAAATGTCCAATGATCTGAGACACCGTGTATAAATTTGAATCTTCTCGGCACCGTATATCGTTAGGAGGTAGTCTTCTTAACTTGTGGTTAAAATTTCATAAAATAATCTGAACCAACAGCTGCACAAGACGCTGTTTGCTGAGGACATACATTTGCTAAAAAATACATAACCTTAATTTCTACCTTATTAGGAAAGACCCTGTATAATAAACGAATTTCTATTATAGCTGATATGTCACTTTGTTTACTTATTATCTCCAAGACCTAATTTTTTAAATCAATTGTTTTAGTAGTAGCGTAAGAATGTATGGAGGATACCACATTCCCCACACAATTGAAACGTAGAAAGGAAATAATTTTTTATATTGTTTATGTGGATAGGTGACCGCAAGCAAAATTAACTATAATTCCACAACCAACTTATGTTTTTCTTTTATTATTGCATTTTTTTTGCTGTCAAAAGTCCATAGCTTGATGCTTTATTTTGAAGAAAAAATGAGATTTTATTTTTTCTTTGGGAACTTTTGGAGGAATTATCCTGTAAATATCGGACACTTATTAGGAAAGACCCTGTATAATAAATGTTTTTCTTTTATTATTGCATTTTTTTGCTTGTTAGTTTATGTCAAAAGTCCATAGCTTGATGCTTTATTTTGAAGAAAAATCTCCAAGACCTAATTTTTTAAATCAATTGTTTTAGTAGTAGTAGTGTAAGAATGTATGGATGATACCACATTCCCCACACAATTGAAATGTAGAAAGGAAATGTGTAGCGAATTGTTTTGTGATACATTTCTGTGAAATTTTAATTTACTACAAAACCTTTCTTTTTTATCATAGTGTGAAACTGGTTTGATTTAAGAAAAATATTTATGTTCCACCAAATAAAACGTATTTTTACAGCAATGGTACAACTTTTAGTATAATCTACCCCTTTGTGTCACGCTACGCATCTATTAATAAGATAATTAGATGATTATGACATAATTAAATTTGATTGTAATTTCTATTATATTGTTCTAGCACACCATCAATGATATGATGACATTAGAACATATGGGCGATGAGTCCGACACAGATTCAGAGGAGGACAATCCTCCAGTTGATGGGGGCAATGTTTATGTGGATAATGCACAAGTTGGTTTGGACAGCCATCTGACTAATGGGGGCAATGGGGATCTGACTAATGGGGGCAATGGGTGTAATGATGATGGGGGCAATCCATCACCCATCTATATACCGCAAGATGATGGTTATATATTAATATTAAACGATACAAGCATGTTAGAATAGGTATTTAGAATAGTTATTATTATTATTATTATTATTATTATTATTATTATTATTATTATTATTATTATTATTATTATTATTATTATTATTCTTATTTCTATTTTGTATTAATAATGCGTTGTTTTATGAAGACATATTGAGTTTTATTTAAAAGAAGACAATAATACCAAATTAAACAAATATTTCTAAACTTTGTTTTATTCTAAACACCAAATTTAAATATTGATCCGCTATTGCTTGCTACAATTAATTTTTACATCCCTATTTGATAAAATAATTATTAAAATGTTTTAAGTAAACATTTCTAAATTTTGTTTATTCTAAATAAATATTTCTAAATTTTGTTTATTCTAAACACACAAATTTAAATATTGCTCTGCTATTGCTTGGTACATTTAATTTTTTACATCCCTATTTGATACAATAATTATTAAAATGTCTTAAGTAAATATTTCTATATTTTGTTTATTCTAAACACCCAAATTTAAATAATGATCTGCCAGTATTAGTGCCCGAGAAAGAATATGTCAAACGTTAACTTTTAATTATTCTAAAACACCCAAATTTAAAAGAAGAAAATAATACCAAATTAAGCAAATATTTCTAAACTTTGTTTATTCTAAACACCCAAATTTAAATATTGATCCGCTATTGCTTGGTACATTTAATTTTTTACATCCCTATTTGATACAATAATTATTAAAATGTCTTAAGTAAATATTTCTAAATTTTGTTTATTCTAAACACACAAATTTAAATAATGATATGCCAGTATTAGTGCCCGAGAAAGAATACGTCAAACGTTAACTTTTAATTATTCTAAAACACCCAAATTTAAAAGAAGAAAATAATACCAAATTAAGCAAATATTTCTAAACTTTGTTTATTCTAAACACCCAAATTTAAATATTGATCCGCTATTGCTTGGTACATTTAATTTTTACATCCCTATTTGATACAATAATTATTAAAATGTCTTAAGTAAATATTTCCAAATTTTGTTTATTCTAAACACCCAAATTTAAATAATGATCTGCCAGTATTAGTGCCCGAGAAAGAATATACCAAACATTAACTTAATGATGAAATCCCTTGTGACCGCACAGAGTGCCTCTCTTCAATTTTATGGGTAGAATACCTGGCTTTAATAGCTTTTAACACTCGAGACCCTTTGTCGTCGCACACCCCCAAGGCCAAACAATATGCAACGACGAAAAGTTTTATACACGCTCAAGGTTATATGATGTTAAAAATCCTCAAGGCCAAACGATACAGCACACCTGGGCTCCCAAATCAAAGAACGAAAAGTTTGGTGCACGCTCAAGGTCATGTGACGTCACATGGCCTCGAAGCCGCGTGATGCGCGCTCAAGGTCATATGACGTCACATCGCCTCAAGGCCAAACTACACAGCACACCTGGGCTCTCAAGGTCAGGAGTAGTGGTGGGGGGTGAACCAGTTCCCGTATTTGATATCTACTGTCTTTATTCTTCAAATCTTCATATAAACAAAGTTTTATAAATTTAACAATTTAAATTAGTAATAAAATTTTTTCAAAATTTATTATGCAATTGACGAAGTAGAGTAACTTAGAAATCTAACCATATTAAAAATAATTTTCTTCAAATGTGCCTCACCACTTTCTAACACCACGAGCCGCCCCTGCTGACAATCAGTGGTTCGCCGGTGAAAAAGTAAGTGAAGTGCAAATGAAGCAAGAAAATATCGCAATAATTTTTTTTCCAGAAATTTTTTTATATGTGGAAGGGGTAGAATATTTTTCTACGACTTACCTAAATTTTGTATACTAAATTAATTCTCCTATCCTTCATAGCAGCAAATTTATTTATAACAGCCTCATAATATGGATGAGTTGCCATAATCTCTAAAAGAAATTCCTTTTGAATTGAAATATTGCCTAGAGAAGTAAGTTTTTCTTGAGATATTGTATTTCTTAAATAAGTTTTTACACGTTTGAGGCAAGAAAAACTTCTTTCCACTGAAGCACTTGTCGAGGGTATTGTCAAAATAAGGAAAAACACTTTATAAGCTTTGGTTAAAATATCTTTATTTTCATTAATTTTTTTCACTTGCTCTTGCAGCGATATATTCCAATTACTGTTGGACATTGACAAAAATAAGACCAAGCTCATTTTTAAGTCGTGGACTTTTTGAAAATATTTCTTCATATAACTGTAACAAATTTTCAAACGGGCCATTCGGAAAATTTAAACTATATTCGGAAAATTTAAACTATATTCGGAAAATTTAGCAGAATCTGCCAAACATAAAAATATAAGTTTTTCACAGTCTTGAAAGCTTAGTGTCATTTCCATTAAAATATGGTCCAATATTTCATAAAAAAGGGTTCTATACTTAGCCCTAATTTCTTCAGGTGAAAGCTTAGCAAGCTCACGTTTGTAATGATTTATTTCTGTAATAGAATTTGCTTTATCAAACATGGTATTAAAACAATGTTCATTTCTTTTTTCACAGAGCGCCTCACGCCAGCCTTTTATATTGGATATGCAAAAATGAATGTCAAGCGATTTTTTTTTGAAGGACGCAAATAGTATGTCCGTGATTGAAAAAATGTCATTAAACACTAATGCCAGAAACGTGAAATCAAAATCGTTCATCTCACCTAAAAATCCTCTCGCAAGCCGCATTTATTTTTCATCAGATTTGTCACAGTTTGTAATAAATTCAAAGACGTCTTTTAATTTTTTCCAGTCGTGAACAGTCACATATACTAACTTCGAATTTAAAGACGCAGATGTAAGAGCATACTTTCGTTTGGCTGAGTGATGAAAAAATGAGGGAATACCAGTAAGGCTTGCAAAAAAATTCGACATTTAGAAATATTTTTAATCTTTGCTGTATCAGGACAAATACAGCACTTTTTTTTTGAAGGCCATTTAGATGGCCAGACATCACATTTGCGCCATCGTAACATTGCCCTATTAATTTATGTTTATAGTCAAATTGGTCCAAAATTTAATCCAATAGAAAATATAAATTCTCCGACGTTCTATCGGAGCTGACATTATAAAATCCTGAGAATCTCTCGACTACTGAACCTTCTGAATTAACGTATCTTAAAATTATGGAGTACTGGGGGCTTTGCGTAGTATCGGTGGTGTCATCCACTTGCACAGAAAAAAACTGTGTGTTCATTATTTAATTTTTTACATGATCATTTAAATAATCAGAAATGCATTCAATTATTTCGTTGTGAATAGTTTTCGAGTCACCAGTAAAAACATTTTTAATTTTTTCGTGATGATCTTTTAGTTCTTAGGAACTTCTCGATATTAATAAACCTAAAAGCTTTTTAAAACTCCCCCTATTTGTTGACTCGCTGCTCTCATCATGGCCGCGAAAGACTAACTCTTGTTTTTCAAGGTACAAAACTGCGTCAATTACCAAGCACATACATAGTCTATTTAATCGGACGTTTTCGTTAAAATGTATTTTATATAGTTTAGCATTAATTCACATTTTAAATGCTCCGCCGAGTCTTCATGTTTATGTAAAGACCTTTGTATATTTAACATACCTGCAAATCCTTCCTTATTCCACACTGAATATTTATTGGAAACGAGTAAACAAGGTCAGCAAAATAATTTTTGTAATTTTTGACTACTATATAACCATTTGTATGCCGAAAACCAGGATGACGATTAAAACTCTGATCTTGTTCCTTCCATCAATTAAATGGAGTTTCCAACAAAATGCAAACCACATCCGTGATCGGATTCATCAATAATGTAAATTAATAAACCCGACACCAAATAAAGTTGTAACAACATAATAAATAAATATAACACAAAACAGTCAAGTCAAAGGAACTAACTGGGTTGTAGCGAAATCCGCGAAAATAAAGGTAAACAACCACCCCAAAACTGAACGACACGTGGGTGTAGTGTACTGCGTTAGCAATTTACCGAGAGCGTTGAATGGCACTGGTTAACATTATTGTTCCATGTGCTCGACGTCATCGCGAACGCGTTGTCATGGCAACGTAGTAGGAAAATCGTAAACTAAACATAGCACCTCCAACAAAGTCGAAGCGGTTTGCGCCACTGTTATAGTTGTTATAATAAAGTTCGATTGAAAGTTTTAAAAAGACATGCCGCCAACGATCAAGTAAAATATTTATTCGAGATGTACAGTTTATTTTTTGCCAATTAGGTGAATAAATGAATGTAAAAACTTAAATTTTAAGAGATATATAATAAATATAGTTAGATGTTTGCTTGTTTATTTTTCCTGATGAAGTAGCACTTCATCTACTTCACCTGAATAGCCGCCCGCCACTGCTGACAATTAAGGATTGCACCAAAATTAACAGCCACATGAAACATGCGACTGTGAGGAACAGCCCTGTGACAAAGCATGAGAGATTCCCATGTGCATGGACCGGAAACAAGCTATGCAAAAATAAAGTTTTATTGAGAAGCAAAAAACACCAATGCAGTGCATGCAGATATTCAGTCCCAGAGAGGGACTAACTACAAACTAAATGAACTAATAATGTATTAGGCATTTAATTATAAGTCTCAAACAAGACCGAGTTCAGGTAAAACTCCTTTGTTCATCTAGAAGCTTGTTCATGACAAATTGTGTGTTATTTGGAAGAAAATCCGCATTTGTTTGGCTATAACACTAAATAATTTTCAAATATTTGAAATATTATGTTAATTAAATTATAAAATCATTAACATTTTTTGTGACGATTATATTGTGCTCTAAAAAGTTTTCTTAAAAAAGGGGGTTGGTTGGTCTGATTTTTAAAAGTATAGACAACGACACACGTATATAAATGTAATTTACCTTGATTTGCTATTAATAAAACTGAAATATTGTTTAAATAGGGAGTGTAATTAATTTTAAGAATTAACGAGCTTTGATAAACTACATCTCCAAAATTAATTAGAGAGAAGTAAGTATAATGCATAAGTCCGAATGCAAACTCTGTCTATGGACGGACATGATCTACGTATTTCTTGTTTTTGAATGTTCTATTTCATGTTGCTTGTTTTATAGTCAGTTGTCAATGTGTATTCCGTGTGCAAGTTTGTGATACGAAATTGTGTGATACGTCAAAATCTTTGTAAAAATATGTATATTACGAATATTGATGGGCCCTATCTCGTAGGGGTGGCAAAGGGGAGAAAATCACCATTAGAGTACATCCCTCAAAAAAAATGAGTATTTTTAAAAATGTTCAGGAATTCGGCACATATTAAAGAAATATTTATAATTTGTATTTTTTTAGTTATTAAAAATCCCTAAAAAATACTACCCTGAAATATTTTTAACCTTGCTTAAAGTCGTCTTATAGAGGTGGTGGTTGTTTTAGGGTTCTCTGAGGGGGTTACGATGCTAAATAATAATGCATAATTTGTTTCACTTTTTTTTTAGCTTAAAATACTGGTTTTTTAAATAAAAAAAAATTAAATACTACTTTTCAGTGTTAGATTCATCGCTAGTGGAATCATCATCCGATTCCAACGTATTTTGTTTTCCTGAATTTATACAGAACTCGAGATTTCGTTTACATTCACATATTTCCGTGCAGGGTATATCTTGGCTGGCACATCTACATCGTTGAGTGCAGCTACTTTTTTTACAGGAACACTTTATAAGGTTCAATATTTCGTCGGGGGCACCAGGAAGTTCATACAAAATGGGTTCAAGTTTTTCATTTACTAATTGCCATAATCTGTTGCATGTGGTAAATTTGGATGTGCAGTGGTATCCCGAGACCATTCCATGTATTGATAATGGGATCTTCGTATCGCCGGTTTTAAAGCTGCGAGCGTGAGTGTCATAATATCACTGGCACATTGTTTTGGCCTAAAAATCCACAACCTTAACTCTGCAAGACTATTTAACATTTTCTTTGGTTGGAGAGTAAATAAAAGCCTCAATACTCTCAAAAACTGGATCGCTTATTGTTTCATCCTTTCCCAACCAAGCTAATGCTTTCAGTATAGGTCTGGAAGCTTCTAAACACTTTTTGCAGAAGGTAATTTTTGCTTTTCCCTTGAACGCGTTGCCCCGACAGTGCATAGAGACCTGGAAGAGTGGCCGACCTCAGTGGACCTAAAGCATCATAAAGTGGTTTTAAACAAATCTCACGAGTACCTGAACCAATGCAAATAAACGTAGTGTCAACTGGCAATACAGATACCCTTCTCAGAGCTAATATGAAGACCTCTGTATCTGGAAAACAAATGCTAATTACTTTTTCGCCTCTTCCTGTGGCTTGCACTGTATGGAAAATATTTTTTTTTGTATCTGCTTCCTCATGTGTACTTTCGAGAGATATCATATCAATGCAAGCAAATGTAGCAAGTACAGTGTTTTTAAAGGCACATAAAATTTTTTTATTAACTTTATTACCATATTCGACAAGCTTTTTTGAAAAATATTCCGTAATCTCTTCTTTTGTTGCTGCATGAGATAACAACTTTTTTAGGTTAGTATTTTTAAGGCTGGTCTTACCGGCAATGTGATACCGTACCAAATCTGTTCCGTGTTGCCTTTGAATTCTCTCAAAGAATTTCAGCAAATATTCTCTATAAGTATCAAAAACGATGTGTATTTCTGAATATGCTGCATACTTCGTTCAAACTCTAAGAATAAGTGCAGCTTTATTTAATGCATCGAAATTATTTACTGGGTCTTCAGTTTCTTGCATAACAACATCAATAGTAGATTTAAAAGACACTCGTTTCTTTTTTTTAGGTGCAGAAAAAACAATGTCATGAATTTCTTCCTGCAAGAATATTTCAAGTTCTTTTCGAGAAATATTTTTTTCCTTTGAAAATATCATAAGTCTATCTAATTCATCTTCCGGATTTTATGCGAAGGATCTGATTACACGTAATAAAAGAAAAACAAACTTAAAAAATTTGTCATTGATAAATCGTATGACCCGCACGATAACACTGCTTTTGACTATAACATTTATTTTACATCCAAAGCATATACTCTATTGAAGTGCCTAGGAGCAATTATTTTCGAGATAATCGCGCCTCAAATTTCGTACACAATTAAATTCGTGGTCTAAAAGCCAAGAGACAGCAACAATGACTTTTTACTTAAAAATTATTGTAATCGGTCTAAATTTATCAACTTTAAAAACTGATGTAAACACGCAAACTTACCTGTTTGAAAAAGGGCTTGTTCATACGGAAATACTAATTTTATTTTAATCAAACATTTTACTTAAAATTTATTTTACGGACATTTACAAGTAACACTTTAACAAAATAAATATAAATAAAAATTGTAACGTCATGATCGCAATTGTTGAAAATGGTCTCCATTAACCTCAATACATTACATTATACGTTTAACAAAAGAGTGCCGGATTTTAAACAAAAGATCTTCATCATTTCAGAACAGATTAACACAATTTATAATTTGTTCAATGAACACATTTCGGATCTTTAACAATGACTTTCAAATAACCCCAAATGCAGAAGTCCATTGGATTAAAATCCGGACTTCGTGCCGGTCTATTCAACGTTCAGGAAACTGAGCATTAAGGTAATTTCGCATTTGTTTGTCGGATAAGTCTGCCAGACGGTACGTCTTGGATGGAATACATATTCCTTCTGACGTTTAGTGGTACATCTTCTAAAAAACCTTCGAGTTAATTTTGTAAAAAAATCAAATATGAATATCAGTTTAAAGTGGCGGTAGTAGACAGGGGCTGATAAAATGATTCCCGATAATTTTACACAGAATTGAAAATGACGTTTATCACCTAAACGCAGGTTCTCATTTTCTCAAGCATGTCTATTTCGATAATTGAATACGGCCCACTAAGGAAATGTGACTTCGTTCGTGAATAGCACACGGTTTAAAATTACTGGAACTATATTTTGCTGATTTAGGAAAAAAGGAGAAAGTTGAATAGTGGCTGGAACGTGGGGCGATAATAAAGACTATACGGGTGTAAAATAGTAGAGCTTGAGATCCTCAGTCATGTGTTAAAAAAATATATTTTTAGAAAACATTTGTGTATAACAATTTTGTTTTATGTAAAAAAATAATTTGAAAACTGAATAATTATATTGTTATTATCCCCTGCATTTGCATTATTGTAAATACACCGAATTATATCTGAAACCATAGTAACGCCTATGAATCGAATATCTTTTAGGGCATTTTTTAGAATAATTCTTGTTTAACCTAAAAGAAACCAAAAAACCCACAAAAATCAGTAAATAGAAAGTTAATATTTTTCCCAAATTAGATATAATATTGCTAATTCAATGGAGTTAGGCTTAAAGGGGTTAACAAACAACCTGACATTAGCTATTTTTCGGTGAGATTAAAAAAACTACGCCATGCCTACAAACTGCTGGTGACTGCTTGTGTCTGCCATACGGATTGCTGGCGATTGTCAGTGACTGCCTGTAGACCCAAGTAGCACTTTTAGTCATGAATAAGTCATTGTTACACAAGTATTTTCATTGAAGTAACCGGAACTTGGTGTCGCTACGTTCTGTTTAAGCTGAGACTACGTAGTCATTACCTAAATGGGAAACAATTTTAGGGTTATTATTTCGTGAATAACATGTAACTGTGACTTTGACTATTACGTAGATAGTACGAAATTGTGTAGTTCCATTTAAGTAGCCGTATAGTAATAATTCGCCCTATTCGTCACTTCCTTATTTCTGTCTTTATTTAATCCGTTTTAAAAATATCTATGGTTCGTTTTAATACAAACGAAACAGTTATGGCGACTACAAACACTCAAATTGGGAATATGGTGTAGAGCGTATAGAATACGCTATTGGTATTTGAGATAGGATACATGCGTACCTAAAGGACCTAAAGTTAAAACGCAAACAATTTCCCTGGTGAATTTACTACGACAGTATGCAGAGAATTGCGGTACTTGAGTCACCACTGTAATTCTGCCGTATGTCATAATCATAACCCTTTGTTTTATTTTTATTTTTTGTTTTCTTAAAATACTTCTTAAGGTTGTTTTGTTTAGGTATAACATAACCAAGTTGTGATATTTTTAATTTTCTATAAAATGTGGCTGAGTGACGAAAGCTACTTTTTTTTATGGTATGTGAAGCCATTCTGAACCTTTTTAACTAGTCAGTGGTAGACGATAACACAACACATACACAACTAATTAATAGCTGTAGATCGAATTACAATGACTTTATAAGGACAGTAGCGACAATAGAAGCCCACCCGCCAAGTTGATACAACATTTTTAAAGGTTTAAATAGGGGCACCCATATTATCGTTATTTTTTTCGCAAAATATGACTAAATTATTCTACTTTTATATTGACAACATCTGTCAGCGTCAGTGGTAAATGTAGGGTTATCTTAATGTTTTACTGTAATAATCTATTCGAACTATCTAGTAAAAATGTTTGTGTAAGCGATTAATGAGAGTTGTCTGCCAAGTGAATTTAGTAGTGTAATATGTACTGAAGAAGGCCTACGAAGTAAAATTTCTTTTATGCTAATCTTAGAGAGCTTCTACATCAAATTGAGGTGCTGAATAAAGTAAAACATACTCTAGGACATGAAACAATATTGTCTTTTACAGCAAAATAAAACCAAAATATAATATTGTGCTATATTTAATAATTTTTCGTGGAGTAAACTTAAACTTAAGACATTTACGGTCATAATCATTTACGCATTTATCACAAATACAAGCAAAACAGGTGAACCAGGCTTAAATACATTTCTCCATATGGCCAATGGCTGAGAACTTCTTGTTTGAATCAATATTAATTTTAATAATCACAAAAACTAATAAAATGAGGCACTAAAACAACAAACCTCATAAGAAATCCACGTAGGCGAAAAGTAAACAAAACCATTTTAGCAGCAATATGGCCGACCCAATCAAAAATTGGTTACTCTATCGTCGCCACTGTCCTTATAAAATCACCGACCGAATCTCGTACCAGCGCCCCCTATCTCCGGAACCTCAAGTACAAGAGGTAATAGTTTACTTGTAGTAAGTAATTACTGTGATTTTTACTTCTAAGTTTCAACAGAAGATTAACGACTGGTAATAGCCAGTTTAAAGTAACAGTAGACGATAACTTTTTCTACTCTGCAACGGCTCGTTTTACTTTATAGTAATACGTTATAGGAGTGCATTTGAACATAATGGAGTAATCTCTGCAAGGTTCAAGAAGGTACTGATACTTAAAAGTTATAATTTACTAAACAGATTAGAAACAGTAACTTTGAATAATTACTATTATGTCACGGAAAAGAAATGACGACCTTGGAGTCAATTCCTTAAGTAGTTGCTTGGCAGTAGTTATTAAATAATTACTTTATATGGAAAATTACTATAAAGTATGCGTATATAATACTTAAAAACGTGCAACCCAAAGTGTTTATTGATATATAGTAGACTTATTAGTAATAAATACGCAAAAACTCTTAATGAGTAGCAGTGGAAACAGTTGTAACTACTTTAATGCTATCTGGAGACACCTAGTCACTGCTTGTCTACGGCCGATGAATACGTTATACTGCTTACGACTATCGATTACTGCCGTTGACTGCCTAGACATTTGTAGCAATATGTTGACTTCTCCTGCCTCAACTGTTTTTTATTTGTGTTCATGCCATTCCATTTTAGGTAGGCCTTCTGAGTTAACATGAATTATTTTTACCTTAAATAGAGCTTAAAACGGTCAGTTTATTAAAAATTGGCCAAATTATTATATTTTTTGGGTACATTATTTGATAATTAAAAAGAGTGCACGGTTAATGTTATTTAGAATGTTACGACAAAATTGCCGATGGAAAAGTATTTCACCGATTACAATATTAAAATAAATCTCTCAGCCCAAGACGTAAGAAATGTGAAAAGAAGAAATTCACAAGGTATCGACGCCAAACGTAAAGAATCGCCTTTTTTTTTGACCTTTAGTTTGCGACGAATTGACTCCAGCAGGTTGGGGGGTGGCCGAAAAGTTACTTAATCAAAATGGTTGGTAAAAAATGAAATAAATCCCAGCTTTTGCCCAGTAAGAATGTACGTGAAACTCCAAGATAAGAGAGTAACCCAAAGTGAAGGTACTTCCTCCACATGAATTTAATGTAAATTCTATGGGACTAAGAAACTGATTTATGATATTTGAACATTCTTTTTAATTATTAATAATTACCTCGATAATTACTATCCATTTTTTATATAGATTTTAGTTACAAAATTTGAAATATGAGTAACTTTGGTACCATGACTCCCACGACGATTGGCTTGCGGCTCTACATTTGACGTCATCGTTTTCTCCCAAAATGAGTCAAAGTCATCTCTTTTTTGGCCTAACATGGACTTAAAATCATCCACTTTTTTTTAGGCAAAAAGCAATATCATCTGTTTTAGTTTGTAATATATTAAAAACATTGTCCGAGAATGGAAATATTTCTAAAAATATGTTCAACAAATAAGTAAAATTAAAATCTCGTTTTAAACAGTCCAAAAACCCCCTCGAACTATTTATTGCTTCTGAGTCCCACGTTTCATTATTTTCTATTATATTCTCAAATAGTTCAATCAGTGATTCACGATTTTCAGATACTGTTAACACAAGTCTTCCATTATAGTTCCACCTAGTAGGAGCTACTTTGGGCAATCGTTTGTGGACAATGGGGTCCAAAGCTTGTGTACGTTTTGTTGACTTGGAAAAAAAAGCAGTCATGCCACTTAAAGTAACGAAAAATATTTTACACTCTTTAATGTGATTGATGGACTGGGATAAAACTAAATTTAATTTATGAACAAAACAATGGACAAACACACCACTTGGGAAAGTTTCTCGAACTTTAGCTTGCAGACTCCCTAATTGTCTCGCCATCACTGCAGCTCCATCATAGCTTTGAGCAACTAATTTTTTCTCTCCATTAATTTCTTTAGGAACGTTATAAACTACAGTGTTTAATGTTGCTCTACGATTTTCGGACACATTCTTAAAACCTAAAAATCGCTCTTGAATACTTCCGTCTGTTTTAACGTTGCGTATTACTATAGATAATTGGCTAAAACTAGTGATATCAGTTGTTTCATCCAGAACAATAGCAATGAACTGCGCCTCGCCAATCTTCTGCTTAATTCTTTTTAGAATAATGGTTGCAACAGCGGAAATTAAATCATTGTGGATTCGATTCGACGTTCCGCGAAAAAGGCTAGACTGCTCTAAATGTTTTTTTTAAGCTCATCATATTTAGCCATTAAAGTAAGTAAATCTTGAAAATTTCCTTTATTTGAAGAAATTCTTGTTTCGTCATGACCTCTAAATCCCAATTCGTGCTGTCCGAGAAAACAAACAACATCGATAAGCCTTCTTAATATTTGCCTATTTTTATCGACTAGTTCATTGTGTTGGCGGTGCCTAATTTCCAACTGTTTATTAAGGGCGTGTTCAATTCTGGTTTTGCCGAAGACTTTTTCTTTTATGACGGCCTGCAAATGCGCTTTGGACATAATGTGTCTTTTTACAGCTTTATGGAAATTGTTTAAATCGGAAAAACCAGTTTTTTTCCAGAGACCTTTTTCATTTTCAAAAAGTAAACAAGGCCAACAAAATAATTTACTGCTAGCCATTTAAATTGTTAGCATTGTTTTTCCGGATAAAAATGTATAATACAGTTTTTCATTTTTGTGGTTAAATTTTTCATAGGCGATTTTGCCCTTCCTTTGGAAATTATTTGAAGCTTATCAGCGAAGTTTAATGTTGAAAATGCCTTTATTATTAAGACACACACCACACATTTACACACACTCTTCTTACTAAATTCTCCAACATTTTCAACGTTCTTACGGACAGCCGAAGTTGACGGTATTTGCATATCTACGTCCGTATTATTGTCTTCCATATCGCACCATGCACGACGCGACGTACGTATCACACAACACACGGATAGCCGTTCAAACAAAGAACCTACTCCAACGATAGCTTCCACCCCCAAATCACGCGACTGAAATGCAAAAATTGCAAACAGCCGGTGGAAAGTACAATAACCTCTGGCTCGATTCACAGGAAATCAAGCATACAGGACTTGGCTGCAGAGAAGCTAGCGACCCGCATAGGTTCTATTCCATTTTCTATTGTCGCTCGGTCGGAGTCAAGGCCGCATTTATTATGGGCTTGATAATTAAGATAATATTTTGGCATTTCTAATATAAACTAAATTAATGGTTTCCTATTTCAAAAATTACATTTTAAAAGATGTTTTGTAATTTTTTTTGGGAAAGCACTGCTTCCCTTGCTTCCATAGACTGCACGCCCCTGATTTATATTATTTAAGTCCGAAGACATTCACAAGGTTCTTAAATCTTTTTAGTGCGTTTCCCCATTTTATAAAAATAACGAGCATAACTTGATGACTTCCAACGGTATGAAAATTTGCAATTAACCGAGCCTCTGACGCGCCGTATGCCTGCCAACCGACAGGTGTTCACATGTGTAATAGTGAAAAAATCACCCTCCCAGGTTTTTACAGATCTTAACGTTTTAGGGCCCCTAGATGCCAAAAAAAACATATTTTCTCAATTCCGTCAGTCCCTTGGTTTGTCGGTCTGTCTGTACGCGGCATAGCTCAAAAGCTACTTATCCGATTGACTTCAAATTCAAATATCAAGGGTAACGGTAAGGGAATGCAATGAATACATTTTGATAAAAATCAAATATGGCGGAACAAAATGGGGGCCTAGTGAAATGTTAAATATTACTAAGAAATTCTTCTATGTCTTGTTTTAACGATCCAATATGATAATTCTTCGCTGTGTTTTTTAATTTGGGGTAGGGATCCAATTCTCAAACAACCGTTGAACGCGCTAGGTGGAATGGTTTTAATTAGTTGTGGTGTTTCATTTTATTGTTGTACCCATGTATGTGATTTTCACTTTGTTTACCTATGTGTTGTTTGTGTATTTTTTTATATGACTATAAAAATCAAATCCTTAAAATTGTCCTGAAGATGCTGAAGATGAAAAACGTAGACCTTTTTGAATATTTGACTTTTCTTTTTGGATCCTTACCCCAAATTAAAAAACACAGCGAAGAATTACTAAGAAAATTGCTTATTCAATTTACCTGAAATTTTGTACAAAAATCAAGTCGTAAGCCCCCTTTTCACTGTTCGGTTCGATTCATCGGTGTTTCGATTGGTTCATTGGATTCGTCCATTAATATGAATGAATGAATGAGCGAATCAACGAATGGACGAATATTTTATCCACACTATTCGTCAATTTTTATTTAATACGTTCATGTGGACTTCATGTGTATTAAATGTTCGAAAATACATAAAAAACAAAAGATTTTATTTGGCCAATGGTTCGCCGAGCTCAAAGTCTACTTGATTACCCGCACAAAAGAAGGAAACGCCGCGCAACGAAACGAACGGATGAACCGGACCCTCCACACTATGCTGGCAATTGAACGAATGTACGAATAGTGAGTAACGGGATTTCATAGAAATTGCAAAATGGCGGCCTCGTGGAATATTAAAAAAAATATTATTAAAAACTACTTAAAATTTTGTAGAAAAATTAATAACGTAGAAATTATCCGGTAAAATTCCTGTAGATACCATTCGAAGAAGGCAAAACATAATAGCGGCCTGGTGGAAAGTTAAAAAAAATATTACTACAAAACTACTTATCCAATTTACCTGAAAATTTATACAAAAATCAAGCATTATGTAAAAATCAACTGGTAAAATTGTGGTACGAATTCAAGATGGTGGAAAAAAATGACGACCAAATGTTTGTAATTGTGAAAAAAATCTCCCTCCAAAATGGCGGCCTGGGGGGATTATTATTAAAATATTATTTATACAATGCAATTTTGCACAAAAATCAATTATTACATAGAAATCATCTGTTAAGTTTTGGTACGAATCCAATATGGCGAAACAAAATGGCGATCTGGTGAAATGTTAAAATGGCGGTCGTAAAAATATCAATCTAAAAAATACTTATTGAATTTATTTTAAATTATATCCAAAAATGAAGTGTGGCGCAGGTAGAAACTGGTAAAATGTTGGTAGGAATCCATTATGGTCGAACAAAAAGGTGCATAATAAAAATATTTGAAAAGATAGTATATCTATCTTCGTCGTTACGTGTTATAAATAACTAAGTGCGGAACCAGTGGCATATTTAAGAGGGGGGTCAGAGCCACTTTTATTTAAGCTTACATGGTAGAAAAACAAAAATAAAGTAAAGACTTCTGAGTAAAGGAAATTACCGATTTTTTTTCCTAATATATCCTAATTTTATTGGCACCTACAAAGTATACTAGAATCCGGAGAAGGAAAGATAGTTAGTAATTACATTATTGGGTACTTATAATAAAATGTCCTCGGAGCTGAAGCCTTTTAAGGCAATAAAATTACCTACGTTAGAGAATTTCAATTCTAGAGTTTAAATAATCCGTTTTCTACAGACGAGAATAATAAAGTTTTAAACAGAGCAGTAAGGTGGATTTAAAACAAATGAATATATTAACAGCTTTAAGTTGCGTCAGCAGACTTGCCAACAAGCATTTTGCTAATTGCTTTTGACAATTAAAATATTAATTCGATTTAGGTTGATATTTTAATTGCAACTTATTATGGCAGTTCATATGATAAAGACGGATTTGCTTTCAATTATAAAATGCTATTGGAGTTATTTTTTTCAGAGCTCCGAATAAACTGTGTACCGTTTTTGGGATTATTGTTTGCAAATTTTTCATCGAATAACTATCGAGATAATATATAATAATTAAACAATAATTTTATTAATATATTCTCGTCCCAATATCTAGATGAGATTAGTTGCCAATTATTGTAGGTTGAGTAGAACCTTTGCGAATTCCAGGAATAAAATTATAAATGAAGCAAAATGGAGCTGACCATGATAAACTTAATCTTTATAGAGCATTATTTTTAATAAATAGTATTGCAAAGGTAAAAAAATTTTCGGAAAAAAGTGAACATAAAAGTCTATAATGTGATGTATAGACAAAAGATAGTTTTAGGTTATATGATGTTTATAATATATGTAAATATCCGAACTCCGTAATAACGCGATCTAACTAGTAAAAATGCCAAGTTTCTAAGAGTGTTAGTAATATCGGGTTCTTACTAGTAACATAGCGTAGTGTCTAACGGCTAACCCATTTTGTAAAATACCGACAAAATTTTAAATATCGGCATTTTACTGAACATGTTAGTTAAAACCGGTTCTTACTGCATGCTATATGGTAAGAATGCGATCTAGTATATTCTGGAATACTTACAGAGCTGTGTTTGGTCAAGAGAAAGACGGTTTCGGTGAAATTGGCTGATTTTTTTATATGTTGTAGTTCTTGATCTCTTAAGCAAACGATATTATAGACACAATCTAATCCTACGACTTGTTTTTAATATACAGGGTGTTAAAGCTTGCACACCCCATATACAAAACATGGAGAAAACAGTATGACACCAAATTAGTATTTTCAATATATTTAACATATAGTACTTCTCAAAATAAGAAAAAAGTTTTATATGAAAGTAGGTCTGCAAATGCTTTATTTTCGAGATAAAGAGTGTTGTATTGTAAAGGGTGTTCGCCCTATATCTGGAAAATGAAGGGTTTTTGGTCCTAGATTCATTTAAAACTTTTTCTTATTTTGGGACGTACTATTATACGTTAAATATGTAGAGAGAGGCTTAGGCAAACTTTAACACCCTGTATAGTAAAAACTATTCGTAGGATTAGATGGTGCCCTTGTGTTTTGCTCAGGAGGTCAAGAATTACAACATATAAAAAATTCACCCAAGTGCACCGAAACCGATTTTCCATAAGGTATTTTTGAGTATATTTTCCAATTTTCGCTTTGTATAATGTTGTACTAGTATTTTTTTCTGTTTTTGTATCATTTCTACATTTACTAAGTTTTTATATAATGGTTTCGATAGTAAGCAAAGCCTAAAGTGATTTGTTATAGACGTTGATTGAAAATAGGGTAAACAATGTATGTATTTTCTAGTTTTCTTATATGTTACAACATAGTGCGTTAGAGAGTTTGTTAGCAACATATTTCTTTTGACTTGTTTTGGAATTTTATCAATATTACTATTTATTGCTGATAAAAAAGTTAGTTGGAAATATATCCTTTTTTTATAGATCGCATTTTTACTATTACGTGCATTTTACTGTTACTAACAGTGATAACTAGATATAACTTGTACCCGCTTTAAATACGACACCTCTCACTGCAATTTTAATTTAAATTTTTGAATATTACACTGTGGACTAAAAATATCTTGATTTTAATTAATTTTATCAGGCCTTTGTAAAAATATCATTTAATTTTTGACTCTCACCAAACTATTGTATATATGTTTTATTTGGGATCTTCTGGAAAAACCTATTATTTTTTAATATTGGCAATAGTTTATCTTATTACGTTGAAATTGATTTTTTTTTAACAAGTCAACAATAATATCAACGGATTCGGATAAAAAACGAAACAATACATTAAATTAAAAGATTTACAAAAATGCATTATAAATACAATCTGTATCATTGTTTGCCACTTCCTCTAGTCACCTACCCCTTGCTGTATGGATGTGACAATAACATCTTTATCAACATTCTGTAATCCTGGTCTTCAGCTCCTCAACCGTGGTAAAAGTAAAAGTGGTATTAAAATGAACCATATTTTCTAATAAACCTTAAATACTTTAGTCAACTAGTTTTGGGACCGGGCTGCTAGGTGACTAGTTTTGGGATTCAATAAAATTAGCACCATCCTCAAGTAAATAATTGAATTTGCTCCTTCATGCATGCCCAGATGTACCGTCTTGTTGAATCGTATAATTAGTAGACATTTCTTCAATTTTGGGTAACACAAAATATCTCTCTAGTACACCTCAGCGTCAACTTTATCTTTCACAAAGGAAATACGGGTCCTTACTCGAACGGACACGTCATGAGATACCATTAGAGATGCCGAAAAATGCTTGCCGATTAAAAGTTTCTTTCTCCAGCAATATTTTATAGTTTTGTCATTATTTGAATAAAGTATGTTATTGGGGGAGTTCTGAGGCTTCTGTAAAGTAAATATATTCTCATTGGTAATCCATATTCGATTTATGCGAGTCTTTAATCGAATTCTTTGCAAATTCTTTTATCTTTATAGCCTCTCATCATTAACAATCTGAGTAAGTTTTTGACGGTGAAGTTTCAGTTTAAGAACTTCAAAGGATGTCTAACAGATGAACTTTTATTTTAAAAAAAACATTCTCTTATGCAAAATGAATCGTCAACAGACTCATTTGTATAAAGGGATTTAACATCAAAACCGACTAAAATTTGTCCGGGATAAATGTAAAATATTTAAGCTTTTCACCGAAATATGTCGAGTTTTTGATGTAACAATATAGATTTTCTTATAATCGGGTTTAAGATATTTATCTATTTTGTAAGGCAGCGAACCTATTAACTTAATGCATGGGCGTTTCTGTACCGGGCGTCCAATTAACAATGGTCTCCGGCTATAGTTTGGTACCCTTTGATCACACAATTATGGGGAAAAACTGTTTACAGGTAAATCCGCCAAGAAAAATCGCTGGAAATTATTTTCAAGTT
The DNA here is from genome assembly GCA_030620095.1 of Kuschelorhynchus macadamiae. Taxonomy (NCBI): domain Eukaryota; kingdom Metazoa; phylum Arthropoda; class Insecta; order Coleoptera; family Curculionidae; genus Kuschelorhynchus; species Kuschelorhynchus macadamiae. The sequence goes on along the minus strand of JAUTXW010003728.1, from coordinate 284,153 downwards.
CGAAAGATGGGCGCTAGGGGGTGTAAAAACAACTCAAAAATGGAAATGCTGATTTTCTCTTGAATTTACTTAATTAAGGTTTGTCGAAAATATAAACACTGTATTCTTCAGGCAATTATGCAACTTTTTGCTATGTATAGTTGTTTTTTATTTTCAATAATATAGTGGTGAGGTAAGGTCAAACTTATTTTCTTTCAAACGTTTATATCTCTTGTTTGGATAAACCGATTACGTTAAACTTGGTGTCAGAAAAAGAGCTTTGTTGCTCTTGACGTAGAGCTATTAACTGTACCGTAATGATTCTATTAGCGGTCACTAATACGAACTTTCGCAAAAAAATCAAATGGTAATTTAAGGTTATAAAAGGTTGCGAATGTCAAATAAAAAATCCAAGTCCGAATTTAAATTAAAAAAGTTGATGATGGTCGTCCGAATCCGAAACGTCGAATTGAACAACTAATCTCATTAATTTGTAGAGGAGAAAAAATGAAAATGATGAAGAGAAAATTGATTTCAAATGTATTTTCAATTATGCTTAAAATGATAGAAAAACAATAAAAGATATTTTTTTGTTTTTTTTTAGTTTTTTTTTGAGCACCTCTTAGAAAATTTCAATATATTTTTTTTTGCAATAGAAATGCATGCAATAATGGAAAAATATTTCAAAATTGCTTCAAAATGGTGTGCTAGCTTAGAATATCCTAATATTTCTTCCCCCGCGCCGTCAAAAATAAGTAAGAAAAACGAAGTTTTAAAGGATATTTAGCATAAAAATGTGAATTGTTTAAGTCATCTTGTTGCTTATCTGCGAAATGATACAAAAAAAATATGGCGGTTTAACGTGAAAAATACTATATAGTTCCATTTGCTGCTATAAAGTACCTAGAACAATGATATTTAGACCAACATTACCCGTTTGGAACATTAAAATCTTCGGTTTATAAAGTAACAGTTGTAACTACAGTATAGCAACAAGAACTTTTTTTTAACTATATGGTCAACATTTTTTGCGACTATAAAGTGATTTTTTCCAATAAAGTCCCCTGTGCTACCAAAATGCCATTTACTGGAGGCACATACTCGCGGCCTTCCGACAATAGATAGCAACAGCCATGTTGCGACAATAGGTAGCAACAGCCACTTTGGGGAATTGTGTACTCTTAGTAATATCGGCCAAAATTCTAGAGGAGGGCTATTGAAAAGAAGCAATCCATCAATATTAAAAATAAGGGATACTGATTTGGTATGTTCTTTAATATACAAAAGAGACAGTATATTAGTATTAGTATATTTTTTGGATTCCATCGTACCAGAAATGGCCGTCTCTCATGGGTGTTATGGGAAAATAATGTTCTACTATCCCCTGGCAATTCTTCAAGTCCGAGTTTATGTTTCAGTACCCTCAATAAGTAGTTTAAAGCTATATGACGTATTGAGTGTTTTAAATGCCACTTTTTTATCTCTAGATATTACTACCAGATCTCAAATCAGTTATACAATGAGATTCAGTTCCAGTCTCGAATCACCTGCAGGAACAGCTTCAAAAATTTCACTACCTGATTTATTATGTTGATCTTTTTCTGACGATTCGCCTCGCAGTGATAGTTCGTTTTGTTTAACAGTTCGGTAGAAATTACTAGAAAAACTGTTTTTTTTTTCATTCATCTTATGCATTTTACTACTTTTGACGCAAGAAAGCTAAATAGCAAGTCATTCGAAAAGACAGCATCCCACGCAATGTTTTAAAGTATATGTATTAGGGTGTTTCAATTTATGACCACTATAAAATGGCTATTTTTAATCCTTGCGACTTCCTAGTTGCTATTTTGCGACTTTCAATGCGACTGTAATAAAAGTTATTAGTTGTCGTGGTCGGAACGACTCCACAACACAAATTGCTACTATTTATCTTTGCTCCCCATTCCACGGTTTTTTGGAGATTCTCTAGTTAAGGATAGAACTGAAATAAAACGTACTAGCACTAGCATAACTGTTAACAGAAACAAACACTTGTGCTGGAAAAAAACTGAAAGTGTAAAATTTTGAAGGATGGCTATAAAGCAGTATGTTTTTTACTAAGTGCGTCATGCATAGGGTTGCCAACTTTTTGTACGGGAAATAAAGTATTTTGAGGTTGGAGAACTAGGAGAAAAAGTATTTTAGTAAAGTAATAGGTATTTTTTTAACGAAAATGACTAAAACGAATGACTACAAAAAGGTTATGTTCATTCTTGTCACTCGGAATGACTGACACTTCCGTTTAACGTCCTTAAGGTGCTGTGGCTATACGGACATCTTGGTTCCTGGAGGCTAAAAGGATTTGCTGAAATAATTATATATTGTCAGCTTTCCACCCACAAGATTATGGGGATTGGCTAGGCAAGCCAGATTAATTGGACCAGTTTCTATATCCCTTTGAAGGGAATTATCTAAGAGAGAGGAAGCCTGAAGATTAAGGGACTTTTAAAAGGGATATGAGGTTGTGAACCCAACTCTCCACATCCGGAATCTGGGCTATCGACGATTCCGAGTCTATGGGATGAGTCGGCTTTGTGTAGTGATCGCTTGTGATTCTGCACATAGTAACAATTTCCTTCCTTTACAGGAGTTTTGATGCTGTAAACCAGGGTTTGATATGCGGTGTTTGTGCAATTTTTCCGCATAGATATGGGCGGGTTATTTGCCTTTCAATATATTTGGTTCCTTAACCGCCTTTGTCACGCCAGACTGGATTGAATGCTTTATATATATCGAGGGCAATAATCTTGGCGTTTTCATAAATTGGACTTATCTCAGTTATTTGTGACGAGAGTAAGAACATCTGCTTTGTACCTTCGATGGCGGAAGACGAATTGCTTGTCATGGATTAGTTTATACCTTTCAAAGTAGTTTAAAAGATTAGTTGTGGTAACTTTTAATTTCTGTTTGAGTACATTTTTTATGATAAAAATGTGTGACCACATTACGGTACAGTTGATGGCTCCACGAGTAGAGCAAAAAAGCCCTTTTTTACACTAAGTTGAATAAAATCGGTTCATCCAAAACAGAGATATCTACATTTGAAAGTAAAAATGTTTGAGCCTCTCCCATTACTATATTTTTGAAAATAGACAAAAGTGCGTAATTGGTTTAATAATACAATTCTTATATTTTCAACATACCTCAATTATGGATATTTAAGAGAAAATTAATAATTACTATTTTATGTTGCTGTCAGGTCCCTTAGCGGCCAACTTTCGAATTTAATTTACAGTAATTTCTCTCGGCTGATTTACCTATAAGGTATGACTTCTATCATTAGCGGTTCCCGGGCTACAGCCGACGTCCTCTCTTATTGGACCACCCTGTACAATATACCTATAGTATCGTATTTCTTACTATTTAGTCTGTTATCGAACGTGATAAAAAAATCTTGCGTCATCATCGGCGATGATGTTAAAAATAGTGCTACCAGTCAGTTCTAAGTGCTAATCATCTACATCACCTTCTTTACACAACTCACTATACCATTCAAATGTTGAAATTTGAAATGTTTTATTGTAAAAAAAAATTTTGTGGACCGATACGAACAAGTAAATTAAAGATTAACTACTAGATACTTCCAATTTATTATTCACGACATACAATTGTTGTATTATAATTAATTACGTATAATGAGCTGTTATATAATTTTAAAAATACGTCTACGACAATGGGAAAACAAACAAGTACCTACTTTTATTTTAAAATGCCCTTAGTATTTTCAGCGAGAAACAGAGGATGGAAATAACATTTTATTTGTTAATGTATGAAAATAATTTTATAGAACGGTTTACGTTAGAAGTATGGTGTAGAGTGGTTTTGCTTAAATTAAAAATAAAGTTTTCACACAGTGAACAACTCAAACAAGGACATTGAATAGCACAATTTAATTTACTTTCTATGCAGCAAAGTTGAAAGCTCCCAAGTACTCTCTTGATATGAGTAGTTAAAATTAAGGTGTTTAAAAAAAAGTTATTGAAATAAAGCGTTAGCTATTTTATTGCGTGGCTTATATGTGATTATGAGACTGAGTTTTAGTAGTTTTTGGTTTGTTCCTTTGTTAAGTTATGTTCTTTACAGTTATGCAAGATAACTACAGTTTCTATTCCAGCCTTGTTTTTTTTTCAGTTATTTGGCTGTCCTAATATCTTAGGATTAATTGAAATGAAAGATGAAAATAATTTCCACTTTGTCATTGTCACTTTTTTCCTCCACAAAGCAGCAGGGTTAATTTCCCAATCCGACGTTTCGGATTCGAGAAACCATCATCAATTTTCTTAAATTAAATGCGGACTTGGATTTTTTATTTCACTATTCAATCCCCTTCATAACTACAGTGATATAAAAGTCATAGAGTACTATTTGATTTTTTGAGAAAATCAGCATTATGTGGAGAATTCCGAAACAACGCCTTTTACTGACGCCTAACAAAATCATTACGGTACAGTTAATGGTTCCACGTGTAGAGCAAAAAAAGCACACAAAATAGAGATATCTACATTTGAAAGTAAAAATGTTTGACCTACCCCCACCACTTTTTTTGAAAATAGACAAAAATGGTTTCAAGCAAAAAAGTGCGTAATTGGTTAAGTGCTTACGTTTTCAACGTACCTCATTTATAGAAATTTTAGTGTTTTTACTCCTCCTAGCGGCCAACTTTGGAACTTGAAATTAATTTACAGCAATTTCTCTTTGCCGATACTTATAAATATTTTTTTCATTAAGTTCTGTCTTAACGGTTCCTGAGCTACAGTCGACATCCTTTATTATTGGACCACCCTGTACAGGGTGTTTTTTTTTCGTTGATAGATATAGGGTGTAGGCTGAACGGTAAGAGATACAAAAAACCAAATACGTGTTCCGTTCTCTTTTTTAGTGTTTAGTTTAATGGCGCGGACAGATCTACGCTAACTGGATTGGTTTAGAAAATACAGGGTGATTCTGAAAATCCCCCGTTTCTTATTATCTTTTATACACGGTTATTTATGAAGATAATAAAAACTTTAAATACAAAAGTTTTATGACTTTTTACGTAGAATCCATCGTCGTACTTAAAAAAATATCGATATTTTAATTTTTGAGATAAGTACCTAGAAAAATTGCATTTTTTCTTGCGATTGCAACAATATACAATACTAAATATTTTGCTTTATCCTAAATAGCTCAAATACCAAAAAACATTTATTTTTAATTGGCCATGGACTGAATTCTTTAGGCGTTTGTTTACATGTCATAAAATTAAATAACAATTAAGTATTGATTGCCAAATTCCGTTTTCGATTATATTTAAAAAAAAAGGTGTCCAATATTAATGTTTTTCAAAGTTACGGAAAAACAAACATGTTTGAGTGCTATACTTAGAGTAATAAAAATAAAGACGCAGCTTTAGACCTATATTTTCAGCGTTACCCGGAACGACGACAGCCAGACAAACATATATTTCAAAGATTATATAACAATTTAAGTGCGTATACATCATTCGCAAAACAACGAGGTAAATGTTACAATAAGGAAAATAGAGAAAGAGATGAAATAAATATATTAGCTTGTGTTACTGCTGATTCGACAGTATCTAGTCGTAATATTGACAAAGACATTGGCATAAGTAAATCTAAAGTTTCAAAACGTTAAAAAAGCATAAATATAAACCATATAAAATAAGGAAAGTTCATAACTTACATCCTGGAGATGAAGAGCGGCGTTTAGAATCTTGTCATTGGTATTTGCAACAGATTAATCGGAATCCCAATTTTTTTCAAAATATAATATGGACTGACGAAGCTTTTTAATCGACATAACAATCGATATTGGTCAAACATAAATCCTCATCAGACTGCCGCTACGCTACAACAAGGACGCTTTGGGTTCAATGTGTGGGTAGCACTATATCGAAATAGAGTCCTTAACTACAGGATTTATAACGAAAATTTGAATGCTGAAGGATACATTCAAATTTTGGAAGAATGTGTAACAAACGAGTTGGATAACATGTCATTAGCTGCAAGAAATAATGTTTATCTACAACAAGACGGTGCCCCAGCCCATAACAGCCGTATAGTAAGGCACTTACTGTCAATGTCGGCGAAAATTGGCTTGGTACATATGAACCAAACAAATGGCCTCCACGTTCCCCCGACCTGATGCCACTAGACTTTTATTTTTGGTGATTTATCAAGAATGAAGTATATAAAACCCAAAGTACTACTTTAGAAGAACTTAGACCAACTTTTATTAATTGCATTGGAAGAGTGCCAAATATTTATACTTATAACGCCACTCGTTCACTTGCAAGCCGAGTCCAAAAATGCATCGAGCAGAATGAAAGACAATTTTAACACCTTTTGTGATTAAACAAATATGCTAATCGTTAAGTATTCAAGATAATTGTTGGGCTGTTATTATAATTTTTGGTAGATGTTTTGGTTTATTAATGTTTTAATATTCTTGGTAACTGAGTTTTTGAGATACCTATTATAGAATAAAAGAATAATAATTCAATTCATATATTTTTTGATGAATTTTGAATTTGTAAATTTCGATATGCATCAAACAACCAAATTTAAAATGGTTCTAGAAATATACATTGCAATATTCTTTACTCATTCAGTTTAAGATTACCTATATTTTATTTAACCAAGTTGACGAAATGTAATTCTGTTAAACTAATATATATTTTTTACTACTCATGAATAGGTAGCGTCGTCTATGTTTCATTAGTCTAAGGGAGCAATATATTTCGAGATATTAACCATCATCAGGTAATTTTTCCAGGACGCAATTAAATGGGCGTGTGTTATTTTTAGGGATTCCTGTGATCGCGTACAAACATTTCTCCCCAGCAGAATTTTTAAGGAAAAAAGTTTGATAGTGGCACTGCTCTTTTCAAAAACTCAAAAATATTTTTAAAAAATCGAAAATTTTGAGGTAAGGACGGTTTTAGATGTGTTGAATTTAAATTCAAATATTTCGAGTCAGTTACTTTTTTCAGTTGTTAAGTCGAGAACATAGATGCGATATATTTTGAGTTATTGACCTTCATTAAGGTTCACGTATGTCATCAGGGACGCCCCGAAGAGAAGATATTGACAGGGGAGTAAAAAAAAATTTGCGGCTTTTTATTGCCAGCAAGCATCACCGACAATGAAAAAAAGGTTATTTTCCAACTCGACCAAAAGTTACTCATATTTTGTTTTTTAAAACTTTCGCTTGTTTTTCCCAACTTGCGTAAACTAATTGCCCAACCCCAAGAACATTGCGCCCCTGTTCCTATATTTCTGAAGCAGAATTTTTCTTTGTTTTTTTTTCGCTGTGTTGCTTTAATTCAGTTGTAACAGTCCCTTGGCCCTTCAATCAGAGCCACGACAACCCAAACTGGCGCCCTGATGCAAATAATGATATGCTCAGAGCCGGCGGTATCATAAGTGGAAATGGTGCGACTGCACAAGGCGACATCCACAGCGGGGCAACGATCTGTCTTCGCTATACGAAAACAAATCACGTAATTTTTGAGTAATTAGCATTATGTTGAAGAAATTGTCGGTCTATCAGTCTTAATGCTGCATTTCTACCAAACGAAAAAAACTTTTGTTTAGAAATAACAGGTCTTAACTTATTTATCAACTAGTCTGGTCAGTTGACTGTGGGTTTTTACGTTTAAACTCAGCCATTATGTGACAAGAAAAACTAAAGTGTACTGTCTTGCAAATTATTGGAATATTTTTAGAAATACCTCTAGAGGCAAACCATTTTTCCAGAATGGGCTTTGTACAATTTAGAAATTTGTTATAGAAGCGGTTGAAGGACCAACAAGAATGTGACTTTAAAGTCGACTAAAGGAGTTTATATGCTGACAGATTTTACTCACAGTAAATTTTAGCGTAAGCTTTAAAAGACGGTTTATTACGAAGATCATGCCCAAAAAAATTCAATAGCTGCTGAAGCAGGAAGAGAGGAGTTACAATTTTTGTATTAGCAAGAAGGCTTGATAATCATCTCGATTATCAGACTTGAATCATCAAGACGAAGTTACTTAAGGAGTCCTTTTAAATCCTAAAAAATGTAGAAGGCTTTGTGTGATTCTTTGTTAATGAATGACGAGTTTATAAAAAATAGACTATTAAGGAAAATTCCCCAAATTCTGCAAGCTTTGCAAAATAGTGTCCAGAGTATTTATTTTAATGTTATGAATACTCTTGAAGAAGTTCGAGAAATGTTTTACGGGTAGGAAAGTCCTTCATATGCAAAAAAGAAGTATTCGATTCCAGCAAGAAATCAAAAATCTACACTTCTGGAAATAAAACATTATAACGTAAACAAGAATGTTGATATAACTGCTATTCTAGTTAAATTATTTTTTAAAAATGATGGACTTTGTGTTTCTTTAATTGAAACGGTCAAAAACTGAAACACAACTCGGGCTGGACAGAATTTTCATAGTTTCGTCGTTTGAAGTGTCAATAATGTGACATTTATATAGTTTATATCATAATAAGGTTCACAATAATAGAAATTGGCGAAAAACAGCTTTTTGTACATGTTTGCATTTTGTGTTCTGAGTTAACCTGTTCGTCGTTTAAAACGTCTGTGGTAAAAATCAGTATACCGCATGTAACAAAAGTACCGCTTAACTGAATTCAATGAAAATATACAAATTTTAGTATGAAATTACGCCGGATCCAAAGGTGAGTTACGCATCGTTGCCAAGTCTACCATTTCTCTTTTATAAAAGGAAAATCTTTTTTTTTAATGGAACACCCTATTGTATATTATTTTTTCAAAATCTGCATAAAATTCTCAATACTTTTTTTAAGAGCACTTTTTATGAAAATAAACAGCTTTTGCGAAAACAAGGGTGTAATATCCATAATTTAATGTATTACCTTTTATTAAAATACGTGGACAGAAAAGGTTACTTGATATGTTTGACATTGCCAATTTTGTTGATTTACAAAAATGGATCGTTTAACTGGAACCTAAAGACTTGAAATTTTAATTATACTGGGTTAATGGGATAGAATGCGAAATCGACAAGATCTTTCACATCACATTCACGAGCAAAATGCTGTGCAGCACCATCCTGCTGCAACCATATTTTATCACTTGGTGCACCATTACCTTAAAAATCAAGTTTAAATACTTAATACAGGTAAACTACGGTTATTCGGCAATAGTTCTGCAGTAGCTGGGACAATTTCGGTCCTTAAATGATTCAAATATTTTTACATTATTTATTTAAACATTTACCTTTTGGGGTAATTGGGCATGATTTTCAAGTGTACAATGTGTATTTTTCCTGGCCCAATTTCGAAAATTATGCCTGTTAACTTTTGCATTCAATAAAAAAGTTGCTTCGTCAGAAAAAATAACTTGATTGACAACATTTAGATTGGTATTGCAACGTTCTCTCAGGATTTCGCAAAATTCCAAGCGTCTACCGTGATCATCCTCAGAGAGTTCTTGCATCAAAGTTATTTTGTTTGGATGAAATTTTTCGGTTTTTAGAAGTCGGTCTATGGAGATGTGTAAGCCGCCATTTTCTCTTCCTTATGTTCTGGTAGAAACGTGCGGATTTTCTTCTAAACTGATTAAAACATTCAGTGCCTTATCACCATCTTTTGCTATTTTAGGTCTGCCAGAACGTACAGCATCTTTTACCTTTCCGGGTTCACGAAATGTTTTGGTAATTTTACTTACGGTAGTTTTAGTTATTGGATTTCCGTTAGGATATTTGTCCTTAAAAATGTTACAAAAATCTTGCAGGTTTCGCATTCTACTCTGATAACCCAGTATAATTAAAATTTCAATTCTTTGGGTATCAGTTAAACGATTCATTTTTGTAAATCAGCAAAACTGACATTGTCAAACATGTCAGGTAAACTTTTGTGTGCAGGTACATATTTTTATTAAAAATATGGATGTAAATTATGGATATTAGACACTTATTTTAGCAAAAACTGTTGAGTTTCATAAAAAGTGCTCTTAATAAAATGTATTGAGAATTACGCAGATTTCAAAAAAGTAATATAATATAGGGAATTCCATTTCCTTCACGCTTTTTTTTTGGTAAGCAAGGTTTTGATACACAGAAAGTTTTTTCTTCTTTTCTTCACGCGCCATCCAAATAGATAATGCATAAACTAGCATTAACTTATATAAAAATATTATGCTTTAAATAAACAAAATAAATAGCAGGGGAAACCAACATGTTTTCCCTCGCAATTTAATAATATTTAAAATATTCCCAGACATAGATTTTCTTTGGCATCTGTGCGTAGTCTGGATACAATAAATTTTTATTAAAAATCGAATCCAATTTTCTTTCATGAATACAATAGGTACGTTACTCCGTCGCTCGAAGGGAAAAAACTGTAACTGAATTAGAAATATTTTTAGCCTATATTACCTACAAATATAATTAAAAAAATTCAATTTAAAAAGCTATTAAAATTTGTTCGAGCAATGTTATGGGTACGCTGCTATTCTCAAATAAAATAATAGGCATTTTTAGGATTTTAAGCGTATTAACGTATCACATATGCTGATTCAAACCAGTCAAACGAGCCTCAGTTTTGTTATATTCAAATCATATTCAGTTACCTTAGTACACCTCACACGTGAATAACAAATTATTGATACTAAATGCATCAAGCATGAAGCAATAATAATTGCTGGTAGCAAACAAATGTGTATTACTCCTACAGCAAACTAACTATTATTTATAGGTATCCGCCATATAGTCTTAGAGCTATTTACAACTTAGGATGTTTGGCCATACTCTCATATATATATATAAAAATTTAAATTTTAATTATGTCCCATAAACAATCCTGTTCCCTGATACTAATTTAAAATAATCCCCCTTATGTACCACCTTTTTTACAAGAAATTATTTGAGTTTTATGGAAGGACATATAAATTATTTGATTTTAACTAAATTTAAATAAGAAAAGAAAATCAGTTGTAGCATTATATGCGATATTGTTCACCCCAGAGGGTCCATGAAAAAAAGGTACTTATCTTAATGCTTGTTTTGCTTCGGTTTATAACCTCTAAAATTGAGGTTTAGCCCCCAATATTGATTTTTATTCTCGGCAACCTTGTCCTCGCTAGGTTAAGGTTAATGACCTTCAGCGTTAACAGGAACACGTGTAATGTACTTCAGTAAATTGTTACCATGCTATTGTGCCATGGATTAGAATGTGTACTAGAACTGGTATTTTATTGCATTTCAACCAGGAATTGAAACCCTAGCTGGTTTCACGAGCTTTATTTTCTGCTGTTCTCTTTTATTTTATTTGCTTTTTAATATAAGTTGCTTTTCGATTTTTATTTTCGCGTGTTGGTCAGTAACTCAAGATCTTTGTCTTATGCCAGCCCGTTTTATTTCCTCACTATGATTTTTTTGTTGCACGTAAAAATGCGTTGCTCTCATTGGCCAAATTATCTTTGCGGAGAATCTTGGTTTTAAAGTATTTATCTCCTAGCCTTGGCTTTGCTGTGGATGGCACTTGTGCTCTTCCCGCATAGATGTCGCTATCAGCCACCAGTAGAGATATGGTAGGTACTGCCTAACGGATCGTTAGGCAGTACCAGAGGAGAATAGTTAGGATATATTTAGGGTGTTTAAGAAAAAGCGATCGTTCATGAGGAGATTTCTCACCCGAAAACTAAATTAAAAATCCACACCTATATGGTCCCATCTCGCTTCGTTTCTGAGATAACAGGGTGTAAAAGATTTGTTATTTGGAGGTGGAAAGTTATTTAAACTAGTATATATTTCACCGATAAAAATGTGTGAACAGCTTCAAGGGTGTGTGTGTGTGAGCTGCTGCTGTAATAATTTTCTAAAAAAACATGTCCGGCACTGGCTTTCTATCTCGTCATATCATGGTTATGGGGGCTGTGTAGTGCCTCTTAAAAGTTACCTCTTAAAATTTTGCTGATTTCGATCTTTCATGAGAAAAATGCAATTTAATTGTGTAGTGTATTGAAGATCTCTTTTCTTCGTAAATCATCCAATCTTTTCTAAGAGACGTATTTCTAATAAACAGCATACAAACACTAAGTCTCGGTCTCAGTCATATGCTTTTTTATTTTAAGATGATTTGGTTACACATATTTTTGGTGGTAGTTTCCATTTTCTTTTGAAAGGTAAAGACGTAGCGGAAAATAAAAAAATTAAACAGTTTTATTTATAAAACGCTCTCTGGTCTAGAAACATCTAACTTCCCAGTCTTATAAAGCATAAAATAAGTAAAAGACTTTGAATCAGCTCTAAACAGTGCAAAGGTAAAATTGAGTAGGAAATTTTTCAAAAATTCACAAATTTTGTGGACAAAAAAACCTGATACGATCTTCATTCTGATGTGAAGAAAAATATACCCAAAATTATGTAAGTTAATGCGAAAAGAAGTTTTTCGGACTGTATGTCCTTGATATTTTTAACTGAAGATTTTGCTCAACATTTAATGGTTTAATATTTTTACAATTAATTAGGTTATTGATACTTTGTATTTTATTCTGTAAACCAATAAAAATAAAGCTATAAATAAGAAATGTAATATATATTTTAAAATTAATTTACATATAATTAATAAAGGACATACATATATATGCGCATATTTTATGTATATTTATTGATAATACTTAGGAATTTTTATTCTGCCATACAAATGCGTTCTCTATATCTAGCAACTTCAGCGGGAATTAGACGCAAATTTCTAGTATATAATATTGCTAATGAATTGAAAAATTGTTGATGATTTAATAGACTGTATTATATTTGTTTAAATTTTATCTAAACAATTCACAGCCCGCAATAATTTATTTCAACATTTCTCTATGCAAGTTCAAATATATGTACAATATATAGGGTGTGATCTGTCCAGACTACTACCTGTAGTAATAAGAAATAGATTGTGATTTCAACACGGTAAAGCATCGGCGCATTTTGCTATTGATGTTAGGAAGTATTTCTCGGAAACATAGGGGCTTCGATGGATTGGCCGTGGTGATCCATCATGGCCACCAAGGTCCCATGATTTGAATCCTTCGAATTTTTATCTGTGGGGGCATATGAAAGACGTCAGTACAAAACATTTGAAGAACTTTTACAATGCATTAAAATTTTTTTTTAATTTGTAATAGTTCCCCAAAATCCTAGTATTTGCGCCAGAGTAACCTTTTCGCTGACGATTAAGGGTTTGTAATGAAGCTAATGATGGCAATTTTCACCACTTCATGTCATCCCATTTAGGTAAATAATTTAAACTAAGGATTTTTAAAATTTGTTTTAAGAATCATCAAACATCAAATTCTATTTTTCACTTATACAGGTAGTAGCTCGGACACACCAGTCATTAGAAAATTTAATTGTGACACATGATTCAATCTACGTGGCAGAATAATTAGACCAATATTTAATTGTCAATAATACCAGCCCAAATTTTTACAGCAAGGTCACACTGCCAGTTTGCTACTCTTAGTAAATGGGGATTTTCCTTAGACCAGTTATGTAATGTTTCTTGTAAATGTTGCTTCGTCTGTAAAAAGAACACGGTGAGCGAAATGTTGGTCGTTTTCCAACTAATTTAAAAAACACAAAATTCTTGTCGAGGCCCATAATCTCGCAGTATAAGTGCTTGAACTGGTGTGTAGTGGTATGAATTTAATTGTTGCTCTGTTTAGATTCTGTGTAGAGGGTGGTCCAATAATAAAGGGCGTAGGCTGTAGCTAGAGAACCGTTAATGACACTACTTTCGCAAATACCCAAAATTCCTGCCGTCATTGTCAATACAAAGCTGCAATCTTTCCTTTGTCGACTGGACTGCAGCCCCCACTTCTGCTATAGAGATACTTTGAATAGCATTCCTAACGCGGTCCACCATATCATTTCTTGTAGTAAGTCGAGTCGCATATACTAAATCTTGTTACCTTAAGAAATTTCAGTCATTTAAAATGTATTTGTTGTTAGTTCATTTCGTCGCTTTTCTTTTGTTGTTTCACTGAAGCAAGGTAGAACTCGGTTTAATCTTTTTGCCTAAACCGAATTCTGCCCTGCCTTGATCTAGCTTTAGCTATTTTATCGCGAATCTTTTTGCCTAAACCGAATTCTGCCCTGCCTTGACCTAGCTTTAGCTATTTTATAGCTTTAGCTATTTTATAGCTTTAGCTATTTTTAAAGCGAAGCTATTTTTTATGTGATTGTGACACTGTATAGTATTTTTGGTATTGTCCCTTTGTTAAGTTCTCTTCTTTACAGTTGTGCAAGATTACTAAAGTTTCTATTGGGGCCTTTTTTCCAGCTTTTTGGTTATCCTAATATTTTAGGTTCAATTGAAATAGGAGATGAAATTATTTCTACTTTGTCATTGTCACTTTTTCTCCTCTACAAAACGGCATTTCAACCAGGAATTGAAACCCTAGCTGGTTTCACGAGCTTTATTTTCTGCTGTTCTCTTTTATTTTATTTGCTTTTTAATATAAGTTGCTTTTCGATTTTTATTTTCGCGTGTTGGTCAGTAACTCAAGATCTTTGTCTTATGCCAGCCCGTTTTATTTCCTCACTATGATTTTTTTGTTGCACGTAAAAATGCGTTGCTCTCATTGGCCAAATTATCTTTGCGGAGAATCTTGGTTTTAAAGTATTTATCTCCTAGCCTTGGCTTTGCTGTGGATGGCACTTGTGCTCTTCCCGCATAGATGTCGCTATCAGCCACCAGTAGAGATATGGTAGGTACTGCCTAACGGATCGTTAGGCAGTACCAGAGGAGAATAGTTAGGATATATTTAGGGTGTTTAAGAAAAAGCGATCGTTCATGAGGAGATTTCTCACCCGGAAACTAAATTAAAAATCCACACCTATATGGTCCCATCTCGCTTCGTTTCTGAGATAACAGGGTGTAAAAGGTTTGTTATTTGGAGGTGGAAAGTTATTTAAACTAGTATATATTTCACCGATAAAAATGTGTGAACAGCTTCAAGGGTGTGTGTGTGTGAGCTGCTGCTGTAATAATTTTCTAAAAAAACATGTCCGGCACTGGCTTTCTATCTCGTCATATCATGGTTATGGGGGCTGTGTAGTGCCTCTTAAAAGTTACCTCTTAAAATTTTGCTGATTTCGATCTTTCATGAGAAAAATGCAATTTAATTGTGTAGTGTATTGAAGATCTCTTTTCTTCGTAAATCATCCAATCTTTTCTAAGAGACGTATTTCTAATAAACAGCATACAAACACTAAGTCTCGGTCTCAGTCATATGCTTTTTTATTTTAAGATGATTTGGTTACACATATTTTTGGTGGTAGTTTCCATTTTCTTTTGAAAGGTAAAGACGTAGCGGAAAATAAAAAAATTAAACAGTTTTATTTATAAAACGCTCTCTGGTCTAGAAACATCTAACTTCCCAGTCTTATAAAGCATAAAATAAGTAAAAGACTTTGAATCAGCTCTAAACAGTGCAAAGGTAAAATTGAGTAGGAAATTTTTCAAAAATTCACAAATTTTGTGGACAAAAAAACCTGATACGATCTTCATTCTGATGTGAAGAAAAATATACCCAAAATTATGTAAGTTAATGCGAAAAGAAGTTTTTCGGACTGTATGTCCTTGATATTTTTAACTGAAGATTTTGCTCAACATTTAATGGTTTAATATTTTTACAATTAATTTGGTTATTGTTACTTTGTATTTTATTCTGTAAACCAATAAAAATAAAGCTATAAATAAGAAATGTAATATATATTTTAAAATTAATTTACATATAATTAATAAAGGACATACATATATATGCGCATATTTTATGTATATTTATTGATAATACTTAGGAATTTTTATTCTGCCATACAAATGCGTTGTCTATATCTAGCAACTTCAGCGGGAATTAGACGCAAATTTCTAGTATATAATATTGCTAATGAATTGAAAAATTGTTGATGATTTAATAGACTGTATTATATTTGTTTAAATTTTATCTAAACAATTCACAGCCCGCAATAATTTATTTCAACATTTCTCTATGCAAGTTCAAATATATGTACAATATATAGGGGGTGATCTGTCCAGACTACTACCTGTACTAATAAGAAATAGATTGTGATTTCAACACGGTAAAGCATCGGCGCATTTTGCTATTGATGTTAGGAAGTATTTCTCGGAAACATAGGGGCTTCGATGGATTGGCCGTGGTGATCCATCATGGCCACCAAGGTCCCATGATTTGAATCCTTCGAATTTTTATCTGTGGGGGCATATGAAAGACGTCAGTACAAAACATTTGAAGAACTTTTACAATGCATTGAAATTTTTTTTTTAATTTGTAATAGTTCCCCAAAATCCTAGTATTTGCGCCAGAGTAACCTTTTCGCTGACGATTAAGGGTTTGTAATGAAGCTAATGATGGCAATTTTCACCACTTCATGTCATCCCATTTAGGTAAATAATTTAAACTAAGGATTTTTAAAATTTGTTTTAAGAATCATCAAACATCAAATTCTATTTTTTACTTATACAGGTAGTAGCTCGGACACACCAGTCATTAGAAAATTTAATTATGACACATGATTCAATCTACGTGGCAGAATAATTAGACCAATATTTAATTGTCAATAATACCAGCCCAAATTTTTACAGCAAGGTCACACTGCCAGTTTGCTACTCTTAGTAAATGGGGATTTTCCTTAGACCAGTTATGTAATGTTTCTTGTAAATGTTGCTTCGTCTGTAAAAAGAACACGGTGAGCGAAATGTTGGTCGTTTTCCAACTAATTTAAAAAACACAAAATTCTTGTCGAGGCCCATAATCTCGCAGTATAAGTGCTTGAACTGGTGTGTAGTGGTATGAATTTAATTGTTGCTCTGTTTAGATTCTGTGTAGAGGGTGGTCCAATAATAAAGGGCGTAGGCTGTAGCTAGAGAACCGTTAATGACACTACTTTCGCAAATACCCAAAATTCCTGCCGTCATTTCAATACAAAGCTGCAATCTTTCCTTTGTCGACTGGACTGCAGCCTCCACTTCTGCTATAGAGATACTTTGAATAGCATTCCTAACGCGGTCCACCATATCATTTCTTGTAGTAAGTCGAGTCGCATATACTAAATCTTGTTACCTTAAGAAATTTCAGTCATTTAAAATGTATTTGTTGTTAGTTCATTTCGTCGCTTTTCTTTTGTTGTTTCACTGAAGCAAGGTAGAACTCGGTTTAATCTTTTTGCCTAAACCGAATTCTGCCCTGCCTTGACCTAGCTTTAGCTATTTTATCGCGAATCTTTTTGCCTAAACCGAATTCTGCCCTGCCTTGACCTAGCTTTAGCTATTTTATAGCTTTAGCTATTTTATAGCTTTAGCTATTTTTAAAGCGAAGCTATTTTTTTATGTGATTGTGACACTGTATAGTATTTTTGGTTTTGTCCCTTTGTTAAGTTCTCTTCTTTACAGTTGTGCAAGATTACTAAAGTTTCTATTGGGGCCTTTTTTCCAGCTTTTTGGTTATCCTAATATTTTAGGTTCAATTGAAATAAGAGATGAATTTATTTCTACTTTGTCATTGTCACTTTTTCTCCTCTACAAAACGGCAAGTTTAATTTTCCAATAAGACGTTTCGGATGCGAGAGACCTTCATCAACTTTCTTAATTTAAATGCGGACCTGAATTTTTTATTTCACTATTCAGTGCCCTTCATAACTACCAAATAAATTGTGATATAAAAGATTTTTTTGAGAATATGACCATTATTTGAAGAACTCCGAAACAACGCCATCTAGTAACCACTAATAAAGTCATTACGGTACAGTTTATAGCTGCACGAGTAGAGCAAAAAAAAGCACTTTTTTTCGACAGCAAGTTCAATTAATCGGTTCATCCAAAACAGAGATATCTACATTTGAAAGTAAAAATGTTTGACCTTCCCCCACCACTTTTTGAAAATAGACAAAAATGGTCTAAAGCAAAAAGGTGCGTAATTGATTGCAAAGCTTATATTTTCAATATACCTCAACTATGGAAATTTAAGAGAAAATTGGCATTTACACTTTTGTGTTGCTGTTACTCCCCCTAGCGGCCAACTTTCGAACTCTGATTTCTCTTGGCCGGTTTACCTATAAATATTTTTTCCCTTAAGTTTTGTCATTAACGGTTCCTGAGCTATAGCCGAGGTCCTGTATTATTGGACCACAGTGTACAAATATTTGAAGTTGTAAATAACTTGCTAGAGAAATGAAATAAATGATTGTTAGCTGTGAATTCCCTAGATAGTGGGAACTTTGAGCAGTGAAGCCTAGTTAACTTTTTCAGTTTGGACATATTTATCTGAATTGAACTGAATATTACTAACTAATTGAACAATTTTCAATTAGTTAGTAATATTATTTATTAGAAATGTGCGTTTGATTCCCGCTGTTGCTAGAGAGACAAGGCATTTGTATGGCAGAATACAAATTTCTAATTATCAATAAGCACACATAAATTATGCGCATATATATGCATTTTCTTTTTATTAAATATATGCAAATTCATTTTAAAATGTATATTATATTTATTATCTTAAATCTTCTGTTACAATTGTCAAAGACATACAGTCTGAAAAAACTTCTTTCCACATAAAGTAAAATAATTTGGGTGTTTTCTAAACCAGCCAGTGTTCCAGGACCCAATTCAATGAACATTTTTCTTCACATCAGAAAGATGTGCGTATTCGGTATTTTTTCCACAACATTTGTGAATTTTGAAGAATTTCCTCCTCAATTTTACCTTTGCGCTTTTACGAGCTGATTCGAAGTCTTTTACTTATTTTATGCTTTATAAGAGTGGCAAGTTAAACGTTTCTAGCCCAGAGAGCGATTTATAAATAAAACTGTTTTATTTCTTTATTTTCCGCTACATCTTTATCTTACAAAAGAAATTTTGAACTAAAGGCTGTCACAGTAATAATATAAATGTATTTTTATTTCACTAATAATACCTGTTGAGGGGCTGTTCAGGAATGTGCAGAGGGTTCACACTTTGGTCTCCAAAAAAAATGAAAAAAGGCGGTTTTTTATCAACATCTTCCAAATTATCGCAGATAGAGCAAAATTGTTTAATTAAAAAATGTAGAGCCGATTACCTAGCCCTCACAGATTTTGCGAGACTTACGAGTTTTCTGAAGGTTATGTTTTGTTATGTAGCCATGGGTACCTTCTGCCAAACTTATTTTCTGGACTAGTCCTTTATTTCAGAAAAATGATCGTAGTCCAAAAATGACGGTTTTTAACCATGTTCTCCACTTAGTTATTAGAGGTTGGTGTGGCAAAGGGGTGTTGTTGAAATATTTCAAATAAATCGAGATAGAGGGTATTTTTTTCGGAATTCCCCTAATTAATGTTAATATTATTGTATAGATATAATTAATTTACTTATTAATCTTTAAGTTTTATCAACTCTGAGAAATCTTAAATGAAAAGTCGTTACGTTGTGTTTAATTTTCTTTGCTTGAAATTATTATTACATATGCCATGCCAAGTTGGCTTGCAACATTTGAATCCAATATGTATCCATTAAATATAATTAAAAAAAAAATTATAAAAATTCTGTATAAGAGGCCAAATACTAGTTATCAGATACTCAGACACCTTATATCTGTAGTATATAACATACCGTGTATTTTATTAACAGTAAGAATTTATTTAAGAATGAAATAATTCATCAATATCAGACCCAAGGAAATATAGAGCAAAAAGTTTTTCTACCATAGCCCGACAATACAACACTTATGAAGTTGCTCCATCTCCATTATTTAGGTGTCAAGATGTTTAACATTTTGCCATTAGAGATAATGAATACTCAAGACAACAGAACACTAAAAAAAGAGTAAATTATTTTATCTTAACCAACATCAAATTATTTAAAATATCATTTGTTTGAAAGGATAAATCATTTTTTTTTCTCTCAAAATATTTTGTTTTTTGTGATTAATCTTTATTATCTTTAGATTCATATAACTTATATTTAGGTTTAGAAAAAAAAAAGAACGCAATATTTGAAAAGTTTTGAAATACCCAACTACTGCTGCTCGAAGTATTACCCCACCCGGTGGGGCAATTTCGCGAATCAGGTGGGGTAAAATTGCACATGCCTTCTAAAGTCAGAAAATAATAAAATATAATATTAATTGAAAATATCATATACAAAAATACATAGGAATGGTTAAAATACTTGCTGTTTTGTTTGTTCTTTCTTCTTTTTAACTTCGCTGCATGCTTCACATATATAACTTTTAGCCGACTCCCAACCAGTGCATTCTGAATGGGCCCATGCAGCACATTCGATGCAGCGGTACCAGAGTTCTTGGTTTTTCCTAAATTCGCCGCAAACCAATCATATTTCATCGGCCAGAGAAGGCTTTTGATTTAGAGCAAATGCGTCAACATCGGAATCACTGTCTTCACACATATCAAATTCTACTGATAAATCAGACTCACTTCCAACATTTCCTCCTCAACACGTTTTCTTTTTATTTTAGCCTGCTCCTGGTCTTTTCCACTAGTACAATTCACATTTCGCTTTCCCTTTTTATTTTGTTTGGGGTGTTTCTTTTCTCGTTTGGGTTGTTTCTTAAGAAACAATTCAATTTATTGGGGTAGAAGTCCAAATTTCTTATTTTTGTTTTTTTGATGTCGTTTTCTTGGTAGACGCTTTCACTAATTTTTTAGAATTTGGAGCGACCTCTGATACTTTAACAAACGAACACGAGGGTAAGGAATTAAAAGCAGCTGCGGAAGTAGATGGTGCCGATTGTAGAGGCGCTTTGGATGTTGACGGTATCTGAGAAATATCTGGATTGAAGCTTCTTTCTCTTACTGCCCCTAATTCAGAATGCACAACAAGTTCTCGAAATTCCCCAGCTGGTGAAAAATCTTCTTCCGTAAATTTATTAGGATTAAAGGGGGATATTCCGGCGGCTCTGAATCCTGAGATTCCCTTATCCATAGTTGCTACCTTTATATATGCCTGATGGAATAAATTAACCACATCGTGCATTTGGTAAGAAGCACGACATGGTTTTCTCTACAGAATTCGTAAATTTGCAAGGAAATGTGATTTGCAATATTATCCAAAATGAGCAAAATTGGGTCTGCCTGTGCAGCTTTTACATGACTCTGAAAATGTTTCAACCATTTTAAACATAACAGGTCATTTGACCAACCGTTATCACAACATGAATATATGCATCCCCCTAGTTGCGGTGACATGCGTTTTCTCGGATAGATGATCATTGGAGGGACGTAAGAACCGGCTGCACTTACGGCACATAAAATAGTGGTGGTATGTCCTTGTTCTGCTGAAATTGCAACTCCGACTTGTTTTTGTCCCCTTCTGGCATAAACTTTCCCGGACTTTTTCTGGACAGTAGTTATACCAGACTCGTCAACATTGTAGATCCTAACTTCCCTGAATTTATACTTGGATAAAACATCTTCCAGATTTTTGAACAAACGTCCAACAGCCTCAGCATTCTATTGATACTGGTGCCTTCTGGCTGACGAAGACTTACTTGGGGATTTGTTCTTATATAACCGTTCAACCAATCTTTGCCAGAAACTTTCATTTCTCCATTAAACCTATGGTTTAAATGATGTGCTTCTGCGAAGTCAAAAGCAATTTTTCCCAACTCCCTTGGTGATACTCCATAAAACAATTTGCCCAGTTTGACAATGTGATCAGCTAGCTCTTGCTCTTGTTGTTTTGTAAATAATGTCTTCCTTCCCATAAATTTATTTGTTAAATTAGGAGGTCTAGTCGCAGCTTTACTGTTATTTCCTCGTTGTTTTAAATGATCTCGCAGAGTAGATTCAGGAATATAATAATAATAATTCCTAGACGCTGCACGTATTCTATATTCAGTTGTTCAATAGACCAACCCTGCCGTTGGATCACTCGCTTATAATTTCAGAACATCTAAAATGAAAACCGCATTTCAACAGTAAAATCTAGGAGAAATTACACCTTCAAATCGTACAATGTTTTAACCCTTAATTTACTTTAAAACCACAGTATTTTTTTTTGATATACATGTCTAATACAAGATCAAAATTTAATGCAGAGATAAGGGTACGTACAGCTTTTAAAAATTCTGATAAAAATTGAATTTTCTACTGAAATCAATGTGGGGTAAAACTGCGCGATATTGCCCCGTATGACCTTGGCTTTATTTTTCTTTTGCAATTTCGTTATTTATCAAACAAAATAAAAGTTCTGCATGTAAAAAGGTAACTGATGAATGCGAGAAAATATATGCACAAACGAAATTTAGATTGTTTTAAAATTGAAACATACCACTCTTATTTCCTACCACAATAAAATTATAATAAACACAAGCAACATCATATTTCAATGTCCTGCACACAACTAAGTAATCCAAGCGGCCTGGGAGCCTATTGAGCATAGTTGCTACGTCATTCCGGTAATACCGTGTGTCCGTACTTCAACTCTTTGGCCCCATCACTCGTAAAGATCGCTGCGTGGTGTTGCCTCGCTGCGCGGTATTCCGCCGCCGTCTCCTACACATTTGGATTCAGATGCCTGTTCCTGGGCACATGCACTTGTTTTAAATGTGTTCACTATTCTTTTTAGGCTCCTGTTTTCTTTCTTTTCTTTTCTTTTTTGACACATTACGATTTATCATGTCTGTAATCAAATTAAATTTAGATTTTTAGTTTTGTTAAGACGTCGGCAACAGAAAATCACTTATTTAAGCAATTAGATGTGATTAACTTCAAACAAACAAACAAACAAAAGTATGCTTTATTGCCGCAGAAAAATTTTACAATTTTATGGACAAAGCAAAATATACCTAAAAATAAGACATATCAAAACATTAATCGAAAATAATTTCGACAGGTCAGTGCTTTTTTTTAAAAATGTAAATTATCAATTTACCAAATCGTAAAACACACGTTAGAATATAACATAACATTGCAAACAGTAAATGAATCATGATAACCTTATAAAAGTAAACAAACACACATGTACGAGGTGAATAATTTCGATGACATTGAAATCAAAATTGCAACTATGCGACCTTAAACTCTATGTTATTATAGTTATACAAATAATTGTGATGTTAAACAGAAGGTATATTGAACTAGTGTAGAATGTAGTATACAAAAAGAATTAAATTGTTTTTAATCCAATACCTAACAAAAATAATTAAGTTTTAAGTGAATGTTCGACAGTTCTTTTCCCTATATAATGATTTACAAAATTCTATGCTACGAGTTAGGACATGACTCACAAAAGATTTAAGTAAACAAGCGAGTTTAGTGACAATTTAAAGAGATTTACTCACTGAAAAAAAAAATCATTAACGCTGTAAAATGGTCTCTCAATGAGGTATGCTTTGGTGTTTTTTCGAAATTGTGCAAGCATAGGGATAGATTTTAAATGTACTGGCAGATTGTTGTAAAGTTTTATGGCGTTGTAAATAATTGATTTTTTTATTAATTCTGTGGAAGGAATGGGAAGATAAATATCATGCCTAGAGTTTCTGGTAGGGTATACATGTTGTGGCGTTTCTGGGAGGGTGTTTATATGTTTTCTCAGCAAACATACCGTTTCCAAAATAAATAATGCAGGAAGTGTTAATATTTCATGTTTTTTGAAATAGTATTGGCAGTGAGCTCTATTATTTAGACCAAACAAATAACGAATGGCTCTCTTTTGAAGCATAAAAATACTACGAAATTGCTCGGTGGTACAGCAGCCCCAAAAGGGAAGGCCATAGCGGAGGTGGGATTCAAATAAAGAGAAATAAGTAAGTCTGGCAGAAGGAACGTCTAGTTCTTTTGAAACTGATCGAATGGCGAAGCAGGCGGTAGAAAGTTTTTTAGTTAAGGTGTCAATATGATTAGACCATTTTAGGTTGCTATTTATATTTAAACCCAGGAATTTAACCGACTCTACGTATTCAATATTGCTGTTATGTACCTGAAGTGGTTGTAAAGTTCCCTTATAAGATAACGCCACCGTTTTATCGACGTTAAAACAAAGCATATTGGAATCGGACCAAGCCTTAATTATAACCAAGTCTTTGGAGATACTAGAGTGTAAAGACGTTGTATCAAAATCACTCCATGTTATGCTTGTGTCATCAGCAAAAAGGGAGATTCTTCCATTAATTTTAAGGTTCGTGATATCATTAATGTATAACAAAAAAAGAATAGGTCCCAAGACTGAACCTTGAGGGACTCCACTTGTAATCAACTTACAATCAGAATCGGAACCATTAGCCCTTACAAGTTGTTGCCTTTTTCCAAGATAAGATTTGAACCAATTTAAAGAAGTACCACGAATTCCATAAAAATTTAGTTTGTTTATCAGAATTTCATGACTAACACAATCAAAGGCTTTCGCATAGTCACAAAAAACTGAGGCAGTTGGGTGGTTGTTATTGAGAGATAAGTAGACGCTTCTAAGCAACGTGAACATGGCGTCACTGGTGCACTTGTTGGGTAGAAATCCGAACTGCTCCGGGGATATTATCTGATGTTTCAGGAGAAATGGCATAAGTAGTAGTGCAATTGGGCGATAATTGCAAGAGTTAGTTTTTTCGCCGCCTTTATGAAGTGGAATAATTATAGCTGTTTTAAGGCAATCAGGGAATACACCTTTTATAAAGGACTCATTTATTAATGTTGTAAGGGCCTCTATGACTGGGAGTGGCAAGTTCAGGAATATTCTAATTGATAGGCCATCAGTGCTACACGAATATTTACTTTTGATGTTATGTATTACCTTCAATAGTTCAGTGTTGCTAACGGGACTTAAGAAAAAGCTATCAGCTAAATTTTTTGAAGGAGGGAGAAACGAAAGAGGGTCCAAACTTGGCGAGATACTAGAGGTAACATTTTTGCTTACATTAATAAAATAATCATTTAGATCATTAGCCCCTGGCAAGATCTGAGTCACAGGGTTTGATTTGTTTCTGAGATTATTGATGATGGACCAGGTTTCTTTTGAAACGTTATTAGAGTTTGTTAGACGTTTTCGGTAGTGTAATTTTTTTGCTGACTTAATAAGAGTAGTGTAGATCCTCCTATAATTAGAGATATAGTCGAGAATAAGAAAGGAGTCGGTGAATTTTTTTATATATGAGAGCGAGCGCATATTTTTAGCAGAAATTCGTATTCCTTTCGTGGTCCACGGTTTATGCCGCTTAGGTTTGATATTCTTAAGCGGGTAGGCCTTGTTAAAAGCACTTAAAGTTTTATTTAAAAAAGTTCTGAAGTTTGTGTTGACATTATCAGATTCAAAATTCCAATTGGTGTTAAAGCAAATATTATGAAATACTGAGAAATTTGCGGCCGAGAAAATTCTGCCCCGATGGCGAGATCTTGGTAAGGGCCTAATAGGTAAACTAAACCTGGAAATTACCGCCTCGTGATCGGAAAGACCTGAGTTATAGACCTGTGATTGCACCTCTGATGGAGAAAAATCAGACGCCATGTAATCGATGATAGAAGAAGAGTTTTTTGAAAGTCTAGTTGGCGAGGATACATGCATTGAAAGACCGAAAGAGTCGAATATAGAAATTAGATATTTCTGGATGGCACAAACAGTAGCATAGTCAATATTAAAGTCCCCGCATAGAATTTTTTTACCTTTAATCGGTAGGCTGTCTAGCAAACTTACCAGGCTATTTAAAAATGATTGTACATCAGAGTTTGGTGATCTATAAATACAAATTACATAAAGATCAAGGTTTTGATTATATACTATAGAGAATTCAAAAGAGCAATCCGCTAACAAATGATCATATTTAGATACCGACATGAAATCTCCATTTAGGGATAGAATCAGTGTTCCCCCATGAGCTGAGTTTTTTCTGTCATATCTAGCTACTGTGGTATACCTCTCAATATAAACATATAAGCCCCTTATGGCTTAGTTATATACATTATTATATTATTATTATTATTATATTAACATATAAGCCCCTTATGGCTTAGTTCAAATAATAATAGATCGATAAGCCATTTTTTGTAAAAACAAATTTATGAATAAAAAATTATGTTAAATTAGGTATCTTATGTTACATTGACGATATTTCTTGACCATCTACAAGAAACCTTGGTCCAATTGGGCCAGCGACATCAAACAGATATTGTGCAAAGAAAGCATACACCATTCTGAGTATTGAATCCGTAAAATACACATTATTTCCAACGGCTCGTCCAGAAATTACTTGACAGTCTTATTTCGAAATTGAAATCTTTAAGTATTCTATATTTTAAGCATAATATACATTTATTTTGAAATAAATATGCAGATAATTAAAAAAATGCCTACAATATTCAAAATATGAATATTTAATTATTAGGAATCTTTTATCAATTATTTTAAAAGAAAAATGCAGATAATTTAAAAAATTCATAAAATATGCATATTAAATTACTAATAACCAGGAATGTGTGGCCAATTAACAACCCCATAATCTGCGGTAGGTGAAGGCCGCGATGCCGTACAAATTTCAAAATGAGTAAGTTAACCTGCCGATGTTAGTTATAGTAGCCAGTTTTGTCTCCAAACTTTAAATAAATAGATGCAAATTAAAGAAATTATAAACGTTAAAGTAGTTGCTAAATTTGAGACCTTCCCCTGAGGAGTTGAAGCACTGAGATTGAATTGTTTTCTTTTTGTAAAGGCACTGACTTCAAAATATGAAGCTTCAAAGATGAACGGTCCCCGGAAGCAGTTTTTAGTTTTTTAAGACGATAAACTTTCCTGTGTTATCCTCGAAACTCATTTTCATCAGACGCCTTTAGTGATTTTTTATGAGCTTTAAACGTTTAACTTTGCATGAGTAATTGGTATTAATGGTGCCACTGAACTATGAGTTTCCAGGCATTCTTCTAACGTGTATGTATTAAGAGAAGGCGTTTAAACTATTTATTTTACGAACTTGTTATTATTTGTCTAATGGTTCGGCATTGCTTAGTTTTTAGATGGTTGCTGGTTGGGCCAGGTCTTTGCAAAAAAACTATAGAGGGGCACTGAATTTATTTAATTATAATGCAAACAAATTATTCCGAAGGACCATCCACTTTAATTTATTGCCCGTGGAGAGACAAAAAGAAATTAACTATTTTTATTTATTTTCCTATTTTTATTTATTTTTTATTATTATTTTTATTTTATTTGATGACATCAAATAATATGTTTAAAGATATATTCCCTCTTTTTTCTGTTACTTACTTGCAACGTCTACCCTCATCTCTGAGTCACGCTAGTCTATTTGTTAACATCGTCATGAGTTATGTAAATTTATTGGTTGTCGTCTTTAAGGATTCATTTTATTTTATATAATTTATATTTATTTATTTAAATTATTTTAATTCAATCTTACTATTTTACTGTTGTGTAATGAAAATGTATTTTTTACTTGTAGGCCTGATGATGTCCGGTTAGGCGAAACATGTAGCCTAAATTAAAAACTTTGAGAGTTTGTTTTTATATTTTAAATCCCAAACATTGCTCCTGGCTTTATGCTAGATCGAAATTTGTATGATACTTTTAGTCCGTACAAATGAAATCGGACCTTAGAATGGTACACTATGATTTTCTCCCAGCGGCCATATTTTTGACGTAGTGACGTCACTAAGCTACAGAATTTTAGAAAGTATCATCCCAAATATTGATCCTGGCTTTTTGGTGGATCTGAATTTGTATGATACTGTTAATCTTTACAAATGAAACCGGACCTTAGAATAGTATATTACGATTTTTGCCTGGTGGCCATCTTTGTGACGTCATAACGTCACTAAGCTACCGAATTTTAAAAAGTATCATTCCAAATAGTAATGCTGCCTTCATGACGAATCTGGACTGGGAGGCTAAATTTACTCCTCCATTATTATCCTCCATGCCTTCTGGTTCAACGTCTACCAACCCTATTAAACTTATATCTAATACGTTTTTAAATATACGTTTTAGCTTTACCCTAAAACATTCTTCCGCATATTTTTATTAATATGTTCTAGAGTTTCTATATAGTTATTTTGAAGAACATTACCCTTGAATTGTCTACATTTTGATGATTCAGTTTCCTTTGACTTATTTTTGATTTTTTTTAATATAGGTGACTATAACTATGTATTGTGTAACAATTATAATAATTAAAATTAAATTAGTAATCTATTCACAATATTAAATAGATCAATGCTAGTTTATTATTAAATAAAATATTATTAACAGTACTTGCTCTCTTATTACAAGTTCAAATTATAAATTTTTAATTGAAAACAATATGTTCTGAAATTAGTATTATTAGCAAAAACTGAATTAATTTACAACAAAAATGCTGAATTTCAAATCGCTCATAACTTTAATCATCATACAAATTCATAACAAAAGTTTCCAAACTTAATTTGCAAACTTTTAATTGCAATTAAAAAATATGATTTATTTAACATTTACCTCCGATTTATTAAATATATCACTAATTGGAAATTTAAGTTGAATTTACGACGTTCTTCATATGGAAGCGTTTTATTTAACGACATATAAGATTCTCGAAAGGGTTATCAAAAGAGAAGAAACGTCTGCTTGTCACGCGACATGACAGTTAAATTGTTAATTGTGATAATCGTCACAAACAAAATTACTTTAAGATGCAAATGAATTTTGCTCATTATCCTCAGGTCTGGCGCTTGTGCTCGATTGCATACTTAATATCTTTAATCGGTTCTAATAGAATGTAACAGTTCATTAATCGTTTTAAGAAGGCTATTTAGTTTTTGATACGTAAAAACTATAAATTCATTCAACTGAGATAGCTGATACTTCATTGAAATCCATTATACATTGAATAAAACGTCTGTAACTTAAATATTCACTATATTACATTAAACCATGACAATGGTTTCGACACACAGTGTTTTCTTCAGATGCAATTTACAGTTAAAGTTTCTTTTACAATGAGGTATTACAGGGTGATTCAGAAATAAGTACCGAAATTTTACAGACATGTAAACTTTGATGAAATATGAAAAAAGTTGTATATAATTTTTGTCTAACCCTCACCGTTTAGAATATACAGGGCATTAAACATGTGTGATAAAAAGATCATTTTATTATGTAATATCCGTTAGGAGCGAGATATCAATTTCAATTTTGGAACATGTTTTCACTACATAAAGACCCATTAACCCAACAAAAGATAGCCATATAAGTCACTTCAGAGGCGAAGAACAGGGGTATATGCCCTGCATTTATGGTCATATATTTTTAACATTCCGTATATTGCCTATTTTTATTAAAAATATTTATAGCTTGGCTTCTTTACTAAAAATTACTACTCTTAGAATTTTTTCATACGAGCTATCATTTCGGAGTTTTATTCGAAACCAACTGTGCCATCACTTAAAACACATTCTGCTGGTTCACTGATGTTTTTTCTGCTGGTACCTACTATTTATTAATTTGTGATAAATAATTTAGGGCAAACATTTTTTTTCGTTTTTACTTATAAAATATAAACGATTCAAGCAATCGCAATGCTACAAAGAGCTCACCTCTTTATATTAGTATGTAGAGAATTGAAATACGAACAAAACGAGCTATTAAACAAATTGATTGGATGATTAGTTTCGAAGAAAATCCGGAAAAAAACGGAAAATTCACAATTTTTTCAGAAATTTAAAAGTTGTAGCGTAGATCTTCCGGTAAATGGTAGTCAGTGACATGAGCTTTATGCAAGCACAACATAGACGTCATCGGATAATTCGTTTTTAAGTTATTGCAATTTGAATTTTTTACTACGCTAACTTCCAGCGGTTCTCGAGGCGACACGGATTGGCCCATTTCAATTTTACAAGGGAAAGCCCACTTATTGTATTTTCAAACGTGTACTCACATTTTGCTTTAAAATGTTGCAAAACTAGTATAAAATGCTTACAAACATGACATATCTTCACTCGTATCCAGTCACTTCGTCTTTTCTCAAATCAAGGGTATCTATGATTTGACAAAGTGACTGAATACGAGTGAGGATATGTCATGTTTGTAAGTATTTTTTTACTAGTTTGGCAACATTTTAATACAAAATGAAAATATACATTAGGAAGCCATTTTTTCCACCAAATTGTATATGACAAATTAATAAATAATAGTTACGAGTAGAAAAAACATCAGGATGAATGCATTAGCTTGATTAAAACTCCGTATGAAAAAACTCTAAGAATAATAATTTTTAGTAAGGAACCCAGCTATAAATATTTTTAATAAAAATGGGTAATATACGAAGTCGTAAAAAAATATGACTATAAATGCAGGGAATATATCCCTGTTCTACGTCTCTGAAGTGACCCATATGGTTGTCGTTTGTTGAGTTAATGGGTCTTTATATAGCGATAACATGTTCCAAAATTGAAATTGATATCTTGCCCCTAACAGACATTACCTAATAAAATGTTCTTTTTATCACACATGGTTAATGCCCTGTATATTCTAAACGATGAAGCTTAGAGAAAAATTGTATAAAACTTTTTCCATATCTCGTCTAGGTTTACATGCCTGTAAATTTTCGGTACTTATTTCTGAATCACTCTTTATATACATAGTTCAAAAACAATAAAATTAATAAAAATATCGACTTCGGAGTGTTTTTGATTTTATTTCAGAATGAAGAATTTTATATATATATATATATATATATATATATATATATATATATATATATATATATATATATGTTTAACAACACCAACGTCATAACAAGAAAATGATCCTTGTTTGGAACATGTTCTGCATCAGAGCAGAAACAGTGATCCATTGATATTTTAGTAATAGACTAGCCAAAGGATGGCATCACAAAAACAACTACTCCGCAGGTTAATTGCAATATTACATTGTGACCATACTTTCGTATATATAAAATTGTTTTCAGTGTCTTTATATATATATATATATATATATATATATATATATATATATATATATATATGTGTGTGTTTTCATTCCGGAATTTTAAAATTATCGTCATCAAATGTGTGATTTTGGACGTCAGTGTTCTTTTCAGAACGAGTAGCGTAATGTGAATTACTTAAAATTTTTATGTAATATATATATATATATATATATATATATATAATGATATATATTTGAAGACACGAACCACACTTCGGCATGTAAACTCCTGATTTCTTCTTTTGGTTTTGAGTGAGGTTTTTATTCTTTAATATTTCCCTAACTCAATTTACCGAGATGGGTTATAGTTTAGTATGTTTTAACTGATGGAAAAACTAAATTGATTGCTTCTATAAATGCTTTTTTGGGGATTATTTTATCTACAATATCTGCTTTGTATCGGTGGTTAACTGCTATCTTTTTAATTAAATTTAGCTCTTTATGGTAATTTTCATGTGATAAAGGTATTTTTAAAAGTCTTTGAATAAAGGAGTTAAAAAGCTGATATTTTTAATGAATAAGCATAAATTAAAAGATAGCAGTTAACAACAGACAGAAAGCAGATATTGTAGATAAAATAACCCCCAAAAATGCTTATAAAAAAGTAATCAATTTCGTTTTTCCATCAGTTAAAAAGTCAACTACAGTCCTTTTAAAACTATAACAATACGTTAGGGAAAATAAGAAACTTACTCAAAACAAAAATGCTGAAGTGTGGTTCCTATCCTAACGTGCATATTTTTCCAACGGGCAGATGTTTTGAAAAAAAAATTAAACATACAACCAATTACATAAAAAAATTAAGCAATACACATTACGCAACTCATCTACTAAATGAATCACACTCATTTAATGGC
Source organism: Kuschelorhynchus macadamiae (assembly GCA_030620095.1). Classification (NCBI taxonomy): domain Eukaryota; kingdom Metazoa; phylum Arthropoda; class Insecta; order Coleoptera; family Curculionidae; genus Kuschelorhynchus; species Kuschelorhynchus macadamiae. Next base: position 252,337 of record JAUTXW010003728.1, on the reverse strand, counting down.
AATTTTAAAATTCTTCATTCTGAAAGAAAATCAAAAAAACTCAATTTTCTAGAAAGTATGGAAATTATTATATTTAAAACATCTGGGCTATTACTAAAAGATCAAATAGATTTGCATGCATAATTCCCCATTGTTAAACCTTTATCAGTTTTATTACTTGTAAATTTCTATATTTTTGTTGTTTTGTTTAGCATGTATATATAAATACCTCATCGTAAGAGAAACTTAAACTGTAAATTCCATATGAAGAAGAAACGGCCTGTCGAAGCATTTGTCATGGTTTAATGTAATATAGAGGAATTAAAGTTATACACGTTTTATTTAGATTCATCTCGACTGGCCATAAGATTTTTTTGTTAAGTTGGTAAAACTGAAACAATGATTTAAAGATTTTTTACACCGTTGTTTTAAAAGTTAATAATAACTAAATTAAATAATAACTAAATATTATCGGCTCCTGAAGTTTCGTGTTTACGAACAGTCTTGGGTATAGATCTACCTTTGCAAATGTTAGAGAATCGGACAGGTGAAAATATTTCTTTATTACGACTGACCATTTTCAAAAATCAAGTCCAGGTCTTATCCAAGGCGTAATTGTTTCCACTTGTTGAAATGACAAAGATTATTACAATAAATTTGTTAAAATTTTTAAGTAGGCATTATTAATTTTATTCACAAATAAGGGATGCCATGAGATATTTGTTTTGTAACTATGGAAACAAAGTCATATTGAATTGTCGAACTTGACATTTTTTTAGTTTTTCTAAAAGCTATTTCCCGTCGCCTGACAATGACTAGTTAAGAGGAAATATTGACTTTTTTTTTCAAAAATGTTATCGAAAACGTCATCATTTCTGAACGATTTTCGGAAAAATATATTACTGTAAGAATTAACTAAGATATTTTTCAAATAATTTTTATAGTAGACACTATAATTATTAGGATTTTAATATGTTTTTTAGCATACAGCAAATTTACTAACTTTTATATACATATTCCAATACGAGAAGTAATAAATTCGTGTACAAACACACTTTTTTACGTAAAATATATTTAATAATCGCTTTTGTTACCTAGCTTTGTTATTATAAAACCATCATTATCAAACCTACGATACGTTGTACCGCACCGGCGATGCCGACGTTGCCACGACTATGTTCTTTTTTTTTGTACAAAATTTACCTTACACAGAAGTTTAAAAAGACCAACTCTACTTTCACTTGGAAGTTTCCACACGCGCCGAACTAGTCAAATTATGGTTTTAATGATGATTTAATCGACGAACCTGCTGCTAACCTAACGGGACGAATTCACCTAATAGTATAGGTTTTGTTAAAATAACTCTCTACCGTTTTTTGTGTTACCGCGTTAACGCTGATGCCTTCGGCGCTTAACGTGGTGTTAACCTTTTACCGTTTCACGTTGTGCTCTGTATCACAGCGTTTCAACTGTATAACAACACATTAACTATATATCAAAATATTCATAACAACCTTAATAAATAATTAATGAATTTTGCACAAACAAAACGCAATTGGACTTGGCAACATTGCTTCTTGAAAACGAGGAAATGGTCGAATGGTGTTTGACTATTTTTTAGTTGGACATCATCAACATATTTTCTTTATATATTTTTTATATTAGTAATAATAATATTCTTTAATTGTTGATGCTATATGCAATTTTAACATAATTAAAGTAACATTAGACGTTTATAACCCTATAGTGTCTTACAAAGTTATAACTATTTTTGTTTTTTTTTAAGTGCTTCATCTGATCCGCAGCTCTGGAATTATTGGCAGTCACCATTTCTGCCTATTTCAGTAGAGCTGAAGCAATTTCGTTGTCATTTTTCAGAGGAATCGTAATTCGCTAGATTAAGTGTTTATAGTTCTAGATAATAAAAACTTTAATTATTTTTACATTATTTTAATGACCTATTTAGCCCAGTGCCTTTTCGGCCTCTCTAAATAATGGCGTAACCGGAACCTCTCGAGAAAAACTAAACTATTATATATTATATTTAAGAGAAAAATCCGGAGAAAAATGTATGGGGCAACTTCCGAAGGAGGTATATTGGAGGTTCAGGTACAAATTTGAACTTTATAACAAGTAAGGATATAGTAACGAAAATAGGAATCGGTAAATTGAGATGAGCAAGACATGTTATTAGATACAATGACAATAATACTGCCAAGAAGGTCTTGAAAATAGAATCGGTAGGTATGAGAGATCGAGAAAGGTCCAGACTGCGTTGAAGCGATGGTGTGGCGGAGGACGCAAGAAAAATGAGTGCCCTAAACTGGATGACACAGGCCAGAAATAGATCCGAATGACAGATGAAGTTGGAGAGAGTGAGTTGTTGAAAAGTTGAAAGAGTCACAAGTTGAAAAATACTTAAGTATTAAGTCACAGGTCATTCGAAAAACAAAAAAGATTTCAGTTTTAAAACAAGTTTTCACAATTTTTTAATTGACTTTTGACAATTAAAAAATCATGGTTCTTGTGATTAGACTGTGTTAAATTGGAATTTCTATCCAACGTTTCGGCTTCGAATGTACGACGCATCTTCAGGAATCTTTACTTTAAGAGATTGTAACACTGAATGAGCTCGGAGATATTCAGGCGGGCTTTGATACCTGACCTGTGCTCGCCGAACAGTGATCTTGTGTTAAGATCAGTCTCCACGTGTGATGTAAACCGTTTCTCTATTGAAATTGTTTGTTTGTTTAAAAATTTCAATAGATTATCTAATTTCTGGTTTATAAAATCCTAGAACCCCTGCTAGAACCTTAGTTTCTTTTACATTTATAATATGGCCAGTGGTACGTTGGTGTTCAGCTATAGCAAATTAAACAATTTGTTTCTTTTTAATACATCGTTTATGTTTCTTAAGTCTAGCTGCTATCAAGCGTCCTGTTTCTCTGACATACACTTTTTATATACTTCTTCTGTTTGAAAAGGTACAATATCTTTCGGGGATTGCAAGTATTATCCAGCATTCTTATGTGTATTGAACGTTGTACGTATGTTATACTACCGATGTAATCGCCCTATTTTCTCTGTAGTGCCATGTATGTAGGGAAGAATAACACCACCTAACGATGGCTCATTATCATTTTCTTTTCGCGGAGTATATGTTTAATTGAACGCGTAATATCATCAGTGCAATACACATTCCCTCTCAGAATTTCAGTCAATTTCGAAGTTTCCGATGTTCGAGAATCTTGATCAGAAATCGAAATAGCTCTAAATTCTAGTGAAATAATAAACGATTTTTTTGAGCTGGGTGGTCGTGGGACTTTGCATTTATGTATCCATTTGTTTGCGTCGATTTTCTATACACAGAATTCCACAATTTACCATTTTGCTTCCTTTCAACAAATACATCTAAAATAGGAATCGCTCCATTAGATTCAAATTCCATTGTGAATTTAATATTATGATGTTGTTAGGGTGATCCAAAAGTGTGAGGAGATTATCCTGTCTATGAGGTCAAACAACAAAAGTATTAACTACATATCTGAACCAGTGTTTTGGTTTTAGTGGAGCAAATGTTAGAGCAATATCTTCAAAGGCCTCCATGAAGACATTACCTATGACATCGACAGGTGATTTCATAGCTGCTTCTGAAGTTTATTCATAAAAGGTTCTATGAAAAATGAAATAAGTAGATGTAAGACCAGCTTCCACTAGGTCTCCTAAGTTATTATCAAGATTATTAGGATACAATATGTCTAATATAATGTAGGTTCTGCAGAGTTTTTTACAAGAAAATCTGTTTTTACAGTAAACAGTTTAAAAGATATAAGACCTAGCTTCTATCTAGGGGAACTTATTGCACTGACGATCAGTCGGTACATTGTTCTTGTGTATCTTGGGAAGGTTGTAGAACTTGGGGGGTCTTGGACCTGCTGGGTTTTAATGATGGTGGTAGACTGGATACGTTAAAAAGATTGGAGATGGGAAAAATTAGAGAATCTATTGAAATTTTTAAACATACAAAAACCTTCAATATAGATACGGGTTACGGTCTACATCACACGTGGAAACCGATTTTAACACAGGGTCACGGTTCGGCGAGCACAAGTCAAGTATAAAAGCCAGCCGGAATCTCTCCGAGCTAATTCAGTGTTTAGATCTAGTGGAGTAAAGATTCCTCGAGATACCTTGTGCTATCGAAGGCGAAACATCGTAATTCGAATTTGACACGGTTTAATCTCAAGAATCATAATTTCTTAATTTTAAATCAAGTCGTTCTTTAAATGAGAGATGACTTAACTGTTAAGTTTTACTTCAGTATGACTCGAAAATATTGGTTTAAAATAAGTCAAACAAGATAGTGACTTAAGTCTTTTCCTTGATTTAATTTTTTTTCGATTTTTAAATTTAGTGAAGTTTTGTTTTTTTTATTTTTTAGATTTGATTAAAAAATTAACTCTACTTCGTCTTAAGTCAAAAGGGACAATTTTTTAACATATAACTTATAACATTGAACAACACATTAACATTTTATTCTAACACATATGTGAGTGGATAGGATTGAAGCTCAGTTGCAGATGTGAAAAGAAACTAGGCTTTATATAAAAATAAAATAGAGGTATATTTACTGAAAATATTTACATTACCATAAGAATAGGCCACCCCTTCTTTTCTTACTTTGGGGTCTTTTGAGTAAACATTATTTTCGGGGTTTGCAATTTAAAGATAAGTTTGGCATTAAATAAGCTTAAGGATAGTCCTTCAGAGTTCTTTTCCCGTTAAGGGTACTCTGGGGAGTCTTTGGTAGGAGGTCAGAGCTAGGGACTAGATTCTGTCATCCTGAGGGCGTTTCCCGATTGAGGTTCTTTGCAAAGGTTTCAAAATAAGAAGGACTGATGATCAAGCGATTTCAAAGTTACCGAATGTCTGGTCACCTTTTATATTGCAATTTCTGCTTGTCACCATAATGCGGTAGGCCGTGACATTGTTTCCGGGTTTGGTAATAGCCTGGGAAAAATACAGTTGAAAAACTTTAATCTGGTATTTGACAATATTATTATTACAGGTACATAGAGTAAATGCTTATTCTAATAGCTCTTACTTAGTTTTGCAAAAATATCTAACAAATAATTGAGAAATCGATAGGTGATATCAGACACATCATTAATCTGACTTGAGTTTTCTATGTCCTGACTTTGAGGAAATGTAATAAGCCATTAAAATATAAGTCATTTCTGAAATGACTCAAACTTTGAGTCTTAAGTCACTTTTTAAATAATAAATTTAAATGCAAAAAATGAAATCAATAAAATTATTTAAATCAATAAATGACTTAAATATTTTTAAGACTGACCTCTCTGGTACGAACTATAATGAAATGAAAGAAAATGAAAATAATTGAGTAGAAATAGCACAAAGGCAAAAGGCTTAAGCATTAGTAGAGCCTGGCGTACGAGTCGTTGGCTACAGAAGTTACGCGGGCAAAAAAATATTCATTACAAATATTAAAGGTTCCAATGAGTCGAATAAATCGTCGAAATGACAAGTGCTTTTCAAACACACAAAGCGATGTCTTTTTATGCGTTTTGCAGACCGGTGCCTTCAGATGTAAACAGCCCAAGATCCGTACGTCAGACTTTACACACCGAACGACATAAATCAACATGATGTGTTGTTGAATTCCTTTCAAAACACAGTAACCAGATGTTAAAAACAATTTTTCAACAGTAGCAATGACTACAGACATTTAATTTTTTGCCACACATGGTTCTCACTTCTTTATTATTCCTTCTCTATTCGAAAACGGTCCTCCAGCCTCCAGTTTGTGCAGAAACTTTTCTTTTTTTAAGGCTCTTCAAAGTAAGCAGAAGTGCAGTGGTGACTTCCGTCGGTCCGATTTCGGACGATAATCGAAGTAAAGCTTCGCAGCGTGCGTCTAGTACTTGGATGAGTGACCACCCAGGGACGACCGTGCTCCATCCAGAAACGGGCTGCTAGCAATAGGTAGTTACAATAAGGACCGTGGCTGTACTACCACGTTCTCTGTAAAGGTACCGTGAAATGCAAATGCATATTTCGGTATTTGGAGAACGTCGACGGAAACTCCGACTCCGCGCCTTGCAATGTAGGGCATGGGTCACCAAAAAGGCAACCACGGTTTAATGTAAGAGGGGCATTTCATGGTACCTATGTCCAAACAAAAAAAAGATAAAAGTCGATATAGGGTTGTATTTAAATTTCAAAATTTGAACCCCCTACGGCCCTTCCCAAAAGGATGAAATAAGCTTAAACATCTAAAAAAGTTGATTTGTTAGTACTCGACATATTAGCCCACACTTTTCAGACTTTTCGAATACTCTGCATTGTTTCCCAAACCTTTATCTTAAAATTCGCCAGGAAATCAAATTTATCACCGCGTTTGCTGTTTTACTGCAGTCTATCCTCTCTACAACTTCTAAAACTTAAAGTGATGTTGCATGTAAGCTACCATGTAATACTTCCCAAGATTAATACCCAATCTCTCTGAAAGTGGCGGTAATTCTTTAAAATTAAAAACCAGGAGCGGTAAATGAACTCAAACTTTAGAGAATGGAAACTTTGCAACAATTTATAACGGTTTTAAATAGGCTACTGGGACCTCGCACTAAATGTGTTGGCAAATTGATTGTGATATTTTGCTAAAAGAATTTTTATGAAGGTTTAAAAAATACTTAAGGAGTTCCTTTATTAACAAGAAGTATTAATTCTATGTAAAAAAGTATAAAAAATGGAATGATTAAAAATGTTGGCTATCTTTTAAAATTAAATAGGGATTTTTTACTTCCGTCTTAAAAGGGGATTATTGTAATCGTCAAAAAATTACCGACATTTTTTTAGACCTTTCAGTCCCTAAATGCCGAGAAACATGTTTTACCAATTCCGTCGGTCGGTCTGTCTGTCAGTCTGTCGGACTAACTGTTCGCAGCATAGCTAAAAAATTACTTACCTGATCGCCTTGAAATTTTGGTCAAAAATTAAGTTTCATATGGGGACCTGGTAACATTTTGGTAAAAATCGAAAATGGCGGCCTAGAAGGAGAAAATTGTAATTGTAAAAAAATTACTGAAATTTTTTCAGATCTTTCAGTCCCTTAATGCCGAGAAACATGTTTTCTCAATTCCGTCAGTCGGTTTGTCTGTCTGTCTGTTAGTCTGTCGGACTAACTGTTCGCAGTATAGCTAAGAAATTACTTATCTGATTGCCTTTAAATTTTGGTCAAAAATTAAAGGTCATATGGGGATAACCTGGTAAAATTTTGGTAAAAATTGAAAATGGCGGCCTAGTGGAATGTTAAAAAAATTATTACGAAAAAACTACTTATGCAGTTTTGCACACAAATTAAGTATCATGTAGGAATCAGCTGGTAATTTTGGTACGAATTCAAGATGGGGGAATAAAATGGCGGCTTAATAAAATATTTAAGAATTCAGTTCGTTGCATAACTTAAAAGCTATTATTATTATTGACTTCCAAATTTTAGTAAGAGATTATGGAGATGACCTGGTAATATTTTGGTAAAAATCAAATATGCCTGTACAAGATGGCGGCCTCGTAAAACGTTAAAAAAATTATTACAAAACTAATTAATTATATAGTTTCTTCAAATTTTAAACAAAAATCAATGGTTACAGAGAAATAAACTGATAATATTTTGGTATGAATACAATATAGCAAAATAAAATGGCGGCCTAATAAAATATTTAAAAAATCGACCTGAAAAAAAACTACTAATTAGATTAATTTCAAAGTTTCTGCATTTCGTCGGTCTGTCTGTCTATGTACCTGTTCGCGGCATAGCTAAAAATAAAAAATTAAGGGTCATTCGGGGACGATCTGGTAACATTTTGTTAAAAATCGAATACGGCAGAACAAAATGGCGGCCCAGAGAAATGTTAAAAAAATTATTACTAAAAAACTACTCATCTAATTTATCCCAAATTTTGCTCAAAAATCAAGTATTATATAGGAGTCAACTGGTCAAATTTTGCTACGAATCCAATAAATTGTTAACCTACTAAAATAATTATTAAATTTTGCACAAAAACTGGTACATGGGAATGAACTAGTAACGTTTTGATATGGTTATAAGATAGCAAAACAAAATGGCAGCCTAATAAAATATTTAATAAATCGGCCTGAAAAATACTACTCACTATTCCTAACACTGGAATCTGTGGTGGACGATAGATCAAAATACAAGAGTTCTAACTACACTACACCATAACTTGTTACGTTCTAGATGCGCGTTTCGCTAACCAAGTTAGCATCATCAGCAGATGATATAAACTAAAGTAACTTATCCTAACCGAGACTATTTATAGGTAAATGTGGTCACACTTGGTTGCACCCGACTGCACCGTTGTCAAGTATACAATAGAGGGGACTATAGGGAATAGGCCCTCTGTCTTTATTTAGTGCTTTCTTACTACATTTAACTATTTCTATACTCTCAAATGCATCCAATAATCTATTATTAGATACATTTTTAATCAACTTAAGATAATCTATTCCTATTTGGTGATTGTTTTCTAACGCTTGTTGGGCAACGCTTGACTTTTCTGTTCTTCCGTATCTTAAATGTGCCATGTGTTCTTTAAAACGAATGTTTATGGAGCGTTTAGTTTGCCCAACATATTATAGATCGCAGTCAGATAATTTCATAGATGCCACTCCTCTCCTTCAAGTCGACTTTGCCTTTAGGGTTTCCAAGGAGATTTTTCAAACTATTCTCCGTTTTGTAGGCTACTCTAAAACCTACGTTTTTAAATACTTTTTCTAGACCTCTCGTATATCTGGGATCATATAGGATTACTATGAACTTATTAGGAGCCTCAGGTGCTTGAAGAATAGTGGCATCTTTTAACATTTTCTTATGCTTATGTCTATTTACTAATTTATGTACAAAATTACCATTATATCCATTACTTTTAGCTATACTTTTAATCCGATTCATTTCATTGTTAAAACGTTCTTTACTTAATGGAAAATTGACTAATCTGTGAGTTAAGAAATGAAATGCTGCCATTTTGTGTTGACGGCAATGAAATGAGTCGGATGTTATAACTGGTGCGTACGATTTAATTGAGAAGAACCTGTTATCAAGAATGATAACTAAAGTAAAAAATACTTTAAAACAGTGTAAAAACCTTGTGTCCGATAAACTAAAATTCAAACTAACGCATAATAACCCACAGTTATCTAAACTGTATTGCCTTCCCAAAATCCATAAACCTGGGAAGTCCATGAGACCTATTGTTTCAGCTGTTGGATCACCAACGTACAATATTTGAAAATGGTTAGTAGAAGAATTCAGCAGATTAAATATCTCGTACGATAACTTTGAGGTTACTAACTCGTTAGAATTCTTAGATAAAATCAGTGAAATTTTAATATCTTTTGATGCAAGCTCATTGTTTCCTAGTGTACCCATACCACTAGCTTTAGAGTACCTAAAGCAACTACCTGAAATCAATAATTTGGAGAAAGAAATTATTGATGAATATTTACTTCTTACAAAATTATGTATGAATCAAAATTTTTTTCAGTTCAACAATAAATATTATAAACAACTTGAGGGAACTGCGATGGGCAATTGCTTATCTCTGTTCCTTGCAAATTTGTTTATGGGTAGATTAGAAACCCAGTTCAAAAAAGAACTCAAGTATTTCCCAGGGGTGTGGTATAGACACGTAGAAGATATATTTTTTATTTTTGATACTAAAACAGAAAATTTGGACACTTTCTTAGAAACATTAAACAATAAATATCCTTCTATTAATTTTACGTACGAAAAGGAGAACAATGGGCAATTACCTTTTCTCGACATGTTAGTTATTAGAAATAACGATAAATTAGAATTTGATATTTATAGGAAATTTACTACTACTGATAGGTACATAACATCCGACTCATTTCATTGCCGACAACACAAAATGGCAGCATTTCATTTCTTAACTCGCAGATCAGTCAATTTTCCATTAAGTAAAGAACGTTTTAACAATGAAATGAATCGGATTAAAAATATAGCTAAAAGTAATGGATATAATTAAAAGATTGATCGACTTACCTGTAAGGAAGAGCAATCGTAATTATCCGAGCTCATATTCCGAACATTTTTGCTTACATTGTAGTTATATTGCCCCTGTGCAATGACTCACAAGTTTAAAGAAAGAAAATTATTTCTTTCTTATCACCTAATATGTGTCACCCTTGCCCGAATTCAGGTATATTTTGTTTACATGATTCATTATATTGTCGGGTGATATAAGAGATAATAGATCGTCCAGGGATGGGAACCGGGAGGGAGCAAAAATGTTCGGAATATGAGCTCGGATAATTACGATTGCTCTTCCTTACAGCTAAGTCGATCAATCTTTTAATTATCCTTCGCTCATATTCCGAACATTTTTGCTTACATTGTAGATGTTTAGAGAACAAATAAAATAACTGACGATCTATTAAACAAGCCATGTTACAAACCAAAAACTTTGAAACAAAATTGTACCTTAAGGTAAAACAAAACTGGACTACAACTAAATGACACAATCATTATCATGTATGCATTAACTAGGTATATTATAAAGTGAACTATAGATTAATACTAAACATATAAAAAGTGTATAAGTAATAATATACGTTTGACAATAACAAAATAACTATATATAAAAAAAAAAAAAAATAAATGTCTATATAACTATAAGCAAAAACTATGCATGATATAACTTAAAATCCTAACTAGTTAGAATTGTTTTTGCAAAGTCTGTTGTATCATTTTGCAAAGGTTTGTTATAGAACTCATTAAATACTAAGGATTTTTCTGACCAACCAGCGGTCTTGCGAATAATTTCTATATTAAGACCCGCACGAGCCGCTGCTGATGTTGTTGCATGGCGCGTTCTGTACCCTTTAAAAATATTAATATCTACGCCGCTTAATTCTAATGTTTTTTTCAACCATTTACTTAAAGTCTGTGTAGATGCCGCTTTAAAAGGTTTTCTTGTTGTTAAAATAAGTCTTTTCTCAGATTCTGGTCTTAAAGATTTTGTTATGTTTAAATAATGACATATTATAGAACCTACACAAAGCTGAGGTTTTTCTTTAAAAAAAGGAAAAGAAAGAATTGGCTGGTATTTATTTTTCCCTGAAGTTTTAATATTGTCTGGTATTGTAATTTCTATTGATGACGATTTTATATAAATATTGTCTATTTTTATTAAAGAAAGGGTCTGCAATCTACTGCAATCTATGGGCGGAAGTTAGAGCCGGTAACATTACTAATTTATGGGAGGGCCTCTAGTGGATGTAATTTTTCAAGATAGTTAATAACCACAGAAGTATCCCATGTAAAAGAGTATTTGGGTTTAGGAGGATTTAAATTGTAAACTCCTTTTAAAAACCGTTTAAAAATATATTGTTGGTTATCAGGAATATGTAATATTAAGCTCAGTGCTGATTTATGGGTATTAAGTGAACTATATGAAAGTCCTTTTTTTGATAAGGTTGTTAAAAAGTTAATAATATTTTGTAAATGGAAACTTAAGGGATCTTGTCTATGCTCATTACAATATTTCCACCATTTACTAAAAACTGAGTCATATTGCTTTAAGGTTTTAGTGGAAATTGAAGCTAGAAACATGGGAAGTCCATCCTCTGGAATTCCTTTTCTCAAAAAAGCTTGCCTGATAGCCTCCCGACTGCCAAGGTAAGGTGTTTGTAGTTGGGATGTGGTAACCTAAAAGGAGATAAAATTAAATTCTTTTCCGGGCCAAAAATTATTCTGGTCTGAGATAAAAGTTTATTAAATATGGGGTACCATGGTTGATTTGGCCATTCAGGTACCACGACGATGCCTTCAGCTTTATCATTAATTATTTTATTCAAAACCCTGGAAATAATGGCAAATGGTGGGAATGCATAAAAAAACATATTCCATTTAATGGTAAACGCATCAACAGCGTCAGATCCAGGATCCGGCTTCCATGATATATATCTTTGACATTTAGTATTTTGTTCTGAAGCAAAAAGGTCTATAACTGGTTGTCCAAATTTTTGAAATATAATATTTACATATTGCTCATTTAAGGAATATTCTGTATCAGTTTTCAAACATCGAGATTCTTGATCAGCAATAACATTATCTGTGGATTTTATGTATGACGCAAATATAAAGATGTTTCTAATTTCGCACCATTGCCATATATTTCGACAAATATTATTTAAATGTTCATATTGCACACTCCCCATTTTATTGATACAAGAAATTGCTGTTTTATTGTCAATTCTTAGTAAAATTTTACAATTTTTTAAAGTTTTTAGAAAAAGATTTTAACCCACAGTAAGCCGCCATTAATTCCAAATAGTTAATATGACAAAGTTGTTGGTCTGAGTTCCAAAAACCATGAGTACTTTTATTTTTACAATAGGCGCCCCAACCGGTAGGCGAAGCGTCCGTAAAAATTTCTAACATATAATCACTTTCTTTTATATTTTGTTGACTGGATTGTAAATTATTAAGCCACCAAAGAAAATCGCTTTTTAAGTAGTCAGAAATAATCATCTTTTTATTATAATTATCGTTTTCTTTTAACAAAGCTATCCATTTTTCTTTTTCGAAATGTTTAATATATATCCAACTATATTTTACCGCTGGGCAAATTGCGACTAACTGGCCTATTAAAGAAGCAAATTCCTTTATTTTACAATATTTTTTGTTCATAATTTTTGTTATATTATTTAAAATATTATCTTTTTTCTTTTGGGGTACTGAAAATGTCAAATTTGTTGAATCAAACGAAAAACCAAGAAACTGTATCTTTTGTGTTGGTGTTAAAACACTTTTTTCTAAATTTATTGTAAAGCCCAAAGAAGACAATAAAGAAAATGTATAATTTACATTCTTTATACAAGATTCATATGATAAACCTATCAGTAAAATATCATCTAAATAATATATAGATACAAAGCCCTGTGACCTTAAATGGTGAAAAATTGGTTTTAATAATTTCGTAAAAATAGATGGAGCAATATTTAAACCGAAAGGAAGTACATTAAATTCGTACAAAGTATTATTGTACTTAAACCTTAAAAATTTTCGGTATTCTTCATGTATTGGTACTGAAAAATAGGCATCCTTCAGGTCTATTTTTGCCATAAAGCAATTTTTAGATATTAATTTAAGAACCGTTCTATAATCTTCTAACTTAAAGTGCGGTGTATTGATAAACAAATTAAGTTTTTTTAAATTTAAAACAAATCTAAAACCTCCATCTGACTTTGGAACTAAAAAGTAAGAAGATACAAATTCACCTTGAGTGTGCCTACAACTACTAATTGCTCCCTTTTCTAAAAGGTCCTTAATGGCTGTATCATATAAATTTTGCTCTTTCTTATTAATAGAAACCCTTGGAGTTCTATTTTGAACTGGAAAAACTGAAAAGGGTATTTTATAACCTTGTACCCAACTTAAAATTACATTGTTGGTAGTTAAGTGTTTCCAGTTATTTACAAAATATAAAATTTTTCCACCATATTTTTTATTTACCTCTAACGTTGGCTCTTCCTCGGATAATAAGACCTCTTAAATGTCTTGTTCCCCTCTTTTCCTCTGACTCTCCGAGATGTGTCCGCTCCCTTGTCCTGCCTCCAATTTTGATGTTGCGACGCTGGCGCTGGTGCTGATGATTGTCTGTACGGCTTGGCTTCGGGTTTGTACCTGCTTTTGTTGATCTGGCCGCTGTAGTTTAAATTATTCTGTGGAAAATTTCTTTTTGGTTTTACAACAGCCATCACTTGGGACAGTGTAGTTTTTGTAGCTTGAAACTGTTTAACCTTTTCGGTCAAATTCTCGCCATATAAGAATTTATTTATTTCCTGGCTCTCCAAGCACTTTTTAAACTGGGGATTTAAAGAAGAACTTAATAAAAACCTTCTATGGCGAGATATTTGGTGAAAACAATCAGAAAAAATCTTTGCCGAATCTGCTAAATTCTCCAAAGTTGTTGTAGGTGGTTCTTTTTGTTGTACTAGCTTACTAATTGGGGCATATAATGCCATAAGTCCGGAAGAAATTTCTGTTTGGAGCTTTTGCAAAAATTTGTCTTCCCGTATTTTATTATCTTTCAAGGCTACCGCAATTTCTTCATTTAAAATTGGAGGGACTAACACCTCACAGTTGCTGGCAGGCGGATACAAATCTAAAAGCCTTTGTCTCTCCTCGTCATCTAGACCCTTTGTTATAATATGAGTCCATCTATTAGCAATACCATCCAGTAACACCCCATTTTTGTTGGTTTTTTCTTGAGGATCCACCCCAAAAAGATTTAATAATGAATGGTTATCTCCTAATGTTTTATTATTTAAACACTGCGGATTTTCTGGTAAAATTTCCAATTCAGAATCCTGCGAGTCAATCACCAAGTTTAACTTTTGCTGGGGTGTACTTGCATGAACTTGTGCCTCAGTAGTTATTAAATTCGGCACTACTTCCCCATCTAAAACATGGGTTAATAAGACTCGATAAAGTTTTAATAAATAATCATAAAGATTTTGACGGCCATTTATCTAAATGCCTTATTTTTACAGTAAAAAATGCCAAAAAATAGGAATCATAAAGATTCAGCGGGCCATTTAGAAGAATGCCCTTGGCAAAAAATAAAAAAATAAAAAATAAAAAATATCCTACCTAAATCATCCTCAGAATCTGAACTATACATTTCGATTTCTTTTTGCAGTTTTGTCATTTTTTCCTTTAGTTTTTCGAATTTCCGACGCTTTTTCGTCATACACTCACTATCGGACACTTCACTATTATTTCTTTTTGGCATAATTAAGGCGAAATTACTTAATTTTTTTATTATTTTAATATTATTTTATTTAATATTAAGAACGAAGTGGAGTCTATCGCACAAGACAATATAATGAATCATGTAAACAAAATATACCTGAATTCGGGCAAGGGTGACACATATTAGGTGATAAGAAAGAAATAATTTTCTTTCTTTAAACTTGTGAGTCATTGCACAGGGGCAATATAACTACAATGTAAGCAAAAATGTTCGGAATATGAGCGAAGGATAATGTTAATTTTGTACATAAATTAGTAAATAGACATAAGCATAAGAAAATGTTAAAAGATGCCACTACTCTTCAAGCACCTGAGGCTCCCAATAAGTTCATAGTAATCCCATATGATCCCAGATATATGAGAGGTCTAGAAAAAGTATTTAAAAACGTAGATTTTAGAGTAGCCTACAAAATGGAGAACAGTTTGAAAAATCTCCTTGGAAACCCTAAAGACAAAGTCGACTTAAAGGAGAAGAGTGACATCTATGAAATTAGCTGTAATGACTGCGATCTAAAATATGTTGGGCAAACTAAACGCTCCATAAACATTCGTTTTAAAAAACACATGGCACATTTAAGATACGGAAGAACAGAAAAGTCAAGCGTTGCCCAACATGCTTTAGAAAACAATCACCAAATAGGAATAAATAATCTTAAGTTGATTAAAAATGTATCTAATAATAGATTATTGGATGCATTTGAGAGTATAGAAATAGTTAAATGTGGTAGGAAAGCACTAAATAAAGACAGAGGGCCTATTCCCTATAGTGCCCTCTATTGTTTACTTGACAACGGTGCAGTCGGGTGCAACCAAGTGTGACCACATTTACTTATAAATAGTCTCGGTTAAGATAAGTTACTTTAGTTTATATCATCTGCTGATTATGCTAACTTGGTTAGCGAAACGCGCGTCCAGAACGTAACAAGTTGTGGTGTAGTGTGGTTAGAACTCTTGTATTTTGAACTACTCACTAGGTTAATTTCAAAGCACTTAGGGTCATCTAAAGATAAATTGGTAAAGTTGTGGTACGAATTCAAGATGTCTGAACAAAATTCTGCGTCAATGTAAAAATTACTTATTGAATTAATTTTAAATTATGCCCAAGAATCAAGTGCGGCATAGGCAGAAACTGGTAGGAATCCAATATGATGGAACAAAATGGCGCCCAACAAAAATGTTTACTATATATGTTACTAAATGACTATGGACTAAACTAAATTGGGCCACACTTCACTATCCCTAGTAAAAGAAAGGATTTATAACAGGGGAAGTTCCGAATAAAGGAAATTTACCGATTTTTTTATGAAATTATTCTTTGTTGTTGAGAACTTCAGTTTTATAAATAATCTCTTTAAAAAAAATTGTTTGATTGTTTGCTCCTTTGCCGTTTCTTCACAGTTTGAATTATTTGTTCCAAATTTGGATAACATAACGTAGTTACACATAGATATTTGATAGACAAAACCTTGAATTGACTTTAAGGTAAACTACATGTGAGCGTAAAAATAAAAACTTTAATGAAATGTCCTGTAAGGTTTTTAGTTTTTAGGTTCTATATAGGAATAAATAACTTTTCTACTAACAATTATGTCAAATGTACCGTTCGTATTATAACGGCAAATAAAAAATTGCAATTATTCATAATTAATCCGGTTTTTCAAATAATCAGGTTTTCTAGAGCAAGAAACAAATTCAGCTGAAACTTGTTTTACGGCGTCGCTTTATCGGCAGAAATAAAAAAGCACAACTTTTAATTTTTCACTCTTTGAAGTTTACAATGTTTTTAATATTCCTTTATTTTTCAGACACTCTATAAAACGTAATTAAACGAAAGTTTCAGTTCCTTATATTAATTTTTATTAGCTACAAGACTCAGTAAAAAATCTTTTCCTAGTAACAAAAACACATTTTGTGAATGCCGCTGTTTAGTTATATGTGTTTGAAACGAATTATTTCAACACTTAAATATAGATCAATTTCCCCTAATACAGTATTTAGTACCTTGCTTTTGTATGCCCTAGAATTATTTTATTTTAACAAAAAGTCGTTAATTTGCATTTTTAAAAACACCCAGATACTGATTTTCAACTTGATCGAACCATAAATAATATAAACTTGATCGCAATCTGTTATTTTTTTTATTTATGAAAGTGTTAAAATCTATATTACGTAACTGGAAAGGTACCGTAATGATCAAAAACTGAAACAATTCGATAAATAGGTAACCCTCAGTGTTACAGAATCTTATGAAGTTAAATGTCAAGAAACGCGGATTTGTATTTAATATTTTATGCTTCTAAAAATTATTTTATGGTTAAGTGGAAATAAATTAGGCCTCGCCATCTGTATTGAGTTAAGGGTTATACCTCTTTTAAAGAGAATTCCCTTTTTTAGCAGTCATTTTAAAAGAAATTAAGAGGCTGAATTAAATTGCGCGCCAGGTTTTTTGGGCTATTTGTTTTTATATGTATATTAATATTATACAAATAATATTCTTATGATTATTTTTAATGTATTTTTTTCTGTAGTCATACGTGTATTCGAAATCCAAATTTAGTTATTTAATGGTAATACTGTATTTTCAAATTTACGAAGAAGTGTAGGCAAATTTTCTGACATTTGAAAAATACTAGGTATCTTAGCTATTAAAAAACAAATAAAATCATAGAAATAGGAAGCGAAAAAATGAGCGTAGCCAGAGGGTCTTTCCACATTTTTAAAAATGTTTGTGTTTTTTACAAATTATTATCTACGAAACCATTGTTTTTTTAATTCCAGATTTAAAAACAATTCATAGTAACATTCTGCTTTTAATTTTGATGTGGATTCAGAACTCCTCCCCTCCACCCCCAACTGAATTTCCTGCTAAGTAAAATCTCAAAAAAAAAAGTTCATCTCATTATAAAAAATCTTTTAAATCTCCCATTTTTAAATTTCATATAACTTTCTGTATAGACACAAAAGACTTTTAATTCAACTATTACTTCCGTGATAATGACATGAATTACAGGAACATTACACCTGCAGTATAAAGATACCACAAAAACTACCTTTTACTTTTAGTACGATTTTTATTACAAGAAAAACTACAATTCATTTCTGTAAGTGTAATCTACACAATTAATCAACATTGTTTGGAAAAATTTAACTACAGTCACTACACTCAACAAATGTTTCTGAAGAAAATAAAAACTATATCCAAAAATTAAATCATAGGATTTAACACACACTGAACAGAGTAAATAATTTGCTAACGATTAATTTCGAATAGAAAACCAACATTCATAAAATGTCTACCTGAAACAGTTTGTTGTAACAAAACGCCATTTGTTTTAATGAATGGGGCAAAGACATGTATAGCCCTTCGTCGCTTTCTCTCTGTCTGTTGCCCATGATTCACTTTTCAGCCAGTTTATCAGTTGTCGGGTTCGTTCCAGTTACGTAATATGACAAACTAAAAAAAGGTTATATTTAGTACATTCTAGGGGCCTTTTAGGCCTATTTTATGCAATCGGTTAATTTTACTTTTAATTTTCATGCCAGCTAAAGGGGAGTTTAAGAAAGTTTTTTAAACAAGTCTTTAAAACTGCGCACAAAAATTACATTACATAGGAATCAACTAGTAAAATTTTATAACGATTTCAAGGTAGTGAAATAAAATGGTGTCTTAATAAAATTTTAAAAATTCAACTTGAAAGAGCGACTTAATAGATTGACTTCCAATTTTGTGCATAAATTAATTGTGGTATAGAGATGACTTTAGCGTCCCTAGATGCCAAACAAATATGTTTTTTCAATTTGATCTGTTCGACTGTCGGTTTGTCTGTTTGTGTGTCTGCCTATCTGTCAATTTGTGGCACAGCTAAACACCTACTACTATTGATTTCAAATTTTGGTAAAAAATTAAGGGTTATATGGGAATCACCTGGTAATATTTTGGAAAAAATCCAATATGAGTGAACAAAATGACGGCATAGGGAAATGTTAAAAAAAATTATTACCAAAAAAACTAATTATCCAGTTTGCCCCAAATTTTGCACAAAAGTCAAGTTTTACTAGGGTATGAACTGCTAATATTTTAGTATGAATCCAAGGTAGCAAAACATTTTAAATCTTAATGAAATATTTAAACAATCAGCCTGAAAAACTACTTATTAGATTAGATATAAAGAAAAACTGAACTTAAAAAAACATGTTATTAAATTTGTACGAATTCGACACGAGTTAATTTTTACCCAAAACTAGTAATTATTAGCACGAATCCAATATGGTGGAACAAAATAGCGACCAATAAAAATGCTTGAAAATACAGTATTTAAGTGTTAATCTCTGAATAAATAAATGAACAGGAAAGAGCCTAGCAAAATTCAAAACTATGGCTCGTCAAAATGACAACACCTTGTTTCCGGTTTTCAGTGGCGTATCCACTGTGAAATTTAGGAAATAATTGGAAAACTCATACTTTTGAAAGAGAATTATAATTAAGGTATGGACTAAATTAAACAAGCCAATTAATGTGATACATTATCTCAGGTGCCTATTTAACAAAAAACAGGTGAAACATTAAAATTCATGTCTTTAACAGCTCACTTTAGATATTATTAAATTTTACTTTCTACATAATGAACTTATAAATACCATTATATATATGTATAGATACGCTTATATTTGTTCAGGAGTTTAAGTTCAACGCTTGTTGTTATTGATGCTTTAAAATTGTCATTGGGTTTGAAATAGCGAATTTGATTTTGAAATAGCGAATTTGATCTAAAGCTTGCAGTTAAGAAGTACTTGCAACTAAGAATTCAACGCCGCAACCATATGAGAGCATATTTGGATAAACTTGCAACTCATTTGAAAGTTATATTAGGTTTTGATAAACTGTAAAATGCATGGAATTTTTCTTGTGTTTCGTTTCGCCTGTCCTTTTGTATTTATGCTTTGTTTTTATTACTTTACTTGAATTTAATAAATAAAATTTAATGCTTTTTTTTAATAAGCAGAATGGTTATTATATGGTTTGACCAATTTAAATTTTTAATTTAAAAAAAAAAAAAAAACAATATCAGTTCGATACAAACTGGTTTGTTCAAATTGCCACTGTTCATACTACAACTATACAAACTGGTTTGTTCAAATACACACTGATAAAGTAAAATTTTTCAATTAATCCTAAAACATTTAGCAGTAGAACACTTTTCTAAAATGACTTTCACAATATTACACATTAAAAAATATTAAAAAACTTATTTACATTATTGACGAAAAAAAAACAAAAACATTTGTACAATTTGGTTTAAAGCCGTTGATTAAAAATAGGTAACCTACCTTGGAAAACAGAGCTTCATTTTTAAATCTATTATATTTAAGTCACCTATAGTATCAGCATCATAATGTCTAGGTTGGTTTTGGGTGACATTACTTGATCTTAATAATTGTAAAATGATACTGATATACAAGAAACGGTACAAAGTGATGGCGATAAGACAAGAAATTTTTATTGTTTTGTTAGTTTTTTTTTAGGGATTGGAAGCTAATGTTATTATTTACACCAGGGCTACTATTTTCTACTTATGGTTTGAATATACGGGTGATGTTGACTGAGTACTATAGTTACGTTATTAAATTAAATTATAATAGATTTGACTTAAATTATTTATGTCTTGCTTATCGTTGACAGCGTTTGGTTCTTTCTTTATGTGGAACATCTCTATAAAATAGCTAATTTATGATAGTTTGACTCCTGGCACAGAATTTCAGTCTCTACAAATCCAAACTCATGTTTTTCATTTTTTTCGTGCTTGTGCAGAGCAGTCGAAGCATTTTTTGTGTATTTGTGACCATTGAGACGGTTTTCTAAATATTGCGTTGTCATACCAATGTATTTTTTTGGACAGTTTATACACGGCACAGAATAAACAACATTAGATTTCTTTTTCTTGGGTATTTCGCTTTTTAATGAGGTGTATAGGGGTGTTATATATATATATATATATATATATATATATATATATATATATATATATATATATTCGGACAGTCCGAAAATTTCTCTGTCCCATATATGTTTACTGTTTTTATTTTACTATTGTGGATTGTCATACTAAACGTGGTGTTAAATATTTTTACGTGTAATGACTAAAACTAATTTGTGTTTTATGAGAAATTATCCAGGAAATTATAATTTATGACTGAAGCAATGCATTTTGCTAGATTGATTGTTCCTAGTTTCTAGCTTTAATGTATTCTGAAGAAGGTCAAAATAGACCGAAACGTTAATAGATATGTGAATAAGAACATAAACACATCTTACTTTCACAAGGACCCTAAGAAAATCCCAAGAAAACAAAAACAAAAAAAAAATTATATATATATATATATATATATATATATATATATATATATAATATATATGTATATATACATATATATATATATATATATATATATATATATATATATATATATACTTAGCCGCAAAAATAACGCACAACCAAAAATTATACTCAATTTCAAAGTTGATTTTCTCGTGAACCAGTAAACCGATTTCGATAAT
The DNA here is from genome assembly GCA_030620095.1 of Kuschelorhynchus macadamiae. NCBI lineage: Eukaryota > Metazoa > Arthropoda > Insecta > Coleoptera > Curculionidae > Kuschelorhynchus > Kuschelorhynchus macadamiae. The sequence continues at coordinate 230,918 of JAUTXW010003728.1, read as the reverse complement.
TTTTTTTTGAACTGTAGCTTTTTTCTTTAGTAATTGCACTATGATAAAAAAAATTTATTCAGATTTCAGTTTTTGGCTTATACAGGGTGAAAAACGAGAATAGTTTTTTTAGGTCAAATTTGAAACACCCTGTAGGGAGCGTTAGCAAAAACAACGGTTGCGTATTAAAACCATAATGTAGCCTCATGTTTTCTGAATATTTTGTTTTTTTGCTGACTCTGATATCTGTAATATCAAAGAAAATACAGAGTTTTATTCCAAAACATGTTTTTTATCAAGATAACAATTTAACAACATTAAACTAACAATAAAATTTAAAATAATTAACAATGAAAAGCAAAAAAAAACGTGCACTAGTAGCGCGTGTTTCCACCTCTTTTTCTAATGACAGCTTCACATCGCCTCGGCATACTCGATATTAAATTGGATATTTGATTTTGGTCAAGTCCATTCCAAGTATCGGTAACCATCCTTTCGACATCTTGCAGGGTGGCAGGAGGGGGCTGACGCTGTCTCAGTGCCCTACCAATAATATCCCATAAATGCTCGATAGGATTCAGGTCGGGACTGTGCGGTGGCCAATTTAGAGTTCGAATATTTACTTCATGTAAATATTCATTGACGATGCGCGCTACATGAGGCCTTGCGTTGTCGTGCATTAGTAAAAAATTATTACCAATGTACGGTGCGAAAGGGACAACGTGCTCAGACAAAATGTCATTAATATACCTTTCACTATTTAAAGAGCCCCCACGTAAAGGTACGATATCCGTCCGTGCGGTTAAGGAAATTCCTCCCCAAACCATCACAGAGCCTCCATTAAATAAAGTTGTTTCACGTACGTTACACTGGGTATAACGCTCACCTGGCCGGCGGATAACTCTTAAACGTCGATCGGAGCTATATAGACAGAACCTAGATTCGTCTGTAAATAGAACGTGTTCCCAATCCTCAATAGTCCACATTACATGTTCCCTGGCGAATTGCAGTCTAGCTCTGCGATGGTTTGCATTTAATGCAGGGCCTGTCGCTGGAACTCTGACATGTAAATTGTGTTCAGAAAGACGTCTCCTCACTGTATCAATGCTTGGTTGAATATTGTGAACTGCACTGAGTTGCATCAAAAGTTTCCTTGATGTGGTAAAACGTTCTCTTAAAGCACGCAGTCTAATATAGCGATCTTGAACAACTGTAGTTACTCGAGGTCTGCCTGGTCGTGGACGTATGTTATAGTCATTGGTTTCTCTGAAGCGTTGGACAACACGAGAAATTGTTGTATGCGAAAATCCTAATCTCAAACCAATAGCATTGTAGCTTACTCCTTCGTTATGTAACGTCACTGCCTGAACACATTCATCACGAGTCATATTCCTTCTAACCTGTTCCATTTTCACGAAAGAACTTAAAGAATGAACTTAAATTATTCAGCTTGAGACGATAGGTACATAAATAAAGGAATTGTCAAAACTGACATTTGCTGACACTGTTGATTTATCATAGCCTACTAAGCGCTTCTTTTTGGTAAACGTAATAAGTATCCAATAAAACTGTGATTTATTGAATAAAAACATGTTCTGGAATAAAACTCTGTATTTTCTTTGATATTACAGATATCAGAGTCAGCAAAAAAACAAAATATTCAGAAAACATGAGGCTACATTATGGTTTTAATACGCAACCGTTGTTTTTGCTAACGCTCCCTACAGGGTGTTTCAAATTTGACCTAAAAAAACTATTCTCGTTTTTCACCCTGTATAAGCCAAAAACTGAAATCTGAATAATTTTTTTTAACATAGTGCAATTACTAAAGAAAAACGCTACAGTTCAAAAAAAAATTATCGAAATCGGTTTACTGGTTCACGAAAAAATCAACTTTGAAATTGAGTATAATTTTTGGTTGTGCGTTATTTTTGCGGCTAAGTGTATATATATATATATATATATATATATATATATATATATATATATATATATATATATATATATATATATATATAATATACAGGGTGAACTGAAACTGATACCTCGCTCCTAACACATATTACGTAATAAAATGTCCTTTTTATCACACATGTTTAATGCCCTGTATATTCTAAACGGTGAGGCTTAGAGAAAAATTATATAAAACTTTTTTTCATACATCGTCAAGGTTTAGACTAGGTTAGTTTTTTATTGATTTAAATTAATTTTGAGTTAGACTTTAAAAATATATTACACTAAGAATATCTCATGAAAACACAAACATTTCGGCTACTTAGGGTTAGATTTTGATTATTTGCAATTAATAAATACAAGAAAAATACTATATTTTTGCAAAAAATAAAATATCTTTAACTGTTTTATAGAAATTAAAAAAAAATTATGTACCTATAAGTATAGATATATTCTATTTTTCCTAAAAAAAAAGTCTAAGACATGAAATAAAATCTCCGAAAGAAGATTTCATATTTTTTTGTTTGCCTTTACTGTCTGTTAAACAAATAACATTTGTTGAGAAATATAATCAAACTGTTTCACCTTCAGCACGGTATCAGACCCAAAAAAAGGAGAATATAATGTTAGATATTAAAATTTATTTTGTTCCAAAAAATTGTTCCTAGAAACTCATAACTCCAACTTTTTTCCGTTTTAAAACATACTTAAAGTAATTTAAATGTTTTGACCTAACAATATATTACATGAAGTGTTACTTTACCGTGTTTTTTATGTACCACTTGGTTCCTAACCTAACAGTTTGACACTTCAAGAATTATGATTTTCATTATAATAACAATTATTTTTGCCCTCAAATCGGGTTTAAAGATGTCTTGTTAATTTCTGTACTTACGAAAATATAAATGCACTTACCTCTGGAACGAAATTCCTTTCTTTCTTTTACTTTTAATACAGGTATGGTTGCACCCCACACAACTGACCATTTTTAGTATTTAGGATAATGCAAACGACCAAAAATGTGTTTGTTAGGTTTTATAATACACAACACAACTTATTAATCAACTTTTATATTAACTCGATGTGTGTATTATTTATAAACTGCTAAAACTTATGCTTAAATTTGTAAAGACGACGGTTTGACAACACACGTCAACAAACCAAAACGTAAACATCAGAAAAATAAGGTCCCAAAAATGTCGTAGTTCCGTCAAACGCCTGCTAATTTAAAATAATGCAAGGGGCTCTTTCTTGTTGTCTATTTATTCAAAGGTGTTACTAAATGGCTTTGTGAGAAATTAAATTGAGTAACACTTCACCCTTCCTAAAAAAGGATGGTTCATAACGAGGGGAGTTTCAAGTAAGGAAATTTACCAATTTTGCGTTTTATTGTATGTCTTAACGTAAATATCTCTAAAATGGCTTGAAAATGAGATTGCGATATAAGCCATGTTGAATAAATAAGATTTTTTATTAAAAAATATATATATATATATATATATATATATATATATATATATATATATATATATATATACTTGATATATAGGTTGCCAACATTGCAAGTAAAAATAATTCAAAATATTTATTTTCAAGAACACATTTTTTTTATAAGTACCTGGTACCATTTTCACGGGTAACATTTTATTAAAATATATTTTGCTTAAGTGAACCCTATGACTCTGTCTGTATAATTACAATAATTAAAAGCTAAATATCTTTCAAGCAAAATCATTTATAAGATAAATTACATGTGTCTTTCTTTTTTATTCAAAACAACCGGAGAATGGAGAAATAAAAGTAAAGTTCATTAAAATTTTCCCAAACTTGATTTATGATTGGACGTTACTGTGCAGGTTTTAAATGTCACTGTTGAAGAAAAATGAAGAGACAGGAGGTTAACAGCCCGGGTCAAATATCACACTTCCACTTAATTTGAACTTTTTTTGTGTAAAATAACTGAAGGCAAAAGGCAATAAGTTAACGTTGCAAAAGAGCAAAAATTCTTTTTGTGTATTCAGCGTGACTTCGGGATACTGTAAAAGTAATTAAATTAAAGAATACGAAATATTTCTGTCAGGCATTTTGTGCTTATTTTTGTAATAATGTATGGTTTATTCGATGCGGTTCATCTCTGCAGTGGTCTATATAGACATTGCTTGTGGGGGTTCTGGGACTGAAAAATGTTAACAAAAAAAAGTCCTTACTTTATATTATTTTTATAATTTTAGCTTAAACAATAGTGACTCTAGAAGGGGGAGGGGTTAACTCTCAAACACCCCCTTAATCTTGTAATAGATTTTAAAAAAAAACAAAGCTTTTTTTTTACTTTTCTCATAAGATTAAATAATTGGAATCAAATTGGTCGAAAAACATGTTTTATCAATTCTGCCGGTCTCTCTGTCTGCTTCTTGGCGGCATAGGTTAAAATTACTTATCCTGTTTACTACAAATTTTGATAAAAAATCAAAAGTCGTATACGAATGACATGGTAATATTTTTGTAAAAACCCAATATGGTCGAATAAAATGGTGGCCTATTGAAAAGTTAAAAAAAGTACATATTACTAAAAAACTACGTATCCAATTTACTCCAAATTTTCTAGAAAAATTAAGCATGAAATGGACACTAACTGGTAAAATTTTGCTACAAATCCAAGATGATCAAACAAAATGGCAGCCTAATAAAATGTTAAAAAAATCAGTGCAATGTTTTTAAAATTTGCACAAAAATGTTGGTACAAATTCAAGATCGAGGGACGAAATAGCCCAAAATTAAATATTTAAAAATTCGGTCTGATAAACTACTCAATGGATTGATTTTAAGTTTCCACAAAAATCAGGTGAGATAAAATTTTGGTAAGTAGCCTTTATGGTGGAACAAGATGGAGGTCTAACGAAATATTAAAAATATCAGTATCAAAAAACTACTAATTTTGATTAAAAAACAAGTGTGAAACAGGGAAGAACTCGTAAAATTACATTTTCTTGAATAAAAACCATATTTTTGTCATGTCATAACTGATGTTTTTTATAGATTATTAATGTTACAAAAAATAAAAAAAATTAAAATATGTCAGTTTATATCATCTGCTGATGATGCTAACTTGGTTAGCGAAACGCGCGTCCAGAACGTAATAAGTTGTGGTGTAGTGTGGTTAAAACACTTATATTTTGATCTATCTCCCACCACAGGTTCCAGTGTTAGGACTTAACATGGCTTCACGGCTAACGGAACAAAACTTTTATTTTAAGTACTGTACTAAGATTACGTTAATAGCAGCAGATATTTGGTTTCTAAAATCATGCAAGTCTTTTTTAGTTTTCCCTAAATTCATTTCAGACAAGATCCCTAAACAATCACCCGTTACTGTGAAGGTTGTATCTTTTGCCAAACAAAAGTGGCTAGATTTAGAAATTAAACATCTGTACAGCAAACGAAATATGCTTGAAATTGAAGCATACGGATTATTTAAAAACTTATTAACTTAGTAATTTAGGATTTGAACAAAAAAATGCTCGTAGTTATCGATGCCAAATTTTTGAAGAAAATGTGTTTACTTGAAAACAAACAAAGAAAGTTGAAACCACAAAAACAAATTTCTTCGGAAGTCGAGAACATTATAGAAAACCTTTCTTCTCGGTGCTTTGATAATAGAGAAATCGTCCGTTTGAATAAAGGTTTGAATTTTGCAGAGCCTCCAATAAAAAATAGTTTACCATTTATTGTAGCGAATATCGAAAGTTCCATTCAATACGTGCCAGAGTCAACTAAGGGATTCATTAGAGAGGCTTGCAGAAATCAAATCTCAAAAAACGTTGTTAACAACAAGTCAAAATATGTTTCTCGTAAAAACACTAAAGTTATCCAAGGAATGAAGAAAAAACAGTGTTTTTATTTAAAAGCTGACAAAGGAAATAAAGTTGTTATACTAGACAAAACAGATTATCTTGAAAGAATAGACAATTTGATTCAAACTGGTCCTTACGACTTAATTGAGAAAAATCCGTTATCAAAAATGATATCAGAAGTAAAAAATACCTTAAAACAGTGTAAAAACCTTGTGTTCGATAAACTAAAATTTAAACTTACACATAGTAACACACAGCTATCTAAACTGTATTGGCTTCCCAAAATCCATAAACCTGGGAAATCCATGAGACCTATTGTTTCAGCTTTTGGATAACCAATGTACAATATTTCAAAATGGTTAGTAGAGGAATTCAGCAAATTAAATATCTCGTACGATAACTTTGAGGTTACTAACTCATTAAAATTCTTTGATAAAATTAAGAATGTTCACTTAAAAGAAGGTGAAAATTTAATATCTTTTAATATGAGCTCATTTTTTCCTAGTGTACCCATACCACTAGCTTTTATAGTACCTAAAGGAACTACTTGAAATCAATAATTTCAAGAAAGAAATTATTGAAGAATATTTGCTTCCCACAAAATTATGTATGAATCAAATTTTTTTTCAGTTCAATGATAAATATCGCGAACAACTTGAGGAAACTGCGATGAGCAATTGCTTATCTCCGTTCCTTGCAAATTTACTTATGGGTAGATTAGAAACTCAATTCCAAAAATAATTCAAGTTTTTCCCAAGGGTGTGGTATAGATACGTAGACGATATATTTGCCATTTTTTATACTAAAATAGAAAATTTGGACACTTTCTTAGAAACATTAGACAATAAATATCCTTCCATTAATTTTACGTACAAAAAAGAGAACAATGGACAATTATCTTTTCTCGACACGTTAGTTATTAGAAATAACGATAAATTAGAATTTGATATTTACACGAAATTTACCAATACTGATAGGTATATAACATCCGATTTATTTTATTGCCGTCAACACAAAATGGCAGCATTTCATTTCTTAACTCACTGGTTAGTCAATTTTCCATTAAGTAAAGAACGTTTTAACAATGAAATGAATCGGCTTAAAAACATAGCTAAAAGTAATGGATATAATGATAATTTTGTACATAAATTAGTAAATAGACATAAGCATAAGAAAATGTTAAAAGATGCCACTACTCTTCAAGCACCTGAGTCTCCCAATACTTTCATAGTAATCCTATATGATCCCAGATATACGAGGGGTCTAGAAAAAGTATTTAAAAACGTAGGTTTTAGAGTAGCCTACAAAACGAAGAACAGTTTGAAAAATCTGCTTGGAAACCCTAAAGACAAAGTCGACTTGAAGGAAAGGAGTAGCATCTATGAAATTAGCTGTAATGACTGTGATTTAAAATATGTAGGGCAAACTAAACGCTCCGTAAATATTCGTTTTAAAGAACACATGGTACATTTAAGATACGGAAGAACAGAAAAATCAAGCGTTGCCCAACATGCTTTTGAAAACAATCACCAAATAGGAATAAATAATCTTAAGTTGATTAAAAATGTATCTAATAATAGTTTATTGGATGTCTTTGAGAGTATAGAAATAGTTAAATGCGGTAAGAGAGCACTAAATAAAGACAGAGGGCCTATTCCCTATAGTCCCCTCTATCGTTTACTTGACAACGGTGCAGTCGGGTGCAACCAAGTGTGACCACATTTACCTATAAATAGTCTCGGTTAGGATAAGTTACTTTATATCATCTGCTGATGATGCTAACTTGGTTAGGTCCAGAACGTAACAAGTTGTGGTGTAGTGTGGTTAAAACCCTTGTATTTTGATCTATCTTCCACCACAGGTTCCAGTGTTAGGAATTAAAATATTAAATTAAATAAAAATCCGTTAATTCTCTTTAACGGAAACTTCCCTCGTTAAGATTTTTTTTTGTTTTATTAGGTGTAGAGAAATGTTACCCAATTTACTTTCGCACCTAGTTCATTAACACATATATAATGTCCTTTCTGACAATTTTTTTGGGCATCATTTTGTTCCACCATACTAGATTCGTACCAACATTTTACCAGTTTCTACTTATGCCACACTTTATTTTTGAGTATAATTGAAAATAAATTGAATAAGTAGTTTTACAACGATTTTTTAAGACCGCCATTTTGTTTCGTAATGTTGATTTCATAGCAGTTTATCACAAGATATTCTTTTAAGTTGATTTTTTTAAACATTTTATTTTGCCGCCATTCATCTTAATGCTTTGTATATTATATAGTATAATTTTGATTCTTAAAAAAACATTTTTTTTTTGAGTTTAAAATTAAACTTTTCCTAAAACATTTGCTCTATCTTTGAAACATACTAAAAGCTTAATTTACTAAAATTCAAGGAAGTATATTTTTATTAAGTAAAACTTGCCAATTTAATTAACTACAACCTACTTACGGTGATGTAGGAGTTTTTGTTACCTAGAAAAAACTGTTTTCTGTAAACTTTCCTAACGAGATGTATACTTTATCAGATTCAGGATATTTTTAAGTTGAAATTTTGCCCTATTGAATATAACTAAACTTGATGGAACTGCATGAAATTTATCCTGAGAATACATTACAATATTACGTACAATATTTAATATATCATATTAATCGTAAATTAGAGATTGTCACGGCTACGACAAATAAATGTAACTAGTAAATTAAGAATGACAGTGACACTTACACCGCGCAACGTATATGTGAAGTTTTTTTTTAAATGAATAATTCAAAGAGTTACACTTTATGTAAGTTTTGTAAGAAAATTGACGATATTAAAATAAACCACAGAACATTGCCTTGCCTAATAAAAGTAGAAAAGGCCGCTGTTTATTATTTCCAAAAAAGTCTCTGAGGATGTCAAGAAAATAGTTTATCAAGAATCTTCTTTCTTGGACCGATTATCCCGAAGTAAGCAGAACAAAATAGTGTCCAAATATTATATCTACTTCCTGAAACATAAACATTTATGGGAATCTGGTGAGTTGTATACACCTGGAGCACCTCCTTACTCACCATTAAGAAAGCAAAAAGTAATGCAAGAATTTAAGAAATATGTTGATGCCTTAGCTACTAGATTAGAATAATTCGTTGTATATCTAAAGAGGTAATATAAAGTAGTTTTATTATTGAAAACCCAAACTTTGGAATAAAATATATAAACAATCATGTAATAATGTAAATTTTCTGTCTTATCACATGACATATAGTGATGGCAAACTAATTGGAAACGATACCTTACGAAAATCTGAACTGTTGCTAGTAAGAAATCAGTTTAAGATATTTCGAATATTATAATCATTGTTGCTATTGTTAGGATGTACATCTATTATTATCGCATTAAACAACTTTATTAAGTTTAAAAAATAATTTATTCATTACAAGATTCGAAGAACACTACATTTTTATGCGGCAAACTAATTGGAAACGTATTTCTGAATCAACATTTTTTAACAAGTAGGCTCGTTCTAAAACTACTGGACTAAAAATCAACATTTTCTAACAAGATGGCTTGTTTTAAAATTGACCATCGTTACCATAGAGCTTTAGTGGGTTGTTGACTTTCATTCCTGTCAATAATTTAATGTTAATCTTCATTCGAATTTCTGCAAGTATGGGTTCGCGAAAAAATTGTAACGAAAATGAACGACAAGTCATTATTAATCTTCATAGGAAAGGCTATTCGTATCAATATATTGCAGAAATGTTTAATCGTTCCAAAAAGGCTGTTTAACGCTGTTCATCTCGTTAGGATTCATGGAACCACAAGAACTGTTCCTAGGAAGCGACGTCACAGAAAAACGAGTATGGAAACAGATCGTCGAACTGTTCGCATTTCTAAGGCAGACACTCCCAAATCAGCAGTTGATATTTGGAAAGAAATTTTTGTTGAACATCCAAGGGAATTTAGTGTTCAAAGTGGTCGCAATCGTTTGAACTAGACACAACTTTTTGGCAGGATACCAAAGAAGGAGCTGTTTTGAATTTAATAGAAATCGCCTTTCTTGGAACGTCCAACAATCGAAGCAGATACTATGGTCAGATGAATGCAAGGTAAATAAATTTGGTTTTGATGGAAGACGTTTTGTTTGGCTTCCAGCAAATAAAGAATTTGACCCTTGCTACACCAAGAAAACAGTGAAATTTAATGGTGATTGTATCATGGTATGGGGCGACTTCTCTTGGAATGGTGTTGGCCCTCTTTATAGAATATCTGGTACTATGGCTCAGTATGAATACATTAACATACTGCTGATGCAACTATATGCAGAAGAAAATGTATCAGTACTTTGGAAATTCCGACACGATAATGATCCAGAGCACTCTGCTAGGAGGGTGACTGTCTGGCTTCAGGATAATCACGTAGATCTTTTACAATGGCCATCTTGTAGTCCAGATCTTAGCCCAATAGAAAATTTTTGGATGATAGTTAAAAAGAAGTTAGGATTAGGATACTCGAACCAGAATTCCATTAGGGAACTTATAGACGTTTAATACAGTCCATGCCTAGGAGGTGTTTAAAAGTAATTGAAGCCAATGGATATCCAACTAAATACTAAGTACTCGATTGAGTAAAAAAACTTATAAGTTGTTAGAAAATGTTGATTCAGAAATAAGTTTCTAATTAGTTTGCCGCTAAAAATATAGTGTTAACTTAATAAGGTTATTTAATGCGATAATAATAGATATACACCCTAAGAATAGCAACAATGATTATAATTTTTGATATATCTTAAAACAACTTCTTACTGGCAACGGTTCAGATTTTCGTATGGTATCGTTTCCAATTAGTTTGCCGTCACTGTATGCCAAAAAGATTTCCAGTGTAATCACCTCCAGCTTACCCTAGAGGCAAAAAATTTCCGGAAATCCGACCCGTTGGTATCGTAACGTTGAAAAATAAAGGCATCTCATTGGTTATTTCAGCAAAATTAAATATTTAATATCAAATACATTAATTCATAAATGACAGAAAAGTGGAGAATTATGTGGTGAACCAAATATCAACAAACTATATATCTTTGAAATCAAGATGAAAAAACCTTTCGTTCTAGCTAATAACATACAGGGTGTTCCATTGGAAAAAATACATGCTTTTTTAACTTTCAAAAGTTATTTGTTGAAATCTGAAATATCCAAAAGATAATAGAGAAAAACCTAAAACTTTTGTATTTAAAGTTTTCTTCTAAACCCTATAATTACGGTTGTGGCTGTTGAAATATAATGAATCACCCTGTATACAATATTTGTTTTAGAGGTGAAATTTTTTTAAATGGCCATATGCAAAGGCAAAACGTCCGCTACTGGAGTGACGTGAATCCACATGTACTTCGAGAAACCTATACGCAATATCCAAGGTAAATGTATATTGGGGAACCACATAGTAGGGCACCATATTTTACATGAAAATTTGACAGGAGACCTGTATTTAAACGTGTTAAATACAGTTGATTCATTTAACATGGAACCAATTTTCCAACAGGATGGTGCGCCCCGCATTTTAACCCGACTTAACACATTTAGAATTTTTTTATCGGCCTACCTAAAACAAATGTATACCTAATCCAGCCAGACTCTATTGAAGAATAACTACTGCCTGTCACAAAATTGATGCTGACACATTTCAAAATGTTCGTGAGTACTTCTCAAAGAGTTTTAGTGTCTAGAAGTGAACGGAGGCATCGGAATTACTATCCGACGTTTCGGATTCGATTGCACGAGGCATCTTCAGGGATGTTTACTTAACCGTGACCTTGTGTTAAGGTCGGTCTCCACGTGTGATGTAGACAGTAACCCGTATCTCTATTGAATTTTTTCCTTACATACATACATGGTTCATGTTCCTTGTTGAAATTGAATGTCCTATTTCTCGTACATACACTCCCCAGAAGTAAGGAATTTTATGTTACTTCTGTTTGAAAAGATACAATATCCTTCGGAGAAGATTGTACGTATGTTGGACCGCCGAAGTAGTGGTCCTATTTTGTCTGTAGTGCTATGTATGTAGGAAAGAACAATTCTACCTAACAGTTGCTCCGTATAATCTGTGTAATGTGTAAGGATTGCGTAAGAGGAAAGTTTCGGATGAAAAACGATTTACTACATTTTTGTTACTGATTATATCAGAGGATGGCTTGAACACCAGAGGTTGGCTAATTAGTTTTTCATATAAATTATCTCCAGAAATAAATATTTTACATTAAAATATTGTCATGGCTAGTATTTCCTGAATGAAGTTCGTTTTTAACTATTCTATTTGAAACTAACAATATTGAGATAAAATAGTTAATTTCGATACAAACTCACTTGTTTATATGCTGCTTTACTGTTAAATACTCATAGTTTATATTATCTTTGCTACTGGATATGTGAACTAAAAATAACACATATATCTGCATATAAATATTTACTTTTCCGCTATCCTTAGAACTAGTTATATATGGTTTTAAAACATTGAAATATGCATGTGGAGAACATATAACAAGCGTCATGCGTTGAAATTCTCTGTAGGTTATTTTTCAGAAACGATTTGACATTTTTAACCTTGGTTTATGATGGTACGAACAGCTTTTATCTCGGTTTTCACCTCTTAAGAAAGCTAATTAAACTACTAAACCTTTATAATACGAAAGATCACTCATGTTTGTTTCACCACTCACGACCGCTGCTTAATCGTAACTTTGCGCAATTAACTTTTTTCTTCGAGTTTTTACATACAGAGGTTCACACTGGTACTGCACACAAACAATAGTATAGAAAAATCACCCATCATTCAATAATCTATTATTAGAGATTTTAGCAGATCTTTGCAACATGTTCTCTCATTTCCGTGGGCGTGTCGTTTTGTTTGTATGCGGCATAGCTCCAAAAACTATTAATGCAATTGACTTTAAATTTTAGTAGAAGGATCACATAGGGATGAAATGGAAACATTTTGATAACAATCCAATATGGCAATGTTTCTAAGAAGAAAAACGTGAACATTCAATTTTACTATGAACCTCAAAGTTATATTTAATCTGCTGAATTCACTAACCATTTTGAAATATTGTTATATAGATGGATTTTGGGAAAATTAAATGTGGGTTACTATGTGTTACTTTAAATTTTAGTTTATCGGACACAAGGTTTTTACACTGAAATCATTAAATCGTAGGGGCCAGTTTGAATCAAATGGTCTTCAAGATAATCTGTTTTGTCTGGTATAACAACCTTATTTCTTTTGTCAGCTTTTAAATAAAAACATTCTTTTTTCTTCAGTCCCTGGATAACTTCGTTATTTTTACGAGAAACATATTTTGACTTGTTGTTAACAACGTTTTTTGAGATTTGATTTCTGCAAGCCTCTCTAATGAATCCCTTAGTTGATTCTGGCACGTATTGAATAGAACTTTCGATATTCGCTATGATAGTTGGTAAACTATTTTTTACCAAAATTGAATTATTTTTCTACAATGTTCAAGAAATTTGTTTTTGTGGTTTCAACTTTCTTAGTTTGGTTTTAAGTGAACACATTTTCTTTAAAAACTTGGCATCAATGACTACGAACGTTTTTCTTTGGAAATCCAACCATTGTTCAAATTCTAAATTACTAAGTTTATAAGTGAGTTTTTTAAACAATCCGTAAATTTCAAGCATAAAACTAAATTTAGTCACTTTTGTTTGGCAAAAGATTCAACCTTCCCAGTAACGGGTGATTGTTTAGGGATCTTGACTGAAATGAATTTAGGGAAAACAAAAATGTTTAAAAATATCTGCTGCTATTAACTTCTTAGTACAACTTACAATAAAGGTTTTGTTCCTTGACCGTGAAGCCATGTTAAGTCCTAACACAGTGTTAGGACTTTAAATTCTTTCCTAGAATAAAACCTTCTTTATATGAAGAAGAATAATAAAGGACATAATTTAGACCAGGTACATAATGTACATAATAATAGTAAAAATAAATTTAAAAGCAAATAAAAAATTATCCACAACTTTCCTCAGGCAGAATTCCATTACTCATTCATTAAAAAATCGCTTTACGGCGTAACATCAGACCGTGCTTTTGTATTGCCTATACAGTATTCACGGTTGTCGTGATAAACGCACTTCTTGCGTTTAAGTCGTAATACCTGAAAAACAGCTGGAAATAAATAATTGAAATATGGCACATTTTGGGCCAGTCTTAGGGCTTTCGAACGATAAAAAGTATTTATGTGCTATAATCGAATCGGTTTGGGACGATAAGGTGATGTCACAAAAAAAATTCGTTATGATACCTAGTTTAACTGATAACTCTCGAAGAAAACTAACCGTTTTGAATGAAATTTCTAGTTCTTCTTTATAGTCTACCGAATTCTGTTTAAAATGGGCGGGGTCATAGGATAGGAAATACATTTTTTAAAATTTTTTAAGTAGAAAAATTGAGTAACTTTTAACTTTTAAACAAAAATTATTCTGAATGGGCATATTAGGGAGAGAAATAAACTAAATGCTTTAATGTTTTAAAAAAATTTTTAAAAATTAAAATTTTTGTTTTTTTTTTTTTAGTTTTTTCGCTGTACCTCCGGTAAAAAATTGTTTTACTGAAAAATCGCCCATCATAAAAATTAAGAGGAGGCAAAAAACACACAACTGAATTTAAAGATCGACGCTAAATAAAATATTTATTTACGAGTAAAAATATCACTTTTTTCAATTTTTTTTTTAATTTTTCCTATGCTAACCAACATTAAATTCTATTATAATTCGGCTTTTAAAGCTCTTGGGCATTTTTTATGGAAAGTACATTGATGACTCGAGGCTCTGGCGAAAATCAAACCTCATCAGATAAAAACTAAAAGGGTTATTTGAAAATTAAACATTAAAAAAATCGTTTTACTTTGAAACTGAATATAATCGAAGTTATCGTTTTTTTCACAAAAGCAAAGCATACCCAAAAACTTCATTCCATTCCCGACAACTCTCCAATTTACTTATTTACAACGTCCCGAAATATCAGGAAAACGAATTTGAAAAAAATGTGCACAAATTTTGGCCGTTTTTTACCAAAATCCGAGTTTTTCACAAATATCGGGTTACCGTTGGCATTGGCAGAAATTATGTGACGCTATAAAAGATGAAAGAATAGACATTTACTTTAATTTGATTTACTTTTAGAGGTTTGAAAACAACTCGTCGGGTGTTTTCGAGATTGTCTGCATACAATTTGGATGCCTCTGAGTAGTTAACCACATTTTGGGACAGAACTGTCTCCTCAATCTAGAAAGATCTGATTAAAAAAAGTGGCCGTCATATCCTTATATGATAAATTCGTCTATATCCAGTGCTAGTCGGAATTAGCTTTTTTTGGAGTAGTTGGGGTATCAACGTCATGTGTAATTAGTTTTCTTTGAAGTATTTCAAAAAGAGACAAACTCTCTTTCTAATATAGGTAAATTAAGTTTAAAAACATTTATTTTAATATATACCTTAATAACACGGAATAAAACGTTTGCATACATAAAATTTGGAGTTTTTTAATGCCTAGTCAAGATTTAGAGAACATGCATTTTTTTTATTGTACAGAGTTTTTAGTGTTTTTTTTTTGAATACTGGAAATGTATGCTAGTAAGGAATAGTGGAAGATAATAACAACAGAAGCTGACATAACATAAAAAAGCGGCAAATTTTGAAATTAATCCTAAATCCCAAAAATTTGTATGGGTATTGATCTTATTTTTTTGTTTATTGCGTTTATTGTATAGCTGATGCTTACAAAATTATATTTAACTGTACAAAGGAAGCAAAAAGTGTAACGAAACCATTAGTTTTGCGGAAGATATACATCAGAAATACAGGGAGGCACCGAAGAGAAAATAATTGGGGGGGGGTCTAAGAAAAAAAATAGTGACGGCGTCATTTTGACTTTTGAAATGTCGACTAAAAGTTCTTAATTTTTCACTCTCAATTTGAGGTTTTAAATGTTGATTAAAATTTTTCATTTCTAAATACCAACAGGTATTGATATTCATTCAAATCGGACCACAAATAACAACATTTGTCAGCCATACTGGAACAACCATATATTTTTATAATTTTTTAATATACGAAAGTGTCCGATTGTATTGCGACCCTAACTGTATAAGCATTCTAAATTTGAAGTTAATCGAATAAGTGGATCGAAAAATCCATTATAAAATTTTAACCAGACAAACAAATTAACACATACAGAAGTGATGGAAAAAATATTTTTATTTAAATTAAATTAAAAAAGTTTAAAAAAATATATAAATATGGTATCGTTTCTGTCTAAACGAAAAGTTTAATTCAAGAGCAAAACAATATGCAGTAAATACATCTTCATTCAGACAAATCTGTATAAACCTATTTTCTTCTGAGCCTCTTAGGTACGTGAAACTATAGACATCCGAACAACTTGTGCTGTTTCATTCAGAAAATCGTGTATGTTTTGATGCAATCCAAGTAAATTTGAGAAATAATAAAATATCTCTTCTTCTTCACGGGCACCACAAAAGGCAACGCTCAGCAGACAAACTACTTATCCAATGTATCTCAAATTTTGCACAAAAATAAAGTATTATGTACAAATCAACTGATAAAATTTTGGAACAAATTCAAGATGGAGAAACAAAATGGCGGCTTAGCAAAATATTTAATAATTCAGCTCGAAAAACTACTTAGGGCCTAATTTCAAATTGTGTGCCATAAATGATTGTGGTATAAAGATAAACTAATAAAACCGTGGTGCTAATTCAAGATGGCGGAACAAAATGGCGGCTAAATAAAATATTTGTAACCGTGAAAAAAATCATCCTCGCAGGTTTTACACATCTTCTCGTTTCAGCGTCCTTAGATGCCAAAAATATTATCTATCAATTCTGTCTGTCGGTTTGTCTATCTGTCTGTTAGTTCACGGCATCGTTTAAAAACTACTTACCCGATTGTCTTCAAATTTTCCTCAAAAAATAAGGGTCATATCGCTGTTCCGGTAAATAATGACGCAACTGCAAAATTATGATTTATTCAGGAGAAGGGAAAAACGAAATTCAATTCTTTAATATTAAGGTTAAATAAAAGTGAAAAAAATGCATTGAGATGAAAGTAGTGGAATTATTATCTTAATTTAGATAGTTTTACCTGGCATAAATCCAAATCAAGAAATGTTAAGATTTATCCTTGATTTTGATGTTACGACATTGTTTTCCCAAAAATGCAGTATAAAAAAGCAACACTTTTAAAATTTTTAGTACGTAAGTATTACAAGTTTATTCAATCAAATTAACTTCAAATGCCCCATAATTAGGAAAAATAACAAATTACTCCTAAATAATAATAATATATTAAACAAAATTTAAAATATCACAAGATTTTATTAAAAAATTCGGAAATAATTATCAACGTATACAAAAAGAAGCTAATAGAAACAAAATCTAGACAAAACTGATAAACATAATATTTATAATAGAATCAAAATGACCTATAAAATCATTAATTTTAGTATCCACTAAATTTTTTAAGTCTCTCTTTTTATTGTTTTTGTGTAAGGGGACTTGATAGTAATTTCTTTAAAAGGTTTTACTTCAAAAAAGCGCCTTTTCTTACGTCTACACTCTACATTGTTTCAATCCAGTTGTTTGAAACTTAATTTATAACGAAATACTTCATTTCCCTTTTGAAATTGTAACTATTTCTCATTATTTTAAATTCTTTTCCGAGCCTTTAAATAATAAAATTCACCCTTTAAATAATAAAATTCACCGAAACTCATTTCCTTAACACCTTTTTTCCTTTTTTTGCATTTCTTATTAATGATACATATTGCGAGGGCACATAAATTGATTCAGAATTATTGGCTTCATTCTGTGTGTGACCGCGAACTAGATACTTGTGAGTGATAGAATTTATATTAAAGACTTCAACTGCATACAAATACGTCGCGATCATGTATCTGGAAAAGAGATAAAATTTTATATTTTTACTAACTGTACTCTTTTAGAAATATTTGGTCAACAGAAAAAATTATGGTACGAATGAGGGCGGAAAACGAACCTGCACCTCTGGGTATCCGTACCTGAGTATCTGGTCATACCATAATTTTTACTGTTGATCAAATATTTCTAAAAATACAATTTCACAGTTTAAAAAATACTTCTATTTTACTATACTTATTCTAAATCAATAATATTCCATTTCCTGACTTACCTGATTGTTTGCTTTTTTTTACCGGATAGCAGAGTCTGATATTTCAATTTTTCGTTTTTTTAATGTCGTTTATTCGCTTGATATATTTTTTTCGAAAAGAATGCAAAAATAAAAAATACTTTAAATTTTCAAGATTTATCGAATTTGTATCGGCTTTTAAAATAAAATGGCAAACTTTTAAATGCATCATTTTCCTGCCCCTTAAACCTTCCCACTTGCTTTGCAATTTAATTTTATAATTGAAAACATTTCACTGCTAAAATAATAATCAAGGTAAAAAATCAATTAACTGTTGATACAGAAATGGAACAAATCGTTTTTCTACTTGTCATACAAAATCTAAAATATTTTTAAATTTTAATAAACAACGTCAGAAATAACATTTACGTATATTCCAGAGAGAGAAATAATATACAACATTGTCGGAAAGAACAGTTATGACATTAAAATATTAAAATCAGGTAAACAATGACACACTATATACTTACGTCGTTATTCTTACAAACTTGGGCATAAAAATCACCAATAACTAGTCTCAAACAGTAATTACGTCGGTTTTTCACGGAATGAATAACGTTCCCCATAAAAGTTCAGTCATAACTGCATTGTATGTCATTTTTTAAAAAGAGAGGGGCAAGCGGTACTATTCAAATAATGACGTAACTTCCATCTAGCGGCCCTGAGTGATTCTACACTCGCGCCGTTCTTTTACTATAGAGAAGGATTAATTTTGCAACTTATGACAATATTAAGTCAAAATATGAAAATTTTGCAGTTGCGTCATTGTTTTGCCGGAACAGCGATTGGAGATGACCTAATAACGTTTTGGTAAAAATCCAACAGGGCAACACAAAATGGCAGTCTAGTGAAATGTTAAAAAAATTATTACTAAAAAACTATTTATCCAATTTATCTCAAATTTCGCACAAAAAACAAGTATTATGTAGGAATCATGTTCTTGTTGTTCATGTCTTAAACGTTGTTCACGTTTTAGCTTGCCGAGATACCAAAGAATATGTTTTATCAATTCCATCGGTCCGTTTGTCGGTTTGTCTGCCTGTTTTCAGTCCACTGCGTAGCTAGTTATCGGAGTGACTCATTTTGGTCAAAAAGTAAGGGTCATATGGGGATGACCTGGTAATATTTTGATAATAACCCAATATGTCGGAGTAAGATGGCGGCCTAGTGATTAGATTAATTTCAAATTTCGTGTAGGCATTAAGTGTGATATAGAGATAAACTGGTAAAGTTTTGGTACGAATTCAAAATAGCAGAACAAAACAGCTGCCAAATAAAATTTTTAAAAAATCAACGTAAAAAAAAATTTTATTGACATTAAATTTTGCAGAAAAATTAAAATGATATACAGTTTATACCTAACTGGTATGAATTCAATATAACGTAACAAAATGGCGGTTTGTGTTAATATAAATGGGGACGAATAAAAATGTTTTAAAAGTCAGTATATATTATGTGTCACTAAATAATTATGTACTGTAATTACTAAACCAAAATTGGGTTACTCTTCATTATTCCTAAAAGGAAAGGTTCATGATGAGGGAAGTTCCGGGTAAAGGAAATTTACCGATTTTTTAAATTCAGGTTTGTGAATTCTTGCATACTGAGATTCAAAAGTATGCGGCGGTGTTGTCGGTTTACAAGCAATGTCCTTATATGGAAATAAAAAACCAAGTTATTTGAATAATTATTTGTTAATAAGAATTACATATAGCCAATACAATGTTACAGAGGTTATTATTACAGTATTAGAATCATTTTAAACATTAATGTTAATTTTACCAGCAAGCATAACTTTTATTCCAGTGATAGAGGTATATGTTTATGTAAGATACAGAAGTGTTGACAACACCCTTTCGGATCAACCAAATCGACCATGCGACAATAGACCAAATATGCAATAATTCCGACATTATTATTATGTCTATGCGTGAAACTCTTTATATGTGCAGAAAATTTCGTAAACACAATAGTATTGTTTAAGAATAACACAATTAGGAAGAATGCATTCAATGAATAAAACACGAATACACCATTAAGCAGAGAAAGGGCAAATCACAGCATGATCATAGTTAATTTGGGAGCGTTTTTCAAATGTGAAATTTATAAGCATATATAATTGCATTTAATTTAGATTCTAGATAGGAAAAAAACTGTTTTTTGTAAGATAAGCATTTCTAAGAGTGATATTTATTGAGCAACACGCCTTTTTGGTGAACTGGTATCGTTTGCAAGTTCCCTGTTTGCAGTAAGGAGCAAAAAATTGAAAAGATCGAACTCTTTTTCGTACAGTTAACAGAAAATATTAGCACAACGATCTTTATATAACCGGGTGTTATATTTTCTATGCCGTTTAAAACCGTATACCATTAGGCTGTTAGCAATCCGTGGGTTGGCAGCATCTGAACATAAAAAATACTGGTCCTGCCTATTTGCAATTTTGGAAAATGACTTTCGTAACTTGAAAAATTAATTACATTGCTATGCTAATAGATATGAGATCATAATATTTAGATATTTAGTTTATTAAAGATTTAACATGAACGACTTTCGGTATACATTTTATCTAAATATTAGTTCTGAGTTCACAGGAAATTAGTATGACTTATTATACACACATGTTTTTCAGTCCGAAATTTTTAGATAAAATTAATTCTTTTTGTATTTTTAAATCTTCTGTTTTATGTGTATACAATTTCCAGGGTTTACTTTGTGACGATCATATCAAAGATCGTCAAAAAGTAAACTCTCTATTTTATTTCATTTTCAATTTACAAACAGAATATACCTATGGAACTTTGAGTTTTTTATTATATAGTGGTTCTTACTTTGTTGTTGCTTCCAGTATTGCCAAATAGCTGTGTATGTCAATATTGTGCATAAATTAGCTATAAGAACGCTTTTGTATAAATGTAAAACTACTTTATAAAAGCTCCAGAAATTGCTTTATAATCAGAATAACAGCTTCTAAAAGTTAATGTATAATATTGTGATACAATAGATTATTGTCATAATAAAATAATAAGATATTTTATTAAACACTTTATTGTTGCTTTGTAATTGTCAATAGTGAAATATTCTAGGGGATTGTTGCGACTGATTTTTAATAATAAATAATTGATATATTTGATATCATGGGACCAGGGGTCATGGCAAGCATTAAATATAGGTATGATGTCACGTTTAAAAAGCAATTTGTCTTCCGCAAAAATGGTAAACTAAAAAATTCACCTTTCCTCTGAACGTCCTTATAGATTGGGCATTTCGGGGAATTTCAGTTATTTCTGGGAAATTTTTCCCGAAAAGAGAATTTCAATGTACAAATTTTTGTAGGGATTTCCCCCTTGGCTGCCATTTTATTACGCCATCTTGAATTTTATTAGTTCAAACCTATTCACATTAAAATTTTCGAGCAAAATACGAGATAAATAATATAGGTAGTTTTTTAGTAATATTTTCCTTAAGATGGTACTAAGCTGCCATTGTTTTTCGTCATATTGGATTTTCATCAAAATGGTACCATGTCATCCCCATATGATTGATAGGCAATCAGATAACTTATTTTTTTAGCAATAACAGAGAGACCGACAGACAGAGGGATAGACAAAGCGACAGAAATGAGGAAACATGTTTTTTTACATCTAGAGAGACTAACGCAAGAGTACAACTTAACCCTGCGCTTGGGTTTTGACATACAGAGAGTCGGAAGTTTTGATTTTTCGTATTTTGTGCATTTTTTTTATTGAATTTAAAGTCAGTTCTTTAGAATGATTTTGGAAGATGCTAATGCCAGTATTAGGAAAAGTAAATTTTGTAACATTGGTCTGTTTGTATTCCAGAATGTGGTCAGTTTTGTTTTATACTTGATTGCACCTAAAACACTAAAATCCTAGTTTTTATTAAAAGCTCTATTACACTAAAACAAACATTCACAGAGTATTTTAAAGTTAAGAGCATTTTAAAACATATCTAGTGTACGTAAGCATATTATGCAATCTATTAATAATTTGTTTTTTCCTTTACTTTTTTTTAAGTTCATTTTGAAAATTGCTTTCCTCAATCTGTCGAATAGCTTTTGATGATGGGATGCGAGGGGATGTTGGAGAAGAGCTGGGCATGCTACGCCTACTGAGGACTCTGTATAAAAGTTTCAGGTATTTGTGCTTATGCCTGGTTTCAGTGATTATTAGATCAAGTTTAGCTTCAGCTTCGAATGAGATTTGTATACTGCATTTTTACAACTGGGAAACCGAACACTAGATGTATAATGTTGGTGTAAACGAACCAGAACAAAGCTTTTCATTAAGATACACGTCCCTTATCTCTTAAAAGGCTTAAATAATGATTCTGCTATGTAGTAGCTAAAAACACACGGGAACAAATTTTAACTTTTTTGTTTCTTGAACAAAATCTATTTTTTTTTGGAATCGACTACACCCAAGTAACTAAAAAATACCCATTAAAGAATTTAGTTTGCTCGCAAAAAAAGTCTGAATTACTTGTTACAAAATTTGAAGTTATAGGCATATACAATGATCATACAAAATACAGATATCAATATATTGTTGATTCAACAAAACCAATTAAATAACAAATTTTTATCATGGAATTTAAAGTTTTAGACACTCATTTTGCGCTTCTGAGCTTGCCTTTTAAAAGCAGATACCTTCTTCCCATGTGTGAAATATTGTCATGGAAGCTTTCACCGTGATCGTTACTTACAGCACCACAATTTTCCGGAAAGTAATCCAGATGAGAATCCAGGAAATGTATTTTCAACGATATATTACACCCTAGGTTTTGGTAATACAAAAGAAGTTGGGCAATCAGGCCTTTATAGTTCTGTGCTTCTATATTACCCAAAAAGTTTGTTGCCACTATTTTAAAGGCATTTCAAGCGCCTTTTTCATAACTTTTAAGTATGGAATCGAATTACGCATCTCCAAAAAGTTTCCTAATCTGAGGACCCACAAATGTTCCCTGTTTAATTTTAGCGTCTCTGATTCTAGAAAACTTTTATCTTGAACAAATAAAAGCATGGCATTTTTTGTCCATGACCTTCACAAAATTTTCCCAAGTCCCAATTTTATATGAAGTGGCCGTAGGAAAGTTTTTTTATGGGAAACTAAGGGCGTGCTGATTACATTTTTCTTTCCCGTTTCAAAAGACTTTCTCGATGGTCAGGCCATTCGCAGAGGAAGCAGCATCCAAGCAAAATATGCCATTTATATCTTTCTTATTGTATGATCTTCACTAACAATTTCAAATTCCTATATGTTTCTTTCATGTAGACCGCATGACTAATTGGAACTGAAGGGAATTTGTTTCCATTATGAAGTAACATAGCCTTAAGACTTACTTTTGAGGAATCAATGAAAAGTCTCCAGTCTTTCGAATTATAGTCCAGATTTAAAGCATCATTACTACCTCAATGTCCTTACATGCTACCCAAATGTTTTCCGTGTTAAATAATGGTATATTCACGGTAAGGAGGAGATTTATATTTTAAAATTTTATAGTAAAAGCAAGTCGAATGTAAAATGCGTGTATTGTACATGTTTATCATTTTATGGTTTTAAGTTTATGTGATATATGTTGTCTTCGGCGAATTCCAAATATTAGTCTTAAGCAAGAATTTTGTAACGTTTGAATTCTTTTAACGTCTAAGGCATTTAAACAGGGTCCATAAATACTATCACAAAAGTTTAATGGTGACAAGACAAGAGATTCGCAGAGTATTTTTTTTGTTTCGCAACTAAGATAATTTCTATGGGAATATAAAACTTTTTAAGGTAGAATATCCAATTTTTAATTTCGATGTAACATGTTCGGTGAATCTTAATTTGTTATCCAAAACAAGCCCCAAACTTTTCGCCGAATTTTTAAATATGATAGATTTATTTTCAAGTGTAAGATGAAGATTTTGTAGCAAGTTATTTCTAATATTATCACTACAAAAAAGAATAGCAACAGATTTCATAGAGTTTATTTTTAAAAGATGTCTTTTACTTTCATTCAGAATCTTATCTATATCGGAGTTTATGCGATTATTATATCGACGTCAGAGGGCTTAGAAGGAAAATAAATCTGAGTATCGTCAGCGTACATGTGATGGTTACAAAATCTTAGACATCTTTCAAATTGTGAAGTGTATATACTACATAACTGTGGGCCTAGTATACTCCCTTGGGGAACGCCAGTTGTAACGTTCAGAGGTTCGGAGGTATTTCCATTAACAACAACTTGCTGCATTCTATGTGTCAAAAAAGATAAGACAAAACTTGCTGCACTTCCACTAAAACCCACGTACCGCAAAATGGAGATCAAAATTTCATGATTTACCATGTCAAACGCCTTGGTAAAATCAAGTAAAACCAAAACACAAGCTTTGCTTGTATCCATAGCCCTAAAAATATCGTCAGTGACAATTGAGAGCGCACTCGGACAACCGTGGCTCGCTCGAAATCCAGACTGTTTCCTGGGAAGTATTTTATTGGTTTATAAAAAAATGGGCATCTGAGATTCCATAATATTTTTATGCACTTTGGAAAGCGTCGGAAGAATTGAAATCGAACGTAACTGGCTGAACTGTGTGGGATTGCCTACCTTGGGTAGAGGTACGATATTCGCCTGTTTCCATTTCATCGGAAAATACGACTTTTCTATAGAAATATTTAAAATATGCGTAAGAGGGGGCAAAATACTGGGACAAGCTAGCGAAATTATAGTGATATTTACCCCTGATTACCTGATCTATCCCAAAGGCTTTAGTGTTATTATTTTGCAAAATTCTCATAACCATATCTTCTCTTACTGGAGAAAAATTAAATGTAGAGTTAGTAGGTCTATTATTACTATAGAATGTAATCAAATTCTGATCAGGTATATCGTTATTGGTAGCAATTCTAGATAAATATGTATTTAAATCATTTACATTTGTTAAGGATTCTGGCAACCTATTTTTTTCTCTTTTAATAATATTTAGTTTATTTAGCTCGTGCCATTTACCAAGTCTTTGATTAGAAATGCTAAACTTATAATTTAGATAAGCTTTTTTTCCGACCTTATAGCTGAAATTGTAAAATTTCGGAGTTGTTTATAATAATCCCAACTTGTTATGCTTTTCGCTTGTCGAAATTTATTTAAAGCTTTGTTTCGTAATTTTTGCATTAAACGTATATTAGGCGTAATCTACGGTTGATACAGTTTCTTTTTACCTTTAACTGTTTTTAATGGGGCATGCATATTTATAATCTCTAGAATGCTTGACGTAAAAAAATCGACTTTACTGTCAATATCTGTCATGCATAATAATACATAATATGCCATGGCAGTGATTCAATATCCGAATTAAAGTTCGTTAGGTTACTATTATTCAACTGTCTGTAGGCAAAACTGTAATTCGGCGGGGAATCTGACATAGACAAGTTAACTTGGCAGTATACCAACATATGGTCAGATATTTCGATATCTCTAATACCCGAATCCGTAACATTATCAGTATTACAAAAAAGTAAATCGATCAAAGATGCGGCCGTATTCGAAATCCTGGTGGGTACACTAATGATTTGTTTGAGACTGAAAGGCTCTGTAACAGTGTTTAGCAAAGTATTTTTCCACCTAAATCGAGCATATTTCAAATCAGAGTCAGCAAAAAAGTCTGTGAGCTTGTTTTCGAAATAAGAACAGAAAATGTTTACATCAGAGTTGGGGAGGCGGTATATACTACCTATCAATAACTTTTTTCCTTGGATTCTAATTTCTATCCATATATGCTCAATAAATTCTCTAGTTTCACTAAGAATAATTTTAAAATTTAGAGACTTTTTCAAATACACCGCAACTCCATCACCCCTTCTCATGGGCCGGTCTTGTCGTACCATGACATAATTCTCAATGTTCAAGATAATATCATTTATTTCGGCGTGCAACCAAGTTTCCGAGACATCCAGTATATCATAACTATTATTCTGCAAATGTGTTTTAAAATCATTAAAATTATTTAAAAGTGATCTAGCATTAATATGTCCACAGGATACCATAGATGAAAGAAGGAAGGGTTAGTATGGGAGGAGGTAAGTGTAGCAAAAGAAAAATAAAAAACTGCTTTTAATTAACAATGCCTTTTAAGGTAGGCGAAAAATAAGATTTGTGGGTTCCGCGGTTAATAAGTGTACCAGATAAAAAATAATAATTAAAAATTTGTAATCCAAAGTGAGGCCTGTGTATAAAATTACCTTGAAAATTTTGTGACTAAATAAACCAATTAAATGAGGAAAAAAAAGGTAATACGCAGTAAAGCATGCAACTCAAAATCTATCGATTCTGAATTGATACCGTCGAATATTCTTTTTCTTCCTATGTTAAAAAGTTCCAGCGATAACAAAAAACTTAATGGAAAATAACGTTGATTGCTATGTTACCAGCGATTATTGTCCGGGCTGTAGACATCCTTTTACTTAAATATATTATAACGTATACAATTTAGCCCAAAGTAAGTACAAAATCGAGCATGAGTTTGCTCGCTCATCTAAACTAAGAGTCGTTACAATTCCGCGAACGGCGCTAAGGTAATATCTCTCAGAGAATTAGCCAGCTTGTGCCGAGTATGTCGAAACGTGTATTAATTGAAATTACATTTCCTTCGAGATAATATGTCGAATATTGCATTAGCGATATTGCGGGTCCTGAACGGTTTATTATATTGACGCACACGTGCCGCCTAATTTAGCATGCTTCATTACCAAAAATTATTAAGGATAATCTAAATCTTATCTACAATCGTTTAAAATATGAAACAAAGTTTCAACGCGTTTTGTTGGCATGAAGGGAAGGTGAGGTCTGTCGGTCTTCGCAAGTGTGGTAATTATTAATTTATTTCACTAATTGATTAAGATTAGTTTGTTTAAAATAGTGAGTTATTTAGAAATATAGCAGACAAATTACATTTAATCATTTTTCCGAACATCCTGCATACTATCAAAGTTTAAAAAAACTGACATGTGTAGCTTCTAAACGATGTTTACTTTGTCTATACCTAACCGTCAGGTTTCGAAGTAGGTCCGTATTTTGAAGCTTTCTAAAACATTCATTTTCTGTAGCTTTTGTAGTGCTACGCTATGAAAACGGTTTTTAGGAGTCATGGTAATTATTTGGTGAAACTATCATTCTTTTAATCACAGAATTAGTACAATGGCATAAAATTACTCGAATAGGGATTTATTAAACTTATTTATATTTATGAGATGAACAAAGTGTGTGAAAGTAGTAATCTATCATGTAGAAGACTGTGACTATTTGAATCAAACAGATCCTATATTCTGTTTGATTTCCTTATTATATCCTTTCTGATATTCCTTTCCACATCTAAAGCAAAAGCTGATCTTTTCGCAAAGAAATTCGAAGCAAATTCTACTTTAATCACCTTCCATCAGTATTAGTTTTGCCAAGTACAGCCTTGCTTCCTTCAAAACGTTGCACTTCAATTGCCAGTTTTCTTTCCAACAGAAGTATTTCTGTAGTGGCTGATGGCAATTCATCTGACTTTCACAAAATCAGCGCATGTGTTCCACAGGGTTCAGTGTTAGCCCCTACCCTATTTCTCCTATACGTCAATGATCTGCTTTCTTCTACCAACAATACTTGTTCTAAACGATGATTCGAATGGTGTTAATTTCTGTTTGAATTTGAAAAATTATTTTTATTTTGTGATTTTTTTTAAGTTTGAACATATAGAAGGAATGTCATGTTCTGCGCCTTGGCTTGGACGTTGATGAAGGTTGTTAAAAGTACTGGTGGCGTCATCAAAAAAAGTATCTGAAGTATCTGGGTTACCTGTGAATTCAAAGATATATAATTTAATATTTTTATCAGTATTATTTTGATTTATGAAGGTAATTTGCCTCATAGGTACGGGTTTATGCAATTATTCCTGATGAAGATGAGATAATCCAACCGAAACGTCGTATTATTCGGGGTAGTAGTAGCGTACAAAAGTATTAAATATTACTTAAAAGTCACTTTAATATTTAAAGTTAAAATTTAATTTTTTTGAAAAAGGTAAATTTCACTAGTTAAAAATTTTTATAAGGTCAACACTGCTGAAGACTTAAGGAATAATCAAAAATTTCAAACTCTTCAAAGGGATAAAAGCACTACCGGGCAATTTGTTAAACACTTGTAAAAAATACAAACAATAAACTCATATAAGTTGTTGAGAGACTTATATTTGACATGATTGCTTATCTTATTATATATATATATATATATATATATATATATATATATATATATATATATATATATATATATATATATATATATATATATATATATATATATGTGTGTGTGTTTTCATTATATATCCGTTCACTATATATAAAAGATAGTTTATATATATATATATATATATATATATATATATATATATATATATATATATATATTTTCAGAATATATATATATGTATATAATAAAACACACACATATATATATATATATATATATATATATATATATATATATATATATATATATGTGTGTGTGTGTTTTCATATATATATATTTTGCTGACGTTTCGTCGACGGTCATTCTCTATTCGGACGCGAGAAAGAAAGCTTCGAAAATGCCAAATGTGATTTTGGCGAAACGTCAGCAAAACTGTTCATTTCAGAACGACAGTAGTGAACGGATGTACACCCGGAATGAAAACACATTGTATTTTTCCATCCGTGAAGGACTAAAAATCAACACATATATATATATATATATATATATATATATATATATATATATATATATATATATAAGATAGCAACATCGTTATTTTAAATAAAACAACATTTAGAGTTCCTTTTTTGAATTTCTATAATCTACATTATAAACAGACTTCAAAAAAAAAAGGTCGAGTAGATTTTAATGCTGTTTTCGCCATATTATAAAGCAATATTACATGGGGGGTTTTAGTACGTTGTAAAAAGCATGCGCAGTGATAGAAAATATAAGGAAAAACGTAAATATCTTTATAAAATATATAATTAAAACTGGCTGTATCGCTTTTGTCTTATTCTTCTTTTTCTTTTTAAGGTCCAAAATAGAACCAGTTCTTTGGAACATTTATATTACCTTGCAGATTACCATCCTAGTTATTGGTACTATGGTACTCCTTCAAATTTATCGCTAAATTGTTCCATGGCATCATAGCGTTATGATACTTGACCATCCCCGTGACATTTTATTGTAAAAATCATGTGCTCAGTTGAAACAAAAAAATTGTAAAAAATTGGGAAAAGCTTGCTTGACTTTGATAGCGATCATTTTTCCAGGCTATGCTCATCATAAATATTTTCCAAAATAAATATTTTATTAGTTACTTACACATTTTACAACATTACACCTTATCGACCTGGTATGTCTTAAAAAACCATACATTTTACTAGCATCAATTTGGAATAACCTGTGTTATTTGAAAGAAAAATCCCGAAGACTACAAACCCTAGAGGGAGGCAAATGCGGGACCGATTTTGTATATTAAGTTGCATATCTATATTATAAACAATCTAAGCAATGCTTCTTTATCTATGGACTAAGTACTACTTTAGAAACTTTATTAATTAATAAATAATGCAGTATATTCATATATTACTATATATTTGTTTCTAAAAAATTAAAGTAAACATAAAATAAAAGGACCAAAAAAAAATAGAAAAATTTTTAAATTTTTTGTTTGTTTGTTGTTTTTTAGTAACTTACTATAGTGCAATACAATCCTCTGCCACAGATAGTATTTTATCAAAGATTTAAAAAATTAATAAGTGTAGCTTTTTAACTAGCATTTTGATTAAATATGGTTTAGTAATTATAATTATATAATTATAAATTAGTAGAACGAGTAAAAAATGTAATGAGATGTTTCCGAATGTTTCCACAAATTAATGACAAAAATAATCATAAAGGAAATGTACTACTTTACAATTATCACCAAATTTGCAATAAAGGTATTCATATAACATCTGCAAAGAGTTTTCTTTAGCAAAAGATCAAAACTTTGGCCATATACTAAATATTTTAATAAGTGCTCCATTTGTTGAAGCACCTCTAATTTTATTGCGGTTTATACCTTCAATTGCCGGATTTAGGATATTCTAATTCTTTTTTGTAGTGACCTATAAACTTTACCCCTTAGTGTGGAATATAAATAAAAATCGAAAGAAATTATCAGGCAACCTTCATGACGAATCCCAATTTCAGACGTCTAAACGATCTGTTATCGAAAAGCCGACGCAGATCCACTTTGAATACTGCTGTATTATGGAAGGGCTCCATCCAGCTGATACCAACAGTTTCGGCTTTCTTGTAAAATTTTTGACTCATGTTCTTAAAAGATCTAGGTACTTTTTGGAGTTTAGTTTCTCCTCGTATACCTCATACCTTATTTGTTTATTCATTCGCACACAGAAGACATTAAAATTATTTTTTCAACAAGGCGGGACAAAATGGCGAAATCTTGTCTCCCTTGTAATATAAAGATCTTTACCGGACTAGAAATATGGAAATATTTTTGTATCTATGATCAGACCACGAAGGCCTAAGTATCGTGGTTGCTTTAAGTGAAGAAAGAGAAAGTGTATTGACGCCGGATTTAAAGACTTGGAGATTAGGATACGACGAAGAGGTCTTTGCTTGTAACATATTCTATAATTGGGACTTTCTGGGAATACAGGAGCGAAAAAAGTAAGAGGCGTTTGGCAGATCGGCGCTGAAGTAACATATTCTATAATTTGGACTTTCTGGGAATACAGGAGCGAAAAAAGTAAGAGGCGTTTGGCAGATCGGCGCTGAAGGAATGCATGTGGCAGAAATGACTAAGGAAGGTATGATGACTGATAATTCATTAGAATAGAAGCCGCGGTAGTATCTAAAAAAATCACAATTCGACAATGCTCCAGTGCGGAAAGTTTCCTTATGATATTTGGATCATCAGTCAGATGAATAGCTTTTCTTTAGACAGAATCATGGATGTCAAGGATTGAACGAGAGATTGGTCCCCATATACGCGAGCAATACTCAAAGCTGGGTCTGATTTGCGAAGTGTAAATGATATACATGTTGGCAGAAAAAAATTATTTTCGAGTTCGAAGAGGTGAACCCAATTTCTTGGCGACTCTGGGGCGATTGAAATGATGTGATAACACCAACGAAGATCTTTCTGAAAAGTAATATTAGACTAAAGGAAACCTTGGCTTCAAGCATTTGATTATTCATTTGAATGGTGTAATGGTATAGGAAGATAATTTATGAGATAATAAACATGATTGTGTCTTAGTGGCGTTAAACGGGACAAGGTGTTTTGTTCCTCATTCTGCGAGTTTAATGAGATCCTCGGTTTGGGTTAAAGTCATTTTTCTACGCTTATCATCAGTTCCGGTGTTAGAAACAGATTCGGAAAATTGTTGGTTGGAGATAACTGTACTATCTTCAGCAGTGCTGTGCATAGGATGTCGTCAAACCACTCATAGAATATATGTATATATATATATATATATATATATATATATATATATATATATATATATATATATATATATATATATATATATATATATATATATATATATATATATTATTCAATTTGTTTCTTAAACCCGGTATATATTAATTGAACTTCTTTCTTGGGTATAGGTTTATTTGCAAAATCAAACAATGGGATTAACTTGACATTTCGCCTATCATAGTAGGCTTTCTCAAAAATTGCTCATTCCTTTAGTTTTTTTTTTTTGGTATATATGGCTTTCCTTACCTATCTACAATTAATTTAAAAAACATTTAGTGGTCTAATTATAAAATGACATCTACAATTTTTCTAAAACTGATTTAAAATTTTATACTATTGACAATAATTATTACAAAATTAATAAAATAAGGTTACATACCTCGAAAAATACATGCTGATTATTTATTTATATTTGAATGATAGGTAGCAAGTTAGTGGTTTGCCAGGCAACTCATGGCACAGTTTTAGGTAAAAAAGTGTTCTTATCGTAGTCCTCAAAAAAACGTACTACGATAAGAACACTTTTTTACCTAAAACTATACACATTTATTTAGTATATGGCCAAAGTTTTGATATTTTGCTATAGAAAACTCTTTGCAGATGTTATATGAATACCTTTATTGCAAATTTGGTGATAATTTTAAAGTAGTACGAAAATTTCCTTTATGATTATTTTTGTCATTAATTTGTAGAAACATTCGGAAACATCTCATTACATTTTTTACACGTTCTACTAATTTATAATTATATAATTATAATTACTAAACTATATTTAATCAAAATGCTAGTTAAAAAGCTACACTTATTAATTTTTTAAATCTTTGATAAAATACTGTCCGTGGCAGAGAATTGTATTGCACTATAATAAGTTACTAAAAAACAACAAACAAACAAAAAATTTGAAAATTTTTCTATTTTTTTTTGGTCCTTTTATTTTATGTTTACTTTAATTTTTAAAATCTACTCGACCTTTTTTTTTGAAGTCTGTTTATAATGTAGATTCTAGAAATTCAAAAAATTAACATTAAATGTTGTTGTATTTAAAATAACGATGTTGCTATCGGTTTTGGATATAAATGGTAACACTGCATTATTGAGAATATTTTAGAATTAGTCGATCTATCAATTCTCCAGCAACGTCTAACGTATGTAAAAAAGTATCTATATTAAAACAAGAAGCTTGTCGGGGCCAGACCTTTTTAGTTTTTTTTAACAAAACTTCCTCCTCTTATATTAATTATTTGATACAGTTGAGTGGGTCCAGGTTAGCACCAGTTTGTCCATAAAGCCTTAATATTACGATATCTTATAAAAGGCTGATTAACGGGCGGACCGAACACTGAACGGCTTGCAAAATATTCAAATTCAAAAATTCAAAAATAGTTTATTTGTCATATGATATCATTAGCATTTTCATACATAGGTTCTTAATACAAAATTTACATGATTTACATGACAAAAAGGGTGAGCCTCTCGATTATAAATAACCGTTCGCAATTACACCAAGCGGACTCAGAGCAATTGTGAGGCGCCCTACATTGATCTTTTTATATAGAAATTATTAGATATATCAGTTTTCCATTACTAAAACTAAGCATTTTCAACAACTTTAAATATATTAGATTTTCTAACCTTATATAATCCTAAATTAAACCTAAAAAAAAATTCACCATAATAAGGTAAAGCCGAGGGTAAAGCAGCAGGGGGAACAGGAAGGCGCAAAAAATATCCGACGAGGGGGCTGCAGGGGAGCAGAAAGGAAACCACGAAACCATGCAGGGCGCGTTTTGTCGGAGAACTTTATAGTGTTTTAGTTTTTTCTTTTAATTAATTTTATTTTAACATTTTTTTTTTTTTTTTTTTTTTTTTAAATTGGCAATTGATGTAGCTATATAATTATATTGAAATTGAAATGAATTGAGTTAATTAGTTAATGTTCTTTGTTCTAAAAGTAGTTTTTTCCTTGTGTGTTCAGAATAACTTTTTATAGAAAGATTCTTAATGTTAGTTGGTAAGGCATTCCACATTTTAATGGCAACGAATGTAAAAGATCTTTGAAAGGCCGCTGTTCTATGTAAAGGAACCACAAAGTTTTGAATATTTCTAGTTCCTTGAGTGCGAGGAAAATTGGAAAAATTTTGGCTTAAATATTCTGGTTGATTTTTTTTTATTACTCTGTATATAAATTTGTACATATGATGTTTCCTGCGATTTTCCATGTTGAGTATAGCAGCTTCATTTAGATATGGTGTTATATGATTTCTATACGGAACCTCATATGAAAACCTGACACAAGAATTTTGTATTTTTTGAATTATTTTTTTCGTGCGTACCGTTAGAGAATCTCCATACACAATATCACAATAGTCAAACAGTGAAATAATTAGACTCTCACACAAAAGGTATTTCTGTTTGGATGTTAGAAACTGTTTTAATTTATAGAGTTTTTTAAGACGTAAGTAAGCTGATTTTGCTTTATTTTTTACATGAGATTCGAAGGTTAGGGCATCATCGAAAGTTACGCCCAGATTTTTAGCCTCTCGAACAATTGGAATTGGGTTATTACTGATGGATATTTGTAGGTTTTGCTGGACGGCATTTCTGACAACGGCATTATTTCCTATGACTAGAATTTGCGATTTTAAAGGATTAAATTTTAGATTGTGATTTTCGGCAAAGGATTCTATGTTTTCTAAGTCCACGAGGAAATGTTCCTGTACTGTATTAACGTTCTGGTTGTTAATGGGTATATATATTTGTGAGTCGTCTGCATATTGCTGAAGCTCTGCATATTTAACCACTTTAAACATATCCGCGACGTATATTGAAAACAGTAATGGTGACAAAATCGAACCTTGTGGAACTCCTTGTGTAATAGGCAAAAACTGGGAGGCAATCTTTTCAGCCCCCTTAGAGACTATCACTTTGCTTTGGCGGTGGTGTAAATAGCTAGTTAAAAAGTTTATCGCATTTTCCGATAATCCATAATAGTGTAATTTTGCCAGTAGCATTTTGTGATTCAAGGTGTCAAAGGCTTTACTGAAATCTAAAAGCGCCATGCATGTACAGTTTTTTTCTTCTTCATTTAGGCGAATTTTGTTCACGATGTTTACTAAACTGGTAGTAGTGCTATAATTTTTTCGAAAACCTGATTGGCAAAACGGTACTATGTTATGTTCTTCTGAAAAAGCCGATAATTGAGAAAAGATGTGTTTTTCGATTATTTTAGACACTGCTGGTAAGATACTTATCGGTCTAAAATCCTTAAATTCTACAGGATCAGCGATTTTGGGAATTGGTTTAATTACTGCTTTTTTCCATAACATTGGATATATATTTTCTAAAATACATGTATTTATTATATTAATTAAAGGTTTTATACAAAAAGTTAAACACAATTTCAGATCTTTTATAGAATAAGCGTCAACACCAATAGCATTTGATGAGATACTTGAAATAATTTTTAAGAGCTTTTCTTTGGTGATAAGATTAAATTCTAAATCTGCGTCGACAATTCTGTTATTAGTATAAAAATTTATCAAAGGCTGTGAGGTAGTGTCTGGTAGATTGTTAACAGACTGAAAAAAATTGTGAATACCTGAAACATCAAGCAAATTTTCAGGTAGTTCAGTGCTGTTTTTATTCCTAGTAAGGTTTAATTTATCTGCCGCTGACCAAAACTCTTTACCCTTTTTTAATGATAATTGATTAAAATACGTTATTTTTTCTCGAGTAATTGCATGCTTAGTGTAGTTTTTTAATTGTCTATAATAATTTAGATGTGTTTCTTTTTTAGATTTTAAGTATCTGCGATGCGCGTTATCCCTTAACTTCATTAACGATTTAATGTTATTGGTTATCCATGGGGTAAAGGGTTTTTCGCGGATCTTTTTTATTCTCAACGGAATATGTTTATTTAGGTGACCAAGTATCTGAGTATTAAATATATTAATTTTTTCTTCAACGTTTTGCGAATAATAGACATTATCCCACTGTATTATTGAGCCATCAAGATAAAAATCATTTTCGTTTATATTTTTGTAGTCACGATATTTAATATGTTTTAAAAAATTATCTATTTTGGGCATATTAAAAACTGTATAAATTAGGTTGTGATCAGATAAGGATTCAGATATTCCCAATGACTTTGCTCGCAGTGATATTAATTCTTTACTTGCTATTATTACGTCAATTAGACTGGATGTATTTGTAGTGTGATTTACTCTAGTAGGCTCTGTAATACGTTGCGAAATATTGAATGTCTCCAAGATGCTAATTAATTTTTCTAAGTATACTGTTTGAATTAAAAAATCTATATTTAAATCCCCCGCTAAAATTATATAATCATAGTGGGGATATATCATTGACAAAATATCTTCCAGGTTGTCAAGGAAACATGGTATACTTCCAGAAGGAGGCCGATATATGTTTAGCAAAATATATAACTTGTTTTTTATTTTAAAACCAATGTCAACAAACTCAAAACTCTCAAACGTAAGGTTAAAATTGACTTTCAGCAGATTTAATTTTTTCTTGACATACAGTGCCACTCCACCTCCCCGGCCGTTCCTATCTTTTCTTAGCAATTTATAGCCTGGAATATATAGCGAGGCACTTTCAAAATTTGGGCTGAGCCAAGTTTCTGTAAGGCAGCATATATCGAAATCGTATTCAGACATATACTGTGTAAACTCGTCGAATCCTGTATTTATTGATCTAATATTTAAATGACCAACTGAAAAATTATTTTTGCTATCCGACAGCGCCAAGATCTCGTCATCCATCCCACAAAGCACCCGCAACTCCCCCAAGATAGACCATGCCCCCCCTGCCCGCTGCAAAACCCATACTATTTATAACAAAAAATATACACAAAAAACATAAAAAATAAAAAATATGTATAGTTAAAAACTGCATGTTGGATAACATGTAAAGCCGCCCATAAAATTGTTATGTTTTATGTTGCATTATATTTAATAATATTTACTCACTATCAATTATCTAACAATTTCTTCCATAAAAACCATGGAACCCAAAGCAAAAATTGGCAGTATTTCTTAAAATCTATAACATCAAACATTTCTAATTTAGTTGTAATCAAAAATATAAAAAAAAAAAGCAATTAATCTACTGTATTTATTATCTTACAATATCTTAGATAAGAACCATGCAGAAGCACATAGAAACCGAAAACAAAAATTAGCAATATATCTTAAAATTTATAACATCAAACATTCCTAATTTAGTTGTAATCAAAAATACAAGAAAAAAAAGAGCTGAAGAGCAGAAATGCTCCTGATTATAATCATGTTATTAAATATCGACAATTGATAGTTAAATTTTATTTAAACGAATGTAAAGAATTTGCGGTTATATAATTTCAAGGGAATCTCCAAAACCTTCACAATTACACACCCAGATAAAAAAACTAAACCAGCAAAGAACTAAACAAATATAGCACCAGTACTGGCATTTTCACATATATAGAAATTAGAGATATTTTGGCGTAGAAATGGATAGGTACACTATTTTTTTTAACGAACTAAAATGATTTTTATTTGTCAATAGATTTACTCAACGATAGTATGCATCAGTATATAAATACACTTACATAATTATGCCAAGATCTATATTCCACTTTTTCCCATAAAAGAACATTACATTACCGAGCATTTTCCACTGCAGTCACTGCACTAAGTTCATTGTGATCTGAAATTCTGTGTACCACATCATTCACTTTTATATAAATAACACCATTTAAAATCCAAGTATTTTTACTTGTAAATTTATTTAGAGCACTTTTAAATATTTCAAGGCGCGTCCTCGTCAAGTCTTCCTTGATAACAATTCCACTGTTTTTAAGATGTTTACGAGCCTTTAGTACCGATAAACGAGCGGTATCTGTGAAAAAACGCACTAACACGGCCGGAGGTTTTTCATTCGGGATTTTGGATACGACCCGATGGCATTTTTTAATGTCACCTTTGTCAATGTTTATTTTTAACTTGTTATTAAAAATATTAAGTACCTCGGAATTGACATCTTCTTTATCTTGTACTGGCAGGCCGAAAATGCGCAGGTTAAGCCTGCGCGACGACTGCTCCTGGGAATCGATAATTTTATTTTGTTTAATATTATCGTTTTCTAAATTCACTATCCTCTTCTCAAGGGCACTGATCAATTTTTTTTGTTCCTTAAACTTTTCCTCAAACTGCTTTTCTATTATTTGAGCCACTTTGTCGGCAATTTCTTGTAAAAATTTTTCATTGAACGTAGACAATATCGTTGATCTGATTTCACGAAGGTCAGTCGATGACAAACCCATGATGGCGGCCAATTCTACGAATCGATGAGATTTTTAGTTTTGCAGCGTTAGCCGACAGATTTGAGAAAACTAGTACACTCACATTGAAGAGAGGCCTCTAAAATACATTATGAAGAACAAAACTAATTGATTGCAACCATAAAGAATACTTAAACACTTGACTTTCTGCAGAGCGACCCCACAACACTTCCTATCACGACAGCGTCATCTATCTCTCAAAATATGGTACGTTATGATTGACCAATACGTCACGTGACCCAAATCGGGGATTTTGATTAGAGGGTGACTTTCTGATAATTAAATTTTAGTATAAATTTGACAAGTTGATATGTGGTCGCTCTTTATGACATCATCAGCTTAAAAGAATTGAAATGAAGAACTATCCTGATTGTTTCCTCTCTATAAACAGACATCAAATACCTAAATTGCTAAATAATATCTCATAAACTCAAATTGGTTTAAAAGGAAAATGCTGTATCAATTATACGCTATAATATACAAAATTATATCTTGTTTCGCATTCAGATACAATTTTTGCGAAGCAGTCTTTTAAATTAAAGTGCTAATTACTAAATTAAATGTACAGAGGCGTTGTTTTCTATAGTATGCAAGTGTAAATGTCACTGATAGTTAGATTAGTTAATTAGTTAGTCAAACACTTACATGTTTACTGACTAAAGTACACTTACATCTTTTTATATTACCTTAAGTATAGTACGCATTAAAACGGAATACCGTGGAGCACTAAACACGAAGTTTTTTTTGACATAACATTTTTTTACGTCCTTCGTAAAGGAAAAAGTATTGTAATCATGAAAAAAACGATCCTCCGACATTTTTTCAAATCTTTACATTTCAGGGTCCCTAGACTTAATTCAGTCGTACTGTCTGTTCGCGGCATAGCATAGGGTCATATGAGGATGAGCTGCTAACATTTTAGTAAAAATCCAATATGGAGAATCAAATTGGAGGTCTAGTGAAATGTTAAAAAAATTATTACTAAAAAACTATTTATTCAATCTACTTCAAATTTTGCACAAAAATCAAGTATTATGAGACAATTAACTGGTAACATTTTGGTACGAATACCGGATGGCAAAACAAAATGGCTGATTTATAAAATATTTAAAAATTCAGCCTGAAAAAACTACTTAACGGACTGATTTCAAACTTTGTGCAAAAATTATCTATGGTATAGAGATTAACTGGTAAAATTGTGGTACGAATTCAAGATGGTGGAACAAAATAGCGGCCAAATAAAATGTTTTTAATCAGAAAACATTACCAGGTTTTATATATCTTCACGATTTAGCGTCCCAAGATGGCAAAAAATATATGTTTTAGCAATTCCGTTGGTCTGTCTGTCTATTTGTCGGTCTGTCAGTTCGCAGCATAGTTAAAACACTATTTACTCGATTGACAAATTCTGGCGGAACAAGATGGAGGACTAGCGAAACGTTAAAAAAATGATTACTAAAAAACTAATTATCCAATTTACTTCAAATTGTACGCAAGGATCAAGTGTTACATAGAAATAAACTGGTAAACACTAATAACATATTTATAAAACCCAGCCTGAAATAACTATCTGTTAGATTAAATTCAAATTTTGTGCAAGCAATAAGTGTGATTTAGAGATAAATTCATAAAGTTGCGATACGAATTAAAGATGGCGAAATAAAATGGCGGTCACATAAATTGGGAGATAAATTGTTTAAAAAATAAACGTAAAAAAATCCTATTCAATTAATTTTAAATTTTGCATATAAGGTAAATGTGATATAGGGATAAATTGGTACGAATTCAACATGGCGGGACAAAATGGCGGTGTGTGTCAATGTCTACCTATTCAATTTATTTCAAATTATTTTGAAAAATTATTGCGTCTTTGATAGAAACGGGTAAAATAAAGGTTTGAACAGATAGTATATAGATACTAATTGACTATGATCCAAACAAAATTAGGTCACACTTCACTATTCCTAATAAAAGGAAAGATTCATAATGAGGAAAGTTCCGGGTAAATGAAATTTACCGTTTTTTAAAACGGCAATATTGCCGCTCTAACGAATTTAAAATTAGGCCTTTCCAGTTTTTATATCCAAGTTTGATTTTACAATTTCACGTTTTACATTATTACTATTAAGGGTGGATCACGGCGGTTTAATGAAAAGGACCTAGAGCTTGAAGAAGAAATGTATAATTAAAGCTGCAACGAAAAAGTTTTGGAAAATATTTGGAAGTTTCAAATCTTGCTGAAACTGGTCGCAATTGCTAGGATTGGTAACACTTCAACAGTTCAGCAAAAAATCCCAGATCAAGATATGACTTTAAAAGCACCACTGCTCAGCCAAATTAATTCCCTATTAGTTTGATTTAAGATATTTTGGTAATTTGGGAGGTATATCATTTTTTGGTTAATTACAAATCCCAATTTAAAGCCTCATTACTCTATTATTAACTTTTTTTAATATCGCTGTGGGACCACTCCCTAAATACTTCTTGAAAAATTCGTCTCAAAATTTGTCAAACCATTTCATAGTAATCGGTGTACAGGTTTTTTTTATATTTTGTACCGCCCTACTTAGAGGATTTATTTTAGTTGAGATGTCGCAAAAAAATAAATGCAGAACATTTGTAACACTTATATATTTTTTAGATGGAACACGGTGTATATTATTATCTCAAATGAAAGATATTTTCTTTTTGATTTCAGGAATACACCTACACGTTGTTGTTAATTGGATGGACCGTTTTCTAAATATTTGAGTTTAAAGTATTAATGCATTAATGCATTAATGGTTCATTATATATACAGGGTTATTCACGCAAGCCGTTCATTAAAAGTTTTTGATGATGCCATTTAGATAAAAATTTCAAATTTTGGGATTAAGGTAAGGTCAAGGGGTACTCCTTTTTTGAAATATTTTCAACTTCCTGTCACTTCCGGTTTAACCGGAAGTTGGTATCAACTTGCTTATTTTAAATAGAACATCCTGTATTTTATCATATTTTTGGATTCTACGGAGAATTTTAATGCTATTTTATGTAGCATGTCCTATACCTAGGTTCAAGCGTTCTTAGGTTACTTGACCTTTAACCAAAAATGAGCCTTCGGGGTACCAAATATTAAAACCTCATATTTTTGTAAGTTTTGCAGATATAATCTTCATATTTTGCAGACGCTCGGTAAATAATCTTAGGTTTCTATTTTTTTTATTGAATTTGTCTATTTTTATACAGAATGACCTAAATTCAGCGGCAAACATTCACATTTTCAAAGCCGCTAAAGTCCGTTTTTTTAAATGGGACACCCTATAACTTTCTGCACTATCA
Source organism: Kuschelorhynchus macadamiae (assembly GCA_030620095.1). Lineage (NCBI taxonomy): Eukaryota > Metazoa > Arthropoda > Insecta > Coleoptera > Curculionidae > Kuschelorhynchus > Kuschelorhynchus macadamiae. The sequence continues at coordinate 189,674 of JAUTXW010003728.1, read as the reverse complement.
AATGTAGAATTTAATTTTCTATCGAACTGTATTAAGGTTCCCTATACCTATTCGTAACCATTTTCGAAATAATCAGGTTTTTATTAAACTATCACATGTATTTGCTAAATGCTTACACCTTCCCTTAGTAAGCCATGGAAAAACAATTGTTGTGCTTTTCTATTTAACATGACAGCTGATTTGAAACTTTTAAATTAAAATAAAATAACACTCCAAAGCTGATATTCTCAATTTATTTTATATTCGCGGAGAATGTTACAAAATATTGAAGAAAACGTGCCATGTTTTTAATGAAAAACATCCTCATTTATCGCCAATGAACAAGAGAAAATTGAAGAGGATTAAAACGAAATTTTTTCGTTTCGGAAAAGTTAAAGTTATAAAAAATGTAATAAATTGTTTACATTATTTTTAACCATATCTACTAAGTTCGAGACTGTTCTAAACTTGTTTTAGTGAACTTAAAAATTATAGCAATCTAACAATCAACAATAAATAAATAAAATAATAAAATTGAATTATAACAAATGTTCTATATGCTGTCTGTTCATTTGAAGACACATTTCAATTCTTCTTTGTACAGTTGCTGCGGCCCGTTGAATTTGTCCGTTTTCTAATTCGGCAAAAGCTGTTCGTATCCTGTCCAGTAAATCTTCTTGGTTGTTTACTGGGGAAGCATAGACTTTACCTTTGATAAATCCCCATAAATAAAAGTCTAAAAGTGTTAAATCAGGCGATCACGGGGGCCATCTCCAAGAGCCATTGGGACCAATCCAGCGATCTTCAAAAATTCGAGATAATTGGAGATAAACTGCAGCGGAATTATGTGCTGGTGCCCCATCTAATTGATGTCAATAATTTTGCAGCTCACCAATAGGAATTTCTTCTATAAATTCAGAAACCGTCCCTCGTAGAATTTCCAAATACTTATAACTGTTTAAATTGTCTTCATAAATACAGTACCGCACCTGATCAATTAATACTATAACGAAAACATTGAAGCTAAACTTCTCTTGAGAACGCATTTCGCGTAAAGCGTGCGGATTTTCTGCTGCCCAGAAATGTTCGTTTCTTCTATTTATTATTCCTTCTCTAGAAAATTTCGTTTCATCGGTCCAAAATATTTTTGAAAGGAATTGAGGGTCCTCTTGAATTTTCAAAAACATGAATTCGCAAAATTCTACTCGTCGGACGTCATCACCAGGTCTCAAGGCTTGCACGTTTTGGAAGGAATAAGGGTGCATATGATGTTCGCTCAAGATTCTTTGGACAGATGAAGAAGAAATTCCCAAATCGTTTTCTGCAGACGGTATTGAACTTTGCGGGTTTGCGTGGAAATAAGTTAATGTGTTTATTACGTTATCCTCGGCATTTGTCACTGGTTTCGGAACATTTTTTGTAACTTTAACCTTGCCAAAACGCAAAAAGTTCGTTTCAATCCTCTTGAATTTTGACTTGTTCATTGGCGGCAAATCAGGGTGGCGTTCATGAAACACACGACACGTTCTCTCCAAAGTTTTATAACATTCTCCATGAATATAAAATAGATTGAGAATATCAGCGTTTGAGTATTCTTCCATTTCGATTTAGAAGATTTAGTTTATCACTGACAGCTTTCGATAAATAACGCATACTAATCATCTGTCATATTGGATATTGGATCTCAATTGTTTTTCCATGGCTCACCATTGGAACATGTAAACATTTAAGCAAATACATACGATATTTTTATAAAACCCAATTATTTCGAAAATGGTTACGAATAGGTATAGGGAACCTTAATACAGTTCGATAGAAAATTAAATTCTACATTTGATAGTGTATAAAGTTATAGGGTGTCCCATTTAAAAAAACGGACTTTAGCGGCTTTGAAAATGTGAATGTTTGCCGCTGAATTTAGGACACCCTGTATAAAAATAGACAAATTCAATAAAAAAAATAGAAACCTAAGATTATTTACCGATCGTCTGCAAAATATGAAGAATATATCTTCAAAACTTACAAAAAATATGAGATTTTAAAATTTGGTACCCCGAAGGCTCATTTTCGGTTCAAGGTCAAATATCTTAAGAACGCTTGAATTTAGGTATAGGACATGCTACATAAAATAGAATTTAAACTCTCCGTAGAATCCAAAAATATCATAAAACATAGGGTGTTTCATTTAAAATAAGCAAGTTGATACCAACTTCCGGTTAAACAGGAAGTGACAGGAAGTTGAAAATATTTCAGAAAAGAAGTACCCCTTGACCTTACCTCAATCCCAAAATTTGAAATTTTTATCTAAATGGCATCATGAAAAACTTTTAATGAACGGGTTGCGTGAATAACCCTGTATATCTAGGCGGTCTGGAAAACAAATATTTGATTTTAATATTGTGGGTGTGACACTTCAATATATGTGGACTCATATTATTATTACTAACTAAAAGAACAATTTAGGCTTTTTTTATAAAATATATACAGAAGAGCAGAAACATCAAATAATTCGACATCAAATAATATCCTGCTTGGTTATGTATGCAACTAAAAATATTTCTTCTTAATTTACTGTTATTAGAGTTGGAAATAAAACCTCGGTGGTCTCCGTTAAGTAAAAATATTTCATTTACAACCCTTTGCCTTAATATTTTGGGGCCTGTGGTAGTAGGCTTTGTTTTTCAAAAATCATCACAGAAAAAGGTTTAGTAAACTAAGATCGGGACTATTAGCCGGCCATCTAATTGTGCCAGACTTTCCAATCCAAAAATCATAGCGATTATTTAAATATTCGATAACCTTCACAACACTGTGCAGCGGTGCGCCATCTTGTTGCCAAATAAGATTATTGTACCAACCTACTGGAAAATTCTCTAGTACATTATTTTGTATTAAATTTAAATATTTCTCACTATTTAAATTCCCATCAAAAATAATTGGTTCAATAATTTTATTACCCAACATGTCGCACCAAACATGAATTTTCCTACGACCCCTGTATTTTGTAAGGATTTTCTGGTGCCCAATAATGCTTATTTTCTCTATTAAATATTCTCGAGGTGGTAAAAGAAGATCCGTAAAAATTATTTTATTTGAACAATCAGCATCTTTTATATGTCTTACCATTTCTTATAATTTGTATGGCATGTATATATGGGTGAAATTTACAATATTTCAAAGTGGTAAACATTTTATAGCAGGATCTATTAAAATATAATGCAAAGTCAGGAATAGATCTTTCTGGATTTTCTAAAATGAGAAGATACCAGAGGTTGTTGTTTTTGGAAATAATAATTTAGAGAAAATTTTACCTTCATAGGAAAGTAAGATATTCAAATCTTCCTATTCATTTTTAGACTTAGTCCTCTCTTTTCGCTTGAGAGTATCTGATGGTACTAGCTGACGGTATCCGTTGTCTAGGATATAGTTGATGGTATTCATTTTGAAATCTTAATTATTTAAAAGAAATTATAATTATTGGAATAAAAAAGTCAAATTATTTGAAGTTTCTTTCTTTCGGTATATCCCATACTATAAAAGAGTCTATGTTGCTCTTTTAATAATTAGTAATAACAGTATGAGTTCACCTATATTAAAATGTCAAAAAATCAAAATCAGATGTTTGTTTTCCAGGCCGCCTTGATATAATGAACGATTAATGTATTAATATTTTAAACTTTGTTTGAAATTAAAAAGAGAATATCTTTCATTTGAGGTAATAATATACTGGAGGTTCCATTAAAAAAAATATAAGTGTTATAATTTCTGCACTTTACGATGAGCATTTATTTTTTGCGACATTTCTAAAAGATTATACGCCAAAAACCCTTTAACTTTTGTATTTATAGTTTTATTGTAGCTTCTAATATAAAGCATCTAGGTAGGGCATAAAATATAAAAAGAAAACTGAACATACATAAAAAATATGTAGGGTCGAATTGATAAACTCCTTGTTTGAACTTGGTTAAAAACGATCAAGATTGCGCTTGAAACAAATTGGATGTAGCATTTAATTATGTGTAGTTTTTCTATTTTTTGGATAGGTATGGGTTTTTATAAAATATTTTATTTATAAACTACTGAATTGATAAGTAAAATATAATTAAACTTACATAAACAGAACTTTTAAAAATCTGAATATTTTCTTAAAAGCTTGAGGCTTTATTTCAAGTGTGATAACGTGTCACGCTTTTTTAAAGTTCTGTATTTATGTAAGTTATAAGTTAATTTTTACTTTTCAGTTGAATAGTTTATTAATAAAACATTTTTTTAACATTCACGATTGAACACCATAATAATCTACTGTCTTCGGGTTTAGGTATGTATACCAAATTTCAGTCAATTCCTATAACTATTTTGTACTTTTAGAATTGTTTTTACGCACCCTGTATAAGATATTCACAATTGAACACCATAATGAGGTATTGCCATCCGGTTTATGTATGCGTACCAACCAACTTTCAATCAATTCCGATAACGGCAACTGTTTTGTACTTTCAGATTTATTTTTACGCACCCTGTATAAGATATTCTTGATTTTTTTGACCCACTCTGTATAAGACATTCACGATTGGACATAACAATATTGTATTGTCAGAGAGTTTATGTATGTATACCAAATTTGAGTCAATTTCGATGACGGGAACTGCTTCAAAAGTTGAAGATTTGACCCAAATACACATACTTAATAACATACAACTGAAGTTCAATAAAAGCTTTTAAAAAAAGAGATATATATAAATATCGCTTTTTATATACTTCATGAAATTTTTGACACGAAATTTAATTTTATAGATCTTTTTATGTTCTGATAATGTGCATTGCCGATTTTTTTAAATACGTACAGATGGAACTTTCTATTCATATCGTATGTAGTGAAGTTAGTACCTATTTATTAAGGGACGCAGAAAATTTTGATGTAAGTTTAGGCCTCGAAAACTTTAAGACTGGCCATTATAATGAAGCTTCGTTTAAACTAAACCAACAATAATTTAATAAAACGAATTATAAGAAAAATAAAACCGACTTCTGAAAAAGTCGGTGGCAAACTAATAAAGACCAGGGTCGTATGCCCGAGGCATAAAATTAACTTTAATTTGGAATTTGGGACTCCCTTTGCAAAAGCGCCCAGGGCCGGGTTCCTTCCAACGACATGGAAATAACATAGATCCAGTTGTTTACATTTTGGAGGAATCCAACATTAACCCTGGTTTGCCAAACCGTTACTGTGGCCAGATTATAACGGATATCATCCTTTATACTATTACCTAAATAAACAAGGAATTCCAGAAATTCCCAGTATAAATTTCCATATAGAATATTTTAAAACTGATAATTAAATAGCTTATTATAAATAGCTCAAACCGAATCTGTTTTAAATGTAATTTAAATCTTCTGTAATTATTATTCCTTATTTCAAGAAATAAAGCCCAGAATAATCGGCAACTTCGGAATTCTACCTTTTTCGAGTATACTACAGATTTCTTTCGGGATCATTCGGAAAACGCCGAAGACGGTCGTAGTCATTCATAATTTCGACCTATTTGATGGGCGACGTTGTAATTGTTCTAGTTGGTGAAATAAGTGTTTTTCAGAAATCCAAGGGTTTTGTGTGGCTATTTTCAAGAATCTGTTTAAAAAACTTTAAGAAAATGGTACGAACTTGCTTTATTTGCAGAAAAAGAAACGATTTAAAACCAGAAGTTTGTTTTCCAAGGTAAGCAAGGTTATGTCATACCAGTGGTGTAGTTGAAGGGTAAAATCACCGTCTAATAGCATTCTTATATTTGCAAATGAAGTATTGTTTTTGTATTGCACATTTCCGTTGGGCTTAAATTAATTTTGTATAACTTCAACTTATCTATAAAGTCGAAGACACTGATGATAAAGGGAGTACAGCGTTTTGCTAATTTATATATTTGTGAAAAGTCTGAAATATTCCTCTAAAATTTATCAAACCACCTTTTTTGAGGGGTTAATAAACAACATAAATATACTATTTGGTAAAGCATAGGTACTAAATTTTAATTGATTAAGCTGTAAGACGCACTATTTTATGTTGTCATTAATTACTCCAGGATGGTTTGCATTTTGGATGAAATTTTCAAGGAATATTTAGGGTAGTGTCGGACTTCTCATATAGCAAGCATATACAAAAAATGAAAATAGCCCAATAGCGTTACTTTTCAATTTTTCATTTACTATAGATTTTCTTTAATGAATTTGAAATGTTTTAATTTATTGCCTAAAAATTTGGTTTTTAAAAATAATTAATCAAAAAAGTAAATAAATACCATCCTGAGGTACATTATCCCAACTAGGGAGAATCTGTTTTTATCAAGTGATTTCGGTAATATAAATAATAATATAATATATTATTAAAAATATTAAACATCTTGGCACAAAACATTTATATTGTCAATAAGTGAAATGTATAGCGAGGAAGGTGGATGGTGGGGAAAAAAGGGGGTAAATTGAGGGATAAATACTGTAAAGATATTGTTTTTCATAATATGGTTTTTGTGGTTTTTAGGGACACAATTTTCAATTTTGTATTCATATTAATATTGGGCCATGTTTATTGCTGATTTTCTGTAAATATGAATAGATCCAATACATGTAAAGGTGGTGCATTTTTATATATTACTTGCCGTGAGCCTGGCAAACTTTTAAAAGTAGTGGACCCAAATTTTTACATAACTTCGCGTAAATGGAACTAAAGTGTGTTCGAAAAAAGGTTAAATCAAAATATTTTGAAAAACAAACCCGATCTCAAAAAATAGGTTGCATTAAAAAGTGATAAATTATATTTTATTACATATTTCCGATGAAGTCGGTGATAAACTGATAAAGAAAGGTATTAAATAAGCAGTATACTCTTGGTATCGACATCAAAACACAAAGTGGGTCAATGTAACAAAAATTAGTTTTATCTTCATCTTTAGTAACACTAGTAATAAGAACTCACACTGTTATTGGTTGTATTTTGTCATGGAAATGCTTGTTCTTTAATGACTAAGCTTATTGCTAATAATAAATATTGCCACATGAACCATTACATAAATATGTCCATATGTGCAGGCACGTAGCCAGGATTTTAGTTCTAGGGGGATCGAACCCTGTCAAAACCAATTCAATGACAACAAAATTATTAAGAAGAATGCTTTTTTTTCAGTTGTTGCTAGTCCCCCTGCAAGTGCAATAAAATATGAAAAAAAGTTGCAAAAAACTAGTTATTTGCCAATATCTATTAAAACATTGCAGGTAGAGCAATTATCAAAATGTAAAAAATTATAGGTATATCTTGAGCAAAAGGACGTTGGCGACTTTTGCTTAATATTTTTGGTTTTATATATTTAATAGTATTTTAATAAATAAGTGCTTAGTCACTTTGTTAATATCGAGGTTAATGTGGTGTTATCTTCCATAGAGGGTCTAGAACCATATTGCTACATTAAAAATCTGGATTTCTTTAACCATAAAAGTATCTTTCTTTTTTGTACTTTCTCGAAATTCTAAAACTACTTTTAATGAGCGTTTCCTTAAAAGTTTTTCTTTTTTTGAGAATTCTAAATATTCCTCACTGTCAAAATCGAATATTTTTTGGAGGTAATTTTTTTCAATCCCTAAAGGTAAATTCAATAATGTTCTTATTCCTTAAATCGTGTTTTGTATACGTAAAGATAAGAACTTCAAAATTGTGTGAAAATGGATCACGAAGAGAAATTTTCAGCAGCTACCATATATTCTATGTTTATATAATAATAATTTTTGTTGGAATTATTATAAATTTGGTCTCGGCACGCATTCGCAATTTTGCTTATGACAGGAGATTTTTGTGGAAGAAAAATGAAATTTATTTTCCTATCGATGTATGTTAGAAACTGTCGTACTTACGAAAAAATCATTAGGTGCATCTTTGTTTAGGGTAGCCTTTTATAATTTTTTACATTTACATATTTGCGAAACTTCTTTCCAATCGCAGAATGTCTAACAGTGTAAACTTGGGCATGTTAAAAAACCCGTCAAAAAGTTAGAATTTCAAAAAATAGCCTGCTCCCTAATTTTCCTGAGGTTCGATTTAAAAAATAGCTGTAGTAAGCAGAGCCAATACGGAACTGCTAATCAGCAGTTATTGGAATTCTACTTTCGTAGGTTAAATTATGTAAAAACTCCTAAATATTTTTAGGGTCTCGCCCAGGGAGGGGGGTTGGGACACCCCCTAGACTACGTGCCTGGTCTTTTGTCACAGATAATTATTGATAGAGTTATATTCAACCAGCTTCTTGCTAACCTAAAGTTATATATATATATATATATATATATATATATATATATATATATATATAAAGTTATATATATATATATATATATATATATATATATATATATATATATAAATTTTTTATATTATAGTTATGGAGATATTTAAAGTCAAACAGCAAAAAAACATTTTTCTATTTAAATCTAAATCTTAACTAATACTAAACCTTTATATACGATTTTTTATGGCCGCAGCAGTCACAAAAATTTTATCTTTTGAAATAAACTTTTTCGTATTTTTTGAATGCCCTGTATATCTGACTTAAAGTTGAATATTGTGGTAACTATTTTTTCGACAAACCCACAAGTTTTATCAAGACGAAAGTTTTTCGAGAAATTGATAATGAAAAAGTTTCCACGACATACTATCTAAATTAATTGTTTTCAAGTTATTATTAAAACTCTCACTTTTGCAATGTGAAGTCGTTCCTGTTCATCTTAGAACAAAAAAACTGTCGTATCCACCATACTAATATTTGGGCCCAAAAAAATATAGCAAATAATACATTATCTCAAAAATAGCTACGCCACTGGTAAGCCTCGCGAAGATATCTGACAGCGTTGCAATTTTCACCGCAAACTATTCTTTATGCGATCAGTCGGTCTTTTTTCCACTCATACACAACAACAAATTGATGTTTGATTCTATTTATTTCTTTTTTATGAATGAAATGCGGGGTCTATTTCTTTTTGACGTCATTGATTCCTTCCGCTTTTTCGTAAGTGATTGTATTTTATTGCAAACAATTTTATTAAAGTTATTAGGAAAGATATCTAATTAATTCAAAATAGTACCCTGCTAAATTTCTTAATGACAAACAAATGTTTTTGGTTTACATGGCCTACTTGATCGCCTTGATTGGAGCCTATCATTAAAATGAATACATTATACGGCTTAACCCCTTCGCAACCAGATTATCCGCATATGGATATTTTTAAGTATAGGTCCATGTACCACGATATCCACGGGAGGATATTTGTGTATATAGCGTGCTATATAATTTATCTGATATGGTAATGCAGTCAAAATCTTGGTAAAACGTATATATCACTGAGTGGATAGATGGTATATGAACCTGTATTGAAAAATATATCCATACTTTGGTATATCAACCTTTATAGAAGAAGAAAAAGTTAGCCTATGTGCAGCAAAGTTCATGTGGTTCTGTTTGTTTACAGACGCTTTCGCGAGAACATCGTTAAATCGTTCGCAAGTGTATTTTGTACAAAATGGAGGTAGAGGACGAATTATCGGAAAGTGAAAGTGACTATTCTTATACATTCGAAAATAAGTCGAATATTAGTGAGAGTGATTCCAACTATTCCACGACGGACGACGAGGGCGAGATAGAGCCTGTTATATTTGATGGGTGGAATTTTATTTTGGACCCATTTGTTGATAAACTTACCGAACAAATAGCCAGTTTTTCTTCTGAATACGATATCCATCCGGCATTATGCATGGAAGAGTGTAAAAGTGCTGTAACATGCTTTGAAGCATTTATTTCTCCGTAAATTGTGAAAAAACTATGCGAATGGACAAATGAGAGAGCCGAACTATATTTCTCGAAGAAAAATGGCGAAAAGGGGATCTGTGGATTGCTTTGGAAGCCTGTGGTTGTTTCAGATATGTATACATTCCTTACCCTGAATTTTCTTACTGGTTTTACTAAGATTACGGATTACTGGAGCAGCAATTTGCTGTGTTCAGGTCCTAAAGTCTTTGACAAAAATGTTATGAGCCGGAATCGATTTATATCAATTTTAAAATTTATTAGATTTTCTTCTCCTTCCTCAGTTAAAAAGGAAGCACCACTTACAAAGTTGGGAATATTTGTAAGTATGCTGAAGGACAAGTGTCAAACACTAGTTGACCCTGGCGAAACATTCGCAGTTGATGAACAACTGATGTTGTACAAAGGCCGGCTACATTTCACGCAATATATAAAAACTAAAAGGAATCGATTTGACAGAAAAATATTCACACTATGCCCTAGTGCACCGGCATTGAGGGGTTATACGTGGAGTTTTTGTGTATATATTGGCAAAGATCTTTTTGATGTGTCTCATATACCTGGCACAGAGAGACTTACTGTCTCTGAGCGAATCGTTGTTCATTTGCCAAGCTACCTGCTCAATGAGGGCCGAAAAATAATTCTTGATAATTGGTACGTTTCTACGCGTTTGGCGGAGTTTTTACTTACACAAAAAACACATCTAACGAGAACGATAAAGACTAATCGAGATGTTCCGAAACAGCTCACTGAAGTAAGTCTGGACAGATATCAGTCTTGTTTTGCTAGAAAAGATATGATGCTGCTAGTTAGATTCAAGGATAAGAAGGACGTTTATATCCTTACGTCTGAAAAGTCAAGATATATGTGTGGGGGAAAACAAGTAATGTTTTTCAAGCTCCAACATATCGAATTTTACAATCGGAATATGGGAGGTGTAGACGCCATCGACCGAAATTTAGAATCTTACAATTGCCTACGTAAAAGTTATAGTTGGTCTAATAAAGTCGGATTCCAACTTTTACAACAAATGCTGCTCAATTCAAAAGTTATCTATACCAATAAGCATAGCAAGAAAATTTCATTGTACGACTATATGAAGATATGCTGCCATGAAGTTTTAATGAAATACAATAAGGGATATAGAAAACTCCAATCTTCAGTCTAGAATCCAGAAAATGATTTTCATGCAATGACCGAATTTTCAAAAGCAGCTGGCCAAAGAGCACTTTGGTTTGTGTGATTTGCAAACGAAATGGCATTAGAAAGTTGACCCGTAAAACTTGTTTTGAATGTGAAAACAAACCAGGCTTGTGTTGTGCCGAACATTTTGTGCAATATCATGCGAAAGACTAGATAGCTGATTTCATACTTTGAGATTTTCCAATGTTATTTTTTATTGAACTTTGTCGTTTATGTTTTGCAATACCTCTGTTTTTTTTGTTATTTTGTCGGTTTTTTGGCTAGAGGGCTTAGAATATATGTCTTTAATTAAACGTTTGAAGACATTCTTCTTGTTTTATTTTATATTTTATGTGAATAGCGCAGATATATTATATGTATCCAGATGTGGATATTATGGTATATCACATATATCCAGATGTTGATATTATGGTATACCACATATATCCAAATGTGGATATGATGGTATACCCATAAAATTAAAATATTTTTTTAAAAAATATACAAAAAGATTTTTCAAAAATGTATGACCCTTTTGTAATCTAATGATGACTAGAACATTATTTTTGAAAAATCTCAATTTTTCAGATCTGGTACAGGGGACCTGTTCAGCTCAGGTATAGCTGGTTGCTTATTTAGCAATAACTCGAGAACAAATAAAGATATCGACCAACGGTTTTCGGCAGTAAATAGAGTTTTTTGTCCTCTTTTCGACTGATTGTTGTAAAAAGTATATCCCTCCATTTAACATTATTAAGAGAACGTAAAGAACGTATTGAAGTTAGCAACTGCACCCTCTAACAAGTTTATTAGAAAAGATACCATCCGATATGAATTTTAATCCGACCTAAACTGTCCCTTTCAACGAGTCCAAGTTTAATCAACTCGAGTAATAAAAATAATAGATTATAAAAGATATAGCATTATAAATATCACATGATTCATCACCTAACCCCACCCTGACCATTAGGTTGGTAAGATGAAATGTCTTAAACCAAACTTTTATGACTTAAATCTGGGATTTTTGGCTGAAATATTGAAGAATGTTTCTAACCCTAACAAAAAAGGTCGCCTTGCTGCAAGAATTATTATAAAAATTTACCAAACATTTTTCGTGGCCGCTTAATTCGAATTTTTTCTCCTGTAGGCTCTATACTTTCCATAAGGACATAGCGACCCACCCTTAATGTGATACCGTGTACAAAGACACACCTAGTACCGCGTGTTATCGCAGTCGAAGTAAAATCAGATCTCTGAGATTGTCATCGGAGCTCTACAGAGAGGGTATCTTGTGACTAGAATTTCTGAGATACAGGGCGAAATTGAAAATGTTGCATTTTTGGACCCCCCCTCCTTAACTCAGTTATCGTTTATCTTATTGGAAAGGTGAAAAATGTTTCCTAGGCAGTTTTTAACGTATAATGCAGTGGCGTTGGCTATTGAATTTTTCATGCTAGTTTCCGTGTTATTTTTATCATATTATATATATTAAAAATGGCAGGATATTAAAATTTTGATCACTTCGAAAAGTATGACATGAAATAATGTTTCATATAAGTAGGTTATTAAGGCGAATATCCATTTTTTTTCGTATTTAAGTTATCATGTTTCAGATAGTCTGAAAGAAGCGCATATTCCGGAGAATACAGAGCAATCTACATCAATGTGGATGTTTTAACAAACCCAGATTCAACAGCTGTAGCAAAGAAAATTAAGATTGTGTGGTAAATGTTTTGGCAGCAATTAAAGCCACACCATAGACATCTTGCAGCCACAAAGAGGAAGTCGTGGGCGTACGTAAAGTGTAAAGGGTTTTAAAACAATTTAAGTTCAAACCTTACAAGTATAAACTTGTGCAGCATCTTTACTCTAGTGATCCTGCGCGTAGAGTCGAGTGTTGCGATATTTCACAAGATCGTCTGGTCGGATGAAACGTACTTTAGAATGCGGGGATCCTCAATAGTCGTAATTCAAGATTTTGAAGCCAGGAAAATTAACACGTCATTTTTCACAGGCAAAGACAAGGGAGGTTCGGGTTCAATATGTCTTGTTTTATTTTGGGAAGGATTCAATATTGTGTTTATCAAGGGATTTTAAATTCTGAAAGATACATGCAAACCTTTCAACAAAAAGTCATGACTATTTTGGAAGATGTTCCCTTGGTCCATGTAAATGACATAGTCTTCCAACAAGATGGAGTTCCCGCACACACCTCTCGCGTTATACAACACTAGTTGGAACAACATTTCGCTAGTCGTGGGATAGGCACACACAAACCTGCTCGATGGTCATAACGGTCTTCGTGCCTCTCAATTTTAGATTATTTTTTGTCCGGTTATTTATAAGGTAAAATATACTCAAGGAGGTATCAAAGTATTAAAGAGTTGAAAGAGGCTACAGAAAATGCCTTTAGCCAGTTGGAAGCCCGACCCTTTATGATTCAAAATGCTTTAAAAAGACAACAAACTTATGCCAAGAATGTATAAGACACAATGGTTAACAATTCGAACAATATCTGTGAAATTAGTAGAGTTAAATAGCACTCACCACTTATCAGTGTTAAAAAGTTGTCGGTTTTTTCCTTTATTATAATTAGGATTTAAAGTTTGCTATCATTTTTAAAGCTAAAGTTTTTTAAAATTATAGGTGAGAGAGAGCGGCAATAAAATGTGCCTAGAGAACTAATCTGCCTTAAAGCCTTGAATTCAATGAAATTTTCAATTTATTTATGAAAATAAGTATAGCCTATATTATATATTTTGAGAAAGCTCATAACGAGACCAATATTATAAAAAATAATATACCAGGTGTTCTATTTAAAAAGTTCAATTTTGGTCAGTATATCAAACGGAAAAACTTTAAGTACGTCGCTGGATTCTATGTAAAAAACTGCCTAAGAAACATGTTCTAACTTTCCGATAATTTAAAGGATAACTGTATTTAATTTGTTTTAAACCATGTATTTATTTTTAAAAGCTGAATATATTTTGTCCGCAAACAATACAAAAAATCTTTTGTTATATTGTAATTTAATTTTGCCTTACATTAACAATATTATCAATATTTATATACAACCGTCAACATACCGATTTCTGAAGTTTAACCTTAGTTTGACATTTAAATTTGATTTGAATAGTTTGTTCTTCGGTTTAGTGTTCTAAAAACTTTCTAAATCTTAGCATCCCCAAAAAGCGTAAAGTGTGTGGGTTTTACTCTTCTAGAACTGAAAAATCGAGATTTTTTCACCAGTAAGTACAAAATATAACCTAGATTGTGTCAGAACATTGGCGTATATTCTTTACTAGATAGTTAATTCAAATACTTGTTCTGATTGTAATTCAGATGCATATTACGGATTTATTTATAAACGTGCCATATAAATATAGACGTATCAGTTGATTTCCTTAAGTTCACCAGACGAACAATTTTCTTTAATATTCTGCTTATTATCGTAATTTATGCGTTCTACACGATTCAGTTTATTCATGAGATAAGGCTGTAGCTATAAAATTATTTTTTATTAATGGGATGTAATTAATTAAATGTTTTGGCTTTTGCAAACAGTTTTCGAAGGAAAAGTTCATATAAACATTTACGTTCTAAAGCATTTAATACTAATAACTGATAATAAGGCATCATGGGTAGATACTTTACCAGTCAGTTAGTGGCCATCAACATTTTCTGATGAGTGTTAAACAACAAACAAAATTTATTAATTTATCGGGTGATTTACTATAAACAAACTTCTATGTTACTTTTTTTTTATATTCTGGCGTATGACTTTGAAAATAGCACACCTTCGTTTTTGAGTTATTTAAGTATTAAAATAAAAATATGCAAGTCGGTTTGCTCGGAAGTAATTGTACGAAATTATCTTTATTAATTTTTACTGAATATTTACGTACTTTTAGGAGGAAACTTTTAGAGAAGCCTGAAACCCTGAAACTGGTTGGAATACCTTTTGCTGATTCAGGTACTCTAAGTTGCAGCTCTTCTAGAACATTAATTGCATGATCTCTAAATTCCTCTAAAAGGTGTAAATTATAGTATCTGTCAACTATCCTTAAGTGTTTTTTGAGTTCAGCTAGACTCTCAGATACATTAAAATTTATGATGGATATATGAGATATTTTATATAGAAACGATAAGTGTAAATTAAGGAAAACATAAATATACTTAAGATTGTTTGATGAATGCCTTAAGACTAGAGTTTTTAAGAACATTTGGCTTTATGACTTGTTTAAAAAATGTACTTGAAGATCTCTTAAGATCTCTTGAAGAATCTTAAGCTTAAGAAGGTGTGTGTAAAGGTTCTCTCGGTATCCTAAAAACCTTCGTAAAAATTAAATTGTTTCTTGGCTAATATGTTAATAAAGTCTAATATTCTTGTATTATTTGGCATATTGAAAAACAGTTTGTAACATTTTACTTCTTAATGTATAATTCGATTTTAAGTTAACTTTTAGTTATCTTACAAAATAAGTAAAGCTTTCCAGCTTTTTTACGCTTCTCCAAAACACCAGTTATTAAATCTCCCAATATAATTCGAAAACACGATAAAATACTAGGTTTTCAATTTAAAAAATAATTTTACTTCATAAAATCGTCATACATACTAAGAATATTTTCAGAACATTTTGCTACAAAAGTCGGATACCTTTTACCATATAACATTTTTGTGATATATTTATTTATTATTGTACTTTTAAATATTTAAGTTTACCTCCCATTATCATCATATTTTCTGTTCCCCAATATGTTTCAATTAATAATTGTAAAGCTTTTTTTATGTTAAATTAATTTTATTGCTTTTGAGCACTTATTTGTAATATTATCAAAATCCTCTATATTGTATTTATAGTATTTTAATATTTTTACTAATATCTATATGAATACCATGTTACAAAGACTGAAAATATATACTAAAATAAACATTTCTGTGTTTGATTATATGTTTTCACTACTCAAAAAAATTCCATTTCATTTATTGACCCGATAAAAATCATAAAGTGCGTAACACCAAAGAAAACCGGGCGATGTCAATCGGTTTAGGAAGGTCGGCCAAGAAATTTCTTTAAATCAGTGGTGTCCAGTCATTTTTAAATAATATGGCATTCCTTTTTGACTATACGCACTTCAGATAATTAAAAAATGTAACTATTCTTAACGAACCTTTATTTTTGTCTGTTTTCTTTCGTGTACCGCACTTCTATTTCTATTTTGTGTTGCAAAAACGGCGAACTTTTGAATTTTAAAATGATTTAATTTTGATTTTTCTTGATCGATTTACCTATAAATATATTTTTTCTTGAGTTCTGACATTAACGGTTCCCGGGCTACTGCCTACGTCCACTATTATTGGACCACCCAGTACAGTGATACACGATTTACAAGTCCAGATTTTACAAAGGCAGACAGCATTAGATCCAATGAACGAGATTTATCAAGATTTTAATTTATGCAGTTCCGTTTGTCATATAAAAGTCTTAACTTTTGAGATACAGGATGTTAAAGTTTAAAAAGAAAACATTTTTCATCCCAATTCTGATGCTATTGTAGATAACCGCATGAAATTTGATACACGTCTTCTATGCATTAAGGAGCATACGGATTTACCCAGGTTAATTACATATGCACGCCATTGGTAGAAATTTAAAAAATTGATTGCTAATAAAAAATGCCCTTTTATGCATAAAAGACGTGTATCAAATTTCCCACAGATATTTATTTAGGATTTAAAAAAAATGTTTTTTTAAAACCCTGTATCTCCAAAGTTAAGACTTTAGGTTCATATTAAACTTTTTTCCTAAAAAGGTCCAAGAATCACCCCCCCTTAACATTAGCACGCAATTAGGAAACGCCCTCTGTAGTACTTCACAATGACGCCCCCTGTACAAAGTAATATGATAGACGGAGACAAACGGTCACTTTTGGCATACCCGAATAGCCCAAAGTCGAATTGCATAAGTTAATATTTTGATAAATCTTGTTTACTGGAATCAGTGCTGGCTCCCCTACTATAACTTCATTGATGTGTTAATTTTGGAAAAATATGAGTTCTGTAGTTTTTCAGATATTAATTGCAACATTAGATATTTTTTGACACCCGGTATTGAATAGAAAATTAATTATTTTGAAGACAGCTACTCTATGAACAATTTTACAAAATATATGAAAAAAAAACTAAGCCATTTTTGAGGTTGACCGGCTGTGATTCTAATGGTTCGATTCTTTCTAAATCGTCTCCTCTGGAAATGTTGAGGTTTCGTCTTCACTACTTGAAGATCCCAGTGTGATAACTAAATCATCAATAACCGTTTCAATTTTGCCATCTACTTCCCAGTATTTATCTTCAATGGAACGAACATGTTTAACATACGATTTCCCATTTTCAGCCGATATTGAGTCAATCGCTTCTAATGTTATTTTATTTAAATCTTTAATTGAAAGTTCACCGGTGTTGCGCTCTCGAATATATTTTTTTACTCCTGCCCATGCAAGTTCAATAGGGTTGAGTTAGCATATATATGGAGGCGGCCTTAAAGGTGTTTGACCGAGGTTACGTAAAAGACCGTCAATTTTATACTTTTTTTCTCTAGGCTTGTTGGCTGATGTTACTTCATATAATTAATATTTTCTCCATGTTAAGCCACGATATCATATGAGCTTTTGTAGGGTATTTAGTTGACACATTATCTTCTACGTGAGAATAATAAGGCGCATTATCCATTACCACGACTGATTTGAGAGGAATGTTAGGTAGAAGCTTCTCCAGCAACCAGTTTTGAAAATTATCTCTATTCATCTGTCCATGATAGTCTCCAGTTGTTAGTCCCGAGCGAAAAACTAAAGCAGCACCTGGAACAAATCTGGCTTCTGAATCAGCGTGAACTATAATAAAGCGACTACTAGAGCGGATTCCCTGAACAACACCTGTAACACTTTCACTTTGCCTGCGTTTGTTCACTGTCATATCATTATCTACCCAGGTTTCGTCTAGATACACAATATTGTGTCCTTCTTGCCTATATTGCCTTACAGTTGATAGATATTTCACCCGCCAGTGAAAAATATTTGGTCTCTCAATGAGCAATTTTCGTTTATTTTGGCACGTGCGCCAAACAAAAATCATTTGATCGTAAAAGGCGATTTAAGGTTTTATACACGTACGGAAAATCTATTTTGTTCTTTACAACACGAAGTAGGGGTTTGCAGGTCGGAACCTTCTTCAAGTTTATATAAAAATCCTCTATTGTTCGTCGAATTACTTGAAAATCACCATCGTCAATTTTATCTTTGTATGTTAATCGGGGTCTTTTTTTACCAGGAGATTTTAAAGGTGAAGTAGAACATGAGCGATCATTATGTTCTCTTTAAATTTTTCTTACACTACTTTCCGAAACACCAGTGTAAAATGCAGCATGTTCTGTTCGATTTTGAATTGGAATAGTCAAACTATTATTTTCAGCTTCTCTAGTAGAGGCCTCTATAACGCTCTCAATAACTTTACGTGCACCGCTTCGAATTGTTTTTCCTCTTTTGCTCGCCATCGTTACTTCGAAATAATAATTAAATTCAACGCAACGCATTTATATAGAAATGGGAACAAATGCTCGAAATGTATAGGCGCCACTGGAAATAGCTAGAACCTTCTAGCGCCAAGTGCCTGGAGACTCTAGGCACTTCCCAATTATAAGTGAAATTTACTAAATCCTCGATTTATTTTCCGTGCCGCTTAGCTGGCGCACTTTATAGGTGAAGCGGCAAACTATTACAAGAAATAAAATAACATAAAATTTATTTGCGTACACAAATTTTACTTTTCCGCTTGCTTAAGACTATAAAAATTTATTTTAAGGACCGCCCGGTTTCCTTTCGTGTCCCGCACTTTAGACGCTTGCATAAAACTAGAACATGGTTTAACAAAATTTTAATTTTTAATGTTCTGTAGTATTCTAAGCATTGGAGGTTTAGACGAGTATAGAACATTAAAAATTAATTTACTTACGGAATCTTTGCTGCAAACGCGGGAGTCAAATATATTAAAATTTATTGTCATATTAAGAGTACCTAATACAA
This sequence comes from Kuschelorhynchus macadamiae, assembly GCA_030620095.1. Taxonomy (NCBI): domain Eukaryota; kingdom Metazoa; phylum Arthropoda; class Insecta; order Coleoptera; family Curculionidae; genus Kuschelorhynchus; species Kuschelorhynchus macadamiae. The sequence goes on along the minus strand of JAUTXW010003728.1, from coordinate 170,598 downwards.
GAAAAAATCATCATTTTAAAATATTGCTGAATCTGAGCTAAAAGTAGGCATCGGCTCGCAATAAGTTACCTTAAATCTCAAATTAATGTATGTAAATGTATGTTCCTGTACTAAGTTGTTCTTTAAGAATAATCAATCTAAACATATTAATTTTAAACACGAATGCAAACATTTTAGAAATTTTTTATGGTGCCTTATTTTTTTTACTATTTTTTTAAAATCAGCCTATTTTAAAACTGAATAAATGACCCGTATCTACGCAACTGATGAGATATTTGAATTCAACCAATCAAAATTTGGGGAATATTGTTGGAAAAAACACATTTGGAAAATTTCCGTTCATCATTGCGAAATATGTGGATTTGAACGATCTTGACAAATATTATACGGGTCACTGTCTGCGTCGAACGTCGGCAACTCTTCTGGCAGAGGCTAGAGCCAGTGTAACCAGGTTGAAGCGCTATGGTGAACGGAAGAGTACGTCGGTTGCTAAAAGATATTTCGAGGTCAGTATTCGTTCAAAAAATGAAGTTTCAATCTAGCTTTTCTTCACGGAAATTTGATACCCAGACAATAAAACATAAATCAACGTTTGCTGTAGGCAAGTTAACTTATTACCGAATCCTTCCAGAATTGTCAGTTTTATGTGAATTCAACTAAATAATGTTAAGTAGATGTTAATATAATATTTTAACTTCATATTTTGTAATTTTATTAATAGAGGTAAGTAATAAGTTAATCAAAATCTTTGTTTTGTGTCTTTATCTCGCACGGGCATAAAGTACACTATTATGTAGTTGGTAACTAAGTAATAAAAACACAATAATAAACTAGTATAGCAATAAAAATTGATAAACGTCAACGTAATCACGTAATGTTATAACTTTTAAATGCGAAATGTAATTCAGGTAGATAAAAGAGAACAAAGTACAATTTACAATAAATCATTGAAGCTGTACCGATTTATCTGACGCCAACTGACCTAATATTGTATTGATTTATTGATTGTACCTACCAATATACAAGTTTATTTTTCACTAATTTACTCCATCTTTTTTGGTCTTTTTGCTCCTTGATTTGTTTATACAGAGTGCCATGCAAATGCATATACTAGTCCTAAATTACACAATAATATCTTATTTGATAACAGGCTAATGATTAAGTTTAGTGTGCATTGTTTTTTTTTACAATATGCAAATATTTGGTAGTTAATACTTCTGTGATAAAATATATTTGCCATGTTTTTATTTTATCTACGGGGTGCTTCAATAATAGAGAACGTCGGCTGTAGCTCGGGAAACATTAATGACAGAACAAAAAAATATTTTTAGGTAAATCGGTCAAGATAAATTGCTGTAAATTATTTTCAAGTTCGAAAGTTGGGCACTAGGGGGAATAACAGCAACACAAACGTGTAAATGTCATTTTTCTCTTAAATTTCTATAATTGAGGTAACCGATTTTGTGCAACTTGGTATCGAAAAAAGTGCTTCTTCTCTTTACTCATGAAACCATAAACTGTACCGTAATGACTTTGACTGTGGTGGCTAGGTGGCGTTGTTTCGAAATTCTCCAAATTGATCTAAAATTTTTCAAAAAAATCAAATGATACGCTATGACTTTTATATCACAGTTTATTTGGTAGTTATTAAGGGTATTGAACCAGTGAAATAAAGAATCCAGGGCCGTATTTAGATTAAGAAAGTTGAAGATGGTTTCTCGTATCCGAAACGTCGGAAACGTGGAAAATTAACCTAGTTGTTTTGTAAAGGAGAAAAAGTGACAATGACAAAATGGAAATTATTTTAACCCCTCATTTCGGTTAATCCTAAAATTTTAAGAAAACCAAAAAACTGGAAAAAAAAAGCTTGAATAGAAACTTTAGTAATTTTTCATAACTGTAAAGAACCAAAGTTAACAAAGGAACAAAACAAAAAATACTGAAACTCAGTCTCATAATCACATAAGCTTCGCAATATAATAGCTAAGGCTAGGGCGAGGCAGAGCAGGACTTGGTTTGGATAAAAAGATTAAACCGAATTCTACCTTGCTTCAGTGAGACAACAAAAAAAATGACGAAGTGAACTAACAACAAATATGTTTAAAATTACTGAAAACTACTTATGGTAAAAAGATTTAGTATATGCGACTCTACTACTATCAGAAAGGTGTACCGCATTAGGAATGCCATTCAAAGTATTTCTATAGCAGAAGTGGGGGCTGCAGTCCAATCGATACAGGAAAGATTGCAACTTTTTTTTTGACAATGACGGCCCGCATTTTGAGCATTTGCGGAAGTAGTTTTCGGTGATTTTAAATATATTTGTTGTTAGTTGTTAGTCCATTTCGTTGCTTTTCTTTTGTTGTTTCACTGAAGCAAGGTAGAACTCGGCTTAATCTTTTTGGCCAAACCGAGTCCTGCCCTGCCTCGCCCTAGTTTTATCTATTTTATTGCGAAGCTTATGCGACTATGAGACTGAGTTTCAGAATTTTTTTGGGTATGTTGCTTTGTTAAGTTTTGTTCTTTACAGTTATGCAAGATTACTAAAGTTTCTATTGGAGCCTCGTTTTTTTTTGAGTTTTCTGTTTTTCCTAAAATTTTAGGATTAATTGAATTGAATGATCAAAATACTTTTCACTTTGTCGTTGTCACTTTTCCTGCTCTACAAAATGACAAGGTTAATTTTCCCACCCGACATTTCGGATTCAAGAGACCAACAACTTTCTTAATTTAAATACAGCAGTGGCGGCTCGTGAGTATATTGAAGGGTGAGGCTACATGAGGTTAATTTTGTTTAAATGTGAAAAAATTTCCACGTCACCCATGAGGTATTATTCTGCGACGCGTTTACCTTTTTTTTTAATGGAGGTCATCGCCAATAGCCCTACTAAACCATTAAAAACTCTAAAAAAAGTAAATAAAAAGTAAACAAAACAAGTAAAATATGTACACCTATCACTAAAATATAGCGGTGATTGCCATAATAAAAACATAATTTAGTTTATTAAAACTTAAAATAAATAGTTGTATGAAATAAGATAAAAAAACTACTTTTTGTACATTAAATCTATACGTCTGTCTTTTAAGGCTGCAAATTTATCTATAATTTGGTCGTAAAAGTTTTGGTCTTCGCTAAGTTCTGACAGTAATTCCTGCTCTATTGACATCATTGCTAAACCCGAAAGCCGTTCTTGTGTCATTGTGTTTCTTAGGTAGGTTTTGATCCGTTTAAGACATGAAAAATTTCGTTCGGCCGATACACTTGTTGAGGGAATAGTTAAAACTAAATTAAAAAGCTTATATGCTTCTGCAAAAATTGCTTTAAAATCTTTAAATAACAAAGCTAGACTTTTTTCGACATCTAAATTTGAAAATTGTTCATCCCTATACAATACAGAAAGCTCATTCTTTAATCTATCTCTTTCAAAAATGTTTGGATAATTTTTTAATAAATTATTTAATAAGTCGTCTGGAAAGCATTTAACATATTCCGAATATTTTGTGCAATCGACTAAAGCAAAGAAATTTAAATTATTTAAATTTTCAAACCGCGTCCCTAATTGAAGAATTATACAATCTATTATTTCGAAATATAATATTTTATATTTAGTAAAAATATCAAAGTCGATAGAACATTGCCCTCGACGTGTGTTAGTTGGCAGAATAGTGGCTTTTTTAGCAATATTGAAAAGTTCTTTGAAATGGTCGTCATTTCTAAATTCAATAATTCGTTGCTTGGCAAGGTTTATTTGCGAAATGCAAATTTATATCTAAATGCTTTAACTGTAATATTTGAAACAGTACATCAGTGCAACTAAAAATTTGTTTATAAATATGCGTTAAAACGCAAAATTCGAAATCATTAAAATGCTTTAGAAATCCTTTTGCACCATTAATAGATTCTGTTCCAGAACTTAAGTCATTAATAATAGTTTCAAATACTATAATTAAATTGTCCCATTCATTAGCTACTAAGTTTAAAATTTTAGACCGTGTATACCATCGCGTTTCTACAGCTCGCGGAATTCTTTTACCTACTATCTGATTAAGCACAAAAGACCGTTTTGGTGATTGGTGGAAATAATTTGGTATTCCTAATAAAGTGGCAAAAAATATACGACTTTGGGTAATCAGTTTTGTTCCCTGTTGTAAAACTAGATTTAATCTGTGGGCGCAACAATGAGTAAACATAGCTCAAGGAGCAATAGATCTAACTTTTGTTTGAAGCCCATTTATTTCACCTGCCATAACACTAGCCCCATCGTAACACTGCCCGACCAATTTATTTTTAAAGTCATAAGGCTCTAAGCTGTTTTGTATTAAATGAAAAAGGCTCTCTGCTGTTCTATTATCGCTAACGTCAAAAAATCCTAAAAATCTTTCTTTTAATGAATTTAATGTGATTTTTCTGTTATATCAGTACTATTATCCGCAATTACGCCAAAAAAACAACAATGGGTGTCATTGATTTCTTTTTTTTATATATTCTTGAATATAGTCATGTATGCAACCAATTAGTTCATTTTGTATAGTCTTAGTCCCGTAAAAATATTACTAAATTTAGCACAATGTTCAATAAGTTCGGCATTTCTTTTTATTAAGCATGCAAATATTTCCTTAAAATTGCCACGGTTAAAAGAATCTGTTGTTTCATTATGACCTCGAAATGCCAAGTCCTGTTTACCGAAAGTAATAGTAACATCAATTAAATAATTTAATACTAAGCGGTCTTTTCGAACATTTTCATTATAAACAATTTTATTAAGACTTGCATTTTCTTGTAGTGCATCCGCAATAGTCGCCCTATTTTGCTCCAGTCTTGTAAGTGCTACCGAATTTTTAATATGCTCTCTTGAACTTTCATGCGATTTTACTGCTCGTGAAAAATTTTTTAAATCCGAATATCCGCCCCCTGAACTCCAATTATTTTTGACGCAACCTAATAAAATACAAGGCCAACAATATAAGCTTTCTTTATAAATACTTCCGCATAGCCACCTATAAGTTTCGTACCAAGATATTTGAAAAGTTCTTGAATATGTTTTACCTTGCCTCTTATCGTTAAATATTGCTAAAATTTTCGGCGTCGGACGGCTACCTAATATCTGTTTCTTTTCAGTTTCGCTTCTTCTTAAAAAAGGCGTTTCAATTAATGAAGCAATAATGTCGTGAATAGGATTCATTTCAAAAGCAAATACAAAAAATGGAACGGTCCAACTTACCAAATCAAAACAAAACAAAAACTTATTCACGCGTATTTATTCGCCTTAAAAGACAGAACGCCCTCAATCAGCGATTATCGCAATCTATTTCCTATTTCTTTCTCAGCCGCACGCACCACGTAAAAAGAAGCCGTTGGAATATTTCGCTAGTCATGTGATTTAAATAACCAATAAAAGCATATCCAAGCTACAGATTTATCGCCTCAAGAATGTCGTAATCAGGTGACTCGCCGGCATCGGCACCGGCCGTTGATAAATAGGTCAGAAGTCGAAACTTTCCAAGCTAAAATTATTTCGCCTCATTCGAGAGCACTTTCTTTAGGAATGGGTTTGCACTGTCGGTTTTTTGATGTGGTCAGAATTTATTTTCTAAAATATTTATTATGGGATTATATTTTGTTTTTTTTTAATGTTATTATGTTGTAAAACTGTTAAAAAGTATATTTCTGATTGGTAATAGATAAAAAGTTATATAAAAAAATTCTCTTTTCCTTTATTTTGAGGGTGAGGCGCGGTCTCAGAGGCCTACCCTGACGAGCCGCCACTGAAATACAGACCTGGATTTCTTATTTCACCATTCAATGTCCTCCATAACTAGCAAATAAATTGTGACATAAAAGTTATAGTGTACCATTTGATGTTTCGAGAAAATCAGCATTATTTGGAGAATTCCGCAACAACGCTATCTAGTAACCACTAACAAAGTCATTACGGTACAGTTTCTGGCTTCACGAATAGAACAAAAAGCACTTTTTTTCTACACTAAGTTGAATAAGATCAGTTCATACGAAACAGAAATATCTACATTTGAAAGACAAAAATGGTCTAGTTAGTTGAAGGATACAATGCTTATATTTCCAACATACCTCAATTATAGAAATTTAAGAAAAAAATGGCATTTACACTTTTCTGATGATGTTACGTCCCCTAGCGGTCAACTTTTTCGAACTTGAAAACAATTTACAGCAATTTCTCTTGGCCGATTTACCTATAAATATTTTTTCCTTAAGTTCTGTAATTAAGGGTTCCCGAGCTACAGTCGTCGTCCTCTATTATTGGACCACCCTGTACATACCTTAGGAAGAATAGTGACTTGAAAGCAAGTAGGTAAATATTCCAAAGACCTACATATAAGTCAAATCTTTGTTTACTGCAACGTATTTACAATTTTACTATTTTGCTTTCTTCTATTCTTAATAGCGAAATACATCTAACGGACAAAATCAAACACCTCCTTTTATGGCAAATTTTCGTGTTTCGGGTCATGTAGTTTCATAATCACAGTCTGGTTCAGAGAGAGAGGCAGGCTTATATATGTTCACCATCCGCATACGTTCCTTTTCATTGTAACAAAAATATATAAAACGGAAAAGTAGCAATTTTACGAAAGCGTAGAAGGGCCACAATTTTTTTATTTTTATTTTTATAACAAATTCCAATTTCTAACTCGGAATTTCGACTTCTATCTCGGAATTCCGACTTCTACCTCGGAATTCCGACTTCCATCTCGGAATTCTGACTTGTAACTGGGAATTACGACTTCTATCTCGGAATTCCGATTGCTAACTCGGAATTCCGGCTTCTCTCTCGGATTTCCGACCTCTATCTAGGGGTTCGCGAGACCGAGACCGAGACTGAATCAGTCTCGGTCTCGGAAAATGTTTACGGTCTCGGTATCGCTATCGGTCTCGAAAGTCTCGGTGGTCTCGAAAACAAAATTTTAGGAATAATAATTGTTCGCCGAGATGCTATTTAGACAAAAGTACATGGAAGCCTACGTTCGAAACCCAGAGTTTTTCCAATGTTAAAAATTTAATGTAAAAAACCGAATGTTTGAACATTTCAGTAAAGTAGAAAAAATGTAGGTATATTTATATAAAAAATTATTCCAAAAATCTATAATTCGAAATGATGTTGCTAACAGACGTTATAATTCAATAGGTAGAAAACGATCGATGGCCAAGTAAAGCACCCTTAGGTATTCTGTAAACTTTGCTATTTTGAACCAAACTTTTATTACTTTGATGCGTATTTACTTTCTTAACCAGGACCGTTTTTAGGGGTCTGCACGTTGTGCTTGCACAAAGACGCCTATGGTTAGGTTTTCTGTAAACTTAGGTATTCTGTAAACTTTGCTATTTTGAACCAAACTTTTATTACTTTGATGCGTATTTACTTTCTTAACCAGGACCGTTTTTAGGTGCCTGCACGTTGTGCTTGCACAAAGGCGGCTATGGTTCATAATACTACTTGTGAGTCAACTCTTTTTGTTCTTTGGCAAATTAACTATACATTTTAAAAGTGGAGTAGATTTTAAAAGTAAATTTATTTATTAAACAAATATCTACTTGTTCAATTTTTCGCCTGAAAGATCAATCTATAACCTTTTTTGAGAAAATTTACAGGGATAAATATTATATTGTGCCTGCTGAATCACCAATAATAGTTCCGCAAGCGTCATAGTTATGACATCGATTATACATCACTATTTGAAAAAAAAAGTTATTCCGAAAATTGGAGAAAAGAAATAATAGAATATTTGCAATTAAAGCGCGCTCCAAAGGGTACAGATATTTTAGAATGGTGGAAAGCACACGATAAACAATTTCCAAATTTAGCCAAAATGGCAAAAGATCTTTTGTCTATACAGGCGACCTTTGTAGCAGTAGAGCGTTTATTTTCACAAGCAGGGTTAATTAATACAAAACTAAGAAGAATGTTAGATGAAACTTGAAACAAATGCTTATTATGTATTCATTCATGGTATAAAAGTAACTATATATAAAATATTAGTTTAAATTTTCTATAATATTTTTAGGTTTATTATATAGGTTGAAATAAAATCTAAAAATATGTTTATAGAGTAGGTTTGGAAATTTAAATTTTTACTTTGTTATTAGAATAGTTTGTTATTTTTTAAGCGTAATAGTTGAATTAGGTTTATTGATCATCTATTTAAAATCCTAAGCCAAATTCTACTTTGTGTTTTGTTTGTTGAAAATCTTGTCCGTATGTATATGTATTATTTTTATTATACACATATAGTTAACAATTTTATATCGTCCATTATTTTCAAATACAAGCAAAATCAATACAAAAATATTGTTCTATAAAACACGTACCTTCTTTAATTAGCAAGCCATCGAAGCGATTAAAGAAGAAAATGTTATGAAAAATTTTCACTGGTTTTTTTTAACAATTTTTTGTTTATTTCAAGTCACAAAATTTTTAAACAAAAATCACCACAATTACTTCGTCTCTTTACTTTACCGTATCTATACTATATAAGAATGTGATATTGCGATGTTTTTAGTTGTTACAGTCTATTAGTTATTAATTATTGAACCAAAAAACTAAACATTTTTGGATTTTAGTTACTTTCAATAATTAAACATAAAAACTTATTATAAATTTATAAAGATCACAATATCAAAATCCTATATAGTATAGTTGTGATAAAGTGTCTCTTTTTGAAAACAGGGTAACAATGTACGGTTTTAGACATGTGAAGTGGAATTTCGCTACTAGAATTTCTAAAGTTGGGAAATTCTCTTTTTATGGTTATTTATATCGTTTCTTAAATGACTATTTCACTAGTATCATTGTTATAAGAACATATGCAATCCTAGTATAATATAATTGATTATAGAAAAATTATTTTTTGCATCAATTAATTTGCCCCCAAACATATATTTTTTGAATTATTTTGTCAAAACAAATAATTTACGAACATTAGTTATTTTGCTACTTCACTTTGAGATCGAAACCGAGAGTCTCGATAGGTAAGTCTCGGTATCGGTCTCGGTCTCGAACACCAAGTCTCGGTCTCGGTCTCGAAATACTTTTTTCAAGTCTCGGTATCGAGACCTAAAGCGAGACCGAGACTAGTTTCGTGGTCTCGCAAACCCCTACTTCTATCTCGGAATTTCGACTAATTTTAAAATACTGCAGAACATGATGTTCATGCATGTTTGTTCCAACAATATTTTTTATCGTTACTTTAATTTATTACCTTTCAATTCATGCCAGACCTTGTTGCCAAGAGGTGCCAAGATTTGAAATAAATATTTTTTTCAGAGACGATACGAAATCGTCAATACGAAAATATGACATGTTTACCATCTGGTGCGGGCAAAAATCGCTGAACGGCAAGAACGTTTCTTGAGATGTTAAATATAATTTAATTAACAAACTGGTGAATTCCTTGAATAGTTCTGTCACTAAAATGTGGAAAAACAGTACCTTATTGAGTTTTTCATAGCAGATCTACAAGAACTAAATTCTAGTAAAGGTAGCTTCTCTAAATCTTTCGAGATCTTGGCGACAAACGCAAAGAATAGAAGATAATGCCATTGTTGGAAAAATATTCTACTGAAGAACTATCATTTGCAACTCGAAAAAGTCTTGAGTTGTAAAAATGCATCTAAAATAGTCCAGGAAGTGTCAGAACATTCACCAGAGAGAGTATTAAGTATTCTACAGAAGAAGCTTTTGCCCTTTACGTTAATGGGCGATTCACAAATAATCCTACATTTTAATGCAGCAAGGAGAGAAGTGCCGGCTTGCCAACATTTACCCTAATTACAATATTCTTCTGAGTGGTAAGAACTTCATAAACAAATTTATATAAAAAAAGTTTTAGTTAACAATATCGTATAAAAAAACAATTAAGAATGAACAATGATCAAATTATGCTTTTGAGTGACCGACATTCAAATTATGGTTCTTCTACTGAACTCTGCTATTTCCGCTCTTACTATAACTGGCATAATTTTTTGACTTTCTGAACTAGACTGTGGAAATAAATCTCTTCTTTTAACAATCCCCAAAGGAAAAAGTGCAACGGGATTAGGTCAGGAGACCTGGCTGGCCATGGGATTGCAGAATAACTTCCTATATAGCGATTTGAAAAAGTCCTTTGTAAAAAATTGAAAACTATGTGTATACTATGACATAGTGCTTCGTCGTGTTGATGCCAAAGTGAACGCCTGATATTTAATGACAATTCTTCAACAAATTCATACAATTGAGTATTTAATAAATTCAAGTAAGTTTGGCTTGTCAAATTTTCACGAAAGAAATACGGCCCTAATATTTGGTTATCCAAAATACCGCACCGCAAATTTGTTTTAAATGAGTATTGATTGCTACACTCTATGAGAAAATTAGGATTTTCGTCACACCACCAGCGGCAGTTCTGTGAGCATACGACTCCGTTTGACGTAAATGTCGCCTCATCGGTAAATAATATTTTTCTGGCGAAGAACAAAAAACGAACTTCAAAATCCCTAGGTAAAAGTGTATGGATATATCTAGGTTTGTAAGAACAGAATTTATTTACTCGTAAAATCGTACGATCGAATGTTGACTTTGTCACGTTACTCCGAAGTTATTTTGATATTTTCCTCACCGAGACTTTAGGATTCTCAACGACCGCTTGCATTTGTTTTTCTTCGGTAGTAGACCAGGGTGTTGTCTTTTAAAGATATTATTTTATTAACAGAACCAGTGGCGGCTCGTGGTCAACTTTTCAGGGGGGTCAATACATATAAACCTCAAAGAGTCATTTGAAAAAATCACAGACACGAAACAATAAAATGCTTTTGTTACTTTGCAATCGCATGTCCAGGCACATAAATCGTACATATTTCTACGAAAATAACGATTTACTTCTATGTTTTTGTCTTTACCTGTTTGCTGAAGTTTAAATTTCGGCAAAGGTCGACTACTGGTCTTAAATTCGAGTCGTTTCTCAAAGTTCAGCTCGCCAATATAATTGAAAATATATTATAAAGTTTTAATATTCTAAAATACTGTGGGTTACCTTTGTTTAGAACATTAATTTAAACAACAAAATTAACAAACAAAATGTAAAATCTTCATAATAAAATCTATAAAAATATACAATCGTAACCACAACCTATCACACGATCCACATTAAACACATCAACTGACAAAAATATTTAAGTTTCCTCGGCGTGGCTGTTGACCCAAACTTTGTCATCGTAAGCCGTGTCTTACCTATGCGCCCCTATGCGAATTTGATCGGGAACACTCGGCAAAAACTCGCCTCCGTTTATAACCACGAGGACAACGCGGGCCACCAGCCGTGATCGATTCCAAATGAAACGAAACCTCTCCGGAGATCGCGGCGCGAAGCATGGATAGTGTGTCGCGGAACTAAGAGAACGGTCAACGAGTTTATACGCTTAGAATAATAGAGGAAATTTCCAAATTTAAAAAAAATTGAAAAAATATTCTGTTTGGAAGTATTTATTGGGGGGTCATTGACCATTTGACCTAATAGGGGAGCCGCCACTAAATAGAACCAGTGAATTTAAAATTGGTCATGACATTTGCAACAGTAACATAGCTTATTTAATTATCTGGATATATATTATTAAAAATTTCAGTTGCTCCACGGCACTAAAAATATTCCAAAATTATAGACTAACATATATAATTTAAATAACATTGAGTATTTATTTTCCTCGTGAGAGATATTAGCATCTCATGGTTATTTGCATTTTCCTCAAATTATAGTATGTGACCAAAATTAGTCTACTATACCGCAAACTTGATTGACATTTCGAAATTAATAGATTATAACTATGCTCGCACTATACATACCTCTATTGGAATGTCCATTTTCAGTTAGAAGTCGGAATTCCGAGATAGAAGTCGGAATTCCGAGTTACAAGTCAGAATTCCGAGATAGAAGTCGGAATTCCAAGACAGAAGTCGGAATTCCGAGTTAGAAGTCGGAATTTGTTACAAAAATAAAAATAAAAAAATTGTGGGTTTTTAAAAATCATTAAATTTCTGATGTTAACTTTGCCCAAATGTGTTTGAATACTAATCATTGTATCCAAACAGACTTGAAAAAAGCTGGCAATTTTAATGAGTCAGTGAATCGTCCAGTTATTTTAAATTACGATTTGTATATGTCCATAAGTTTTAAGTCTATTTACGATTACCTGATTGCGTGTGATGCAAACTCTTGAAACTAAAATTGTTGTTACCATTTCATTGATAAAGGCTGAAATTTGGTCGAAACGTGTGGAAATATATTTTTTTGGGTCTAGGTTAATAACAAAACACAATTTTTCATATCAAGTCAACGTTTCGCTTATAGTGTTGAGTTTTTCAAGATTTTATTTAGGCTTGCCTGATTTCTAAAAAGTATTTTTTTTTCATTAAAACAAACGCAGGAAATTATATACAAAGACGTAAATATTATCATACATACTGGAAACATTAAAAGGTTTTAAAACTATAAAATTGTCATATTAATAATATTAAATTTAAAACATATTTTTTTAATTTTTTTTTATAGAAGGCACACCCTTAGTGATAATATAATATCATAATATAATAACATTAGGTATGCTACGTTTGGCAAATAAAATGTTTAGTTTCGTTAGTTAGTTTATTTGCTAAACGTAGCATACCTAATATTACTAAATTATGACATTATAATATCACTAAGGCTGTGTAATATTATTAATATGACAATTTTATAGTTTTTAGACCTTTTACACACGTATTCACTAAAGAGGTTTAAATTTAGACCAGGTCTAATTTGACAGTTATAGGTTTAAAATGACATTTCTAACAACTGAACAAATAATTTTTCTGAATCTCACAATTACAAAGTGACAGTGACATAAGTGAAACATAACCGGCGAACTAAGAGTCTTAAGTACCATGGTAACTAGATCTGGTCTAACTATTAAACCTTTTTGATGAATACAGAGGATAATGTTTCCAGTATGTATGATGATGTTTGCGTCTTTGTAAATAATTTTCTTCGTTTTTTTTTCTTAATGAAAAAAATACTTGCTAGAAACCAAGCAAGCCTAAATAAAGTCTTAAAAAACTCAACACTATGATCGAAACGTTGAATTGATATAAAAAATTGTGTTTGATTATTAACCTAGACCCAAGGAAATAAGGTTTCCAGATATAAATATATATTTAAAGAAAAATTTAGAAGCTAGTTTTTTGACGATCTCGTCCCGGAAGTTTCCAAATTTGTGAAAAGAAAAGCTCTCCCAATTAAATACTTGTGAGTAGTCGATAATGCGCCGTCCTACCTGTTTGAAAACGAGCTTGTATCTTTTTTTTTACCCTCCATTGTTATCTCCATATTCCAACCAATGGATCGAGGCGTTTTGGAAAATCTAAAAAAGAACTACTGCAAGTATTTGCTGCAGTTTGTTCTCGAAAAAACAGTTTAAGGGGGTAATTTAAGTGAATGTTTGTATTGTATACCTTAAAAACGTGATGAGAATCTGCATAATGAAAGAGGGGACCAGAGTTTGTATGATTTTGTAAGGAAAATAACTTGATACTTGAGTGCAAGATGATAAGTTGGAGTATCAAAGAGATATTAAACCGCGAATTAATTGACCTTACAAGTGAAAAGAATAATAGAGGAAATGAAGTTGAAAATAGTGACCTAGGGGAGGAAGAGAACAAAAAAATTACGTATAGTGGAGGAGCAATTGACTGCTTCCAGAAAGCTCTAATTTATATTGAATGAACAGCAGCTTGAAGCTACAGCCTCAGACGTTTTTTATTAGAAAATGGAGAAATAATGCTGTCAAACATTTACGTTGGAAAACAAAACAGTCCACGCTATATTTTTTGTAAATTCTGGTTGATTTTTAAATACATACATATGTATGTACATATGTACAACATCATTATAATATAACATCTAAATGTTCTTTCTATTTTGGTAAGCATTTATTGCTTTAGTTGATGTTTATTCAATTGCATGAATATGCTATTACATAGATATTTTGTATTATAAAAAGTTTTGTCATTTATTTGTTTTTTCATTTTTACCTCCGCTTTATCCGAAAATCAATTATCCGAAATCGGTCTGGTCCTGCACGTTTCGGATAATCGAGGGTCTACTGTATATATTTTGATATACAAAAATTAATAAAAATAGAATCCACTAACTGCAAGTTTAGAAAAAATAAACCATGGATTACTCTTGGTCTGGTAAAAAAACTATAAGACATCGCGATGCTACTTTTTCGTCGATATCCGATGAATTCAACGAAAAATATAAAGCTTATAAAAATAGATTTGAAAAACTTATCCGAAAAACTAAAAATTAATACTACATTAACAAATTCAAAAGTCTAAAAATTGCTACAAAAAATATAGCAACAAATAAAACTAGCGACCAACCAAATCGTTAAAAAACACAAAATTGATGTTATTAAAATACAGGTGGATTAGAAATTAATGATATATATAAATATATATATATATATATATATATATATATATATATATATATATATATATATATATATATATATATATATATATATATATATATATATATATATATATATATATATATATATATATATATTATATGTTTACTCGTTTTTTTTTTAACTTTTTAGTCCACTTTATAAAATAATGATTTTTTAAATTATAATATAAAATATAGTATATATTATTAATTACTAATCTGCTTAGTAACATTTTAACTAACGCCCCGTATCAGCGGAGCATTTAAACTGGAAAACAATGTTTATTTCTCTCAGTATTCACTTAAGAGGAAAACAATGTATTGATTTTAATGACCAATATACAAGCGTTTATCTTGTTCTGCTAGTTTACAATTTTTCGATGCAGACTTTAATGCAGGCGCATAAAAGCCGGTCTAAAATTGTTACACAATAGTATATTTTTTGATAACGTGCAAATGACTAAACTAAGCGTGCACAACCATTATTTTTTTACAATATGTAAATGCAAATATTATGTAATTATACGGTGATAAAGTATATTTACCGTGTTTTGTCCGTTCTGAGGATTATTTATCAAAAGCCAGTATGGTAAGCTATAAATACTTAGTGAATACTCAATATTAAATTATGTTAGGTACTTATTTTCCTTGCATACTTATTACCGTTCTCGTAAAAGAATTATAGAAATAAATTGTACAGTGTTGTCGCTTCTACCTTAAACCAGTGGCAAAATCCGTTTTCTAAATGACATGTCCTATATATTATTACATTTTTGTATTGTCCTAAACATTATAAATCCTTTTTATTTCCTATACGTTTATTCAACTGTTTTCGAGAAAATGTCGCTTCATAATTGACATGTTTGACCCTTTAAAGCTCTGTAACTCCCAACGACCTGACTTGCATCGAAATGGATTTCACTCTCTTATCTTAGTTTTTATTGTCTATTTCTTCATACCGATTTCCCGTTTGACAGGAGGCTTGAACATTTGACATTCCCTGTCAAAATAAAAACTCATATTCAGGACAATACAAATGCAATATTATATATTATACAGGTCTTGGCGTTTAGAAAACGGATTTTGCCACCGGTTTTAGGTAGAAGCGGCAACAGCGCACAATTTAAAATAATTTAAAAGGAGAATTCCTGTTCATCTATGGCTAGAACAAATTTTCAAAGCCGTTTACTCAATGGTTATCGAGATACTTTTATTAGGCCACTGAGCTAAATACCTAGACTGATCCAGGGGGTGAAGGCAAAGAAAGAGGAGACCTAGTGTACGAGATTCTTTATTATATGGTCTAGCTTTCGAGAATGTTCCTTTTCAGATCTTGCTGATTTTAAAATAGAGAAATTTGTAATTGAAAAATCAACTTTCTTACAATTTCTAATATCAATCTTAGCGATGTGAGTTAAAATTAAACTTTTTTTAGTGGGAAGCTCTTTATATTTTTTACTTCCCTCGTAAAAGAGAAATATTGCAATCGTGAAAAAATCAGCTTCCGAAATGTTTTCAGGATTTTATGTTTCAGGGTCCCTAGATGCCTAAAAACATTTTTTCTCAATTCTGTCGGTCTGTCTGTCTATCGGTCTGTCTTTTCGAGGCATATCTAAAAACTACTTACCCGATTGGGGTATTTGGCTAAAAATTAAGGGTCTCATGGGGATGATCTGGTAATATTATGGTGAAAATACAATATGACGAAACAAAATGGCGACCTAGTCAAATGTTAAAAAAAATATTACCTACTAAAAATACTTATTCAATTTACCTCAAATTTTGCACAAAAACAAAGTAGTATGCAAGAATTAACTGGTTAAATTTTGGTACTAATTCCAGATAGCAAAACAAAATATCCGCTAAATAAATATTTAAAAATAAGTCCTGAAAAAAGTACTTAATAGATGATTTTAAATTTTGTGCAATCCTCATAGCATAGTCAAAATTTAAAACTTATTTTGTTTTGTTTGTTATTTGCTGACTGTCAATGACCATTGGTACTCAAACCTTTTTGATAATGCTAGGCTACGTAAAATTCTTAATTAGATTAGTTTATTGGAGACTTCCATCCCTGAAATTTGTTAGGTACATTTTGAATACGTGTTTTTTTTCGTCTCTGTCATTATTTGGAATAATATTTAATCAGCTAATAAAAATATAAAAACTGTCACAAGAAATCATAGTTGCTAAGGACGTCTGCACATTTAGTTTAAACAAAAAGAGAGAATAACGTTATTTTTAGCAAAAAAAATAAGGAAAAATTGACAATTTTAAATTACATTGAAAGTAAAAACCTAAATTAAAAGTTTGAATATAAGTGATAAAGTGCATACATTTGGGCAATTTTAAGAAAAGTTACTAGAAGAGTAAGGATTTGTGGTAAAATTGTGGTAGAAATACAAGATGGTGGAACAAAATGTTTTAGGTTTTACATATCTCCACGTTTAAGCGTCCCTAGATGCCTTCACAATCTTGTCGGTCGGTCTGTCATTTCGTGGCATAGGCACAAACTACTCCTTTGATTTAAAATTTTGGTCAAAAATTAAGGGTCAAATGGGAATAACTTTGTAAAATTTTGGTTAAAATCCAATATGGGGGAACAAATGGCATCCAAGTGAAAAAAATGTTACTAAAAATCCAATTATCTTATTTGCCTCAAATTTGGAGCAAAAATCAAGTGAAAAAAAAAGAAATAAACTGGTAAAAGTTTGGTATGAATCTAAGATAGCGAAAATAAAATGGGGGCCAAATAAAATATTTAAAAAATCTGCGTAAAAAGAATCTTATTCAGTTTAAATTTTGCAGAAAATAAATGTTAATTATATAAGGATAAACTGGTACGAAGAAAATGACGGTCTTAAAAATCAGCTTACTCAATTTATTTTAAATTGGGCCTAAAGATAAAATGTGGTATAGGTAGAAACTGGTAAAATATTAATACGAATTCAATATGGTAGAACAAAATGGCGTCCAATAAAAATGTTTGAAATGACAGTATAAACGTGTTATTCAATGATTATATAGTTTTTGGGGGCCCCCTCCACAAGACTTTTGCATCTTGTATAATTTCTCCATAGAAAATAAGTAAATAAAAAATGTCAATTTTTATTTATTAACAAAAACCATAACATAACATAAAAAATAGCTTTAGTAAAAAAAATAAACAAAAAATAACAAATAGGAACGAACGATATACATTTTAAGATTATTAGGTATACGTAAACTAATAAATACAAAAGAAAAATTAAATGAATATTAAAAAATAATAACTATACTCTCTCTGGTTCGAGCAAAACTAAAAAATAATAAAAAACAAAGAGTACAGAATCGTTTTCTTTGGCCATAGACTAGACTTTATTGTTTTTTTCATCGACTAGATAAATACTTATCATCTAGTTCGTCAATATTTACTTGTCTAGCCCTTTCGTGCTCTATTGAGTTAAGAGCTAGGACACTAAAACGACTTGGCGTCATGGCCGACTTAAGGACATTTTTAATTAATTTCAGCTTTGAAAATGATCTTTCCGATTCATCTGAAGTCAGGGGCGTGAGGTTAAATTTTAAGAAAGAGAAGCAACTTTTAGAAACTCACCTATTTGTAATGTAATTCGATTCTTCGATCATTTTTTGCAAATTCGTCAATGATGTCATCATAAAAACGTCGATGCTCCGAGATATTTTGGAGAAGTTTATTTTCAATGGACAACAGCGATGTATGCGAAAGTCTCCTATGCTACACCGAAATTGTGTGAATTAGTATTGACAATACCTACACAAGTTCAACAGTAGAACGCAATTTTTCAGCACTTAAAAATTTCGTGAGAAATTCAATGGGGCAGGATTGAATTTGCGCTAATGTCATCAGTTTCGTAAATCACTTTTAGTTCAGATCGCAGTAACACTCGGTCGAAGAACTGGCCATAATGCAGAAGAAGAGAGTTAAACGCATTTCCTTAAAAAGTTGTTCCTTTAAAAGCATCAAAATTGCAGAGCTCGAGGAATTTAAAATCATTTAAACCGTTAAATCTACAGTTTATTTGTTGCTGAATTTGATAGATTATTTCATAAAAGAGGCGTCTGTATGATGTTTGAACATCTCCGACCTTGTCTGTTCGAAAACGCTTGGCTTGTGGCTCTACATTTAACGTCAGCGTTTTCTCCCAAAATAGGTCAAAGTCATCTCTTTTTTGGCTTAACATGGACTTAAAATCATCCACTTTTTTATGTAAAAAGCAATATCATTTGTTTTAGTTCGTAATATATTACAAACATTGTCCGAGAATGGAAATATTTCTGAAAATATGTTAAACAAATAACTAAAATTAATATCTCGTTTCAAACAGTCCATAAACCCCCTCAAACTATTTATTGCTTCTGAGTCCCACGTTTCATTATTTCCTATTATATTCTCAAATAGTTCAATCAGTGATTCACGATTTTCAGATACTGTTCTTCTTCTATTATAGTTCCACCTAGTAGGAGCTACTTTGGGCAATCGTTTGTGGACAATGCAGTCCAAAGCTTGTGTACATTTTGTTGATTTGGAAAAAAAGCACCCATGCCACTTAAAGTAACGAAAAATACTTTACACTCTTTAATGTGATTAGTGGACTGGGATGAAACTAAATTTAATTTATGAGCAAAACAATGGACAAACACAGCTTGCAGACCCCCTAATTGTCCTGCAGCTCCATCATAGCTTTGAGTAACTAATTTTTTCTCTCTATTAATTTCTTTAGTAACGTTATAAACTACAATATATAATGCATCTGCTGGATGATTTTCGGACACATTCTTAAAACCTAAAAATCGCTCTTGAATACTTCTGTCTGTTTTAACGTAGCGTATTACTATAGATAATTGGCTAAAATTAGTGATATCAGTTGTTTCGTCCAGAACAATAGCAATGAACCGCGCCTCACTAATCTCCTGCTTAATTCTTTTTAGAATAATGGTTGCAACAGCGGAAATTAAATCATTCTGGATTCGATTCGACGTTCCGCGAAAAACGCTAGACTGCTCTAAATGATTTTTTAAGCAATCATCATATTTAGCCATTAAACTAAGTAAGTCCTGAAAATTTCCTCTATTTGAAGAAACCCATGTTTCGTCATGACCTCTAAATCCCAATTCGTGCTGCCCGGGAAAACAAACAACATCGATAAGTCTTCTTAATATTTGCCTATTTTTATCGACTGGTTCATTGTGTTGGCGGTGACTAATTTCTAGCTGTTTATTAAGGGCGTGTTCAATTCTGGTTCTGCCGAAGACTTTTTCTTTTATGACGGCCTGCAAATGCGCTTTGGACATAATGTGTCTTTTAAAACCAGTTTTATTCCAGAGACCTTTTTCATTTTCAAAAATTAAACATATCCAACAAAATAATTTACTTATATTTTCACACCCTGTTAGCCATTTAAATTGTTCGTATTGTTTTCCGGATAAAAATGTCTAATATAGTTTTTCATTTTTGTGGTTAAATTTTTCATAGGCGCTTTTGCCCTTCCTTTGGAAATTATTTGAAGCTTATCAGTGAAGTTTAATGTTGAAAATCCCACATTCACACACACTCTCCTTACTAAATTCTCCATCATTTTCAACGTTATTACCTACAGCCGAAGTTGACGGTATTTTCATATCCACGTCCGTATTATTGTCTTCCATATCGCACCATGAACGACGCGACGTACGTATCACACAACACACGGATAGCCGTTCAAACAAAGAACCTACTCCAACGATAGCTTCCGCCACCACTTAAAGCACGTGACTGAAATACAAAAATTGCAAACAGCCTCTGGAAAGTGTAATAACCTCTGGCTCGATTCACAGGAGATCAAGCATACAGGACTTGGCTGCAGAGAAGCTAGCGGACCGCATAAGTTCTATTCGATATTCTATTGTGGCTTGATAATTAAGATAATATTTTAGCATTTTTAATATAAACAAAATTAATGGTTTCCTATTTCAAAAATTACCTTTTAGAAGATGTTTTGTAATTTTTTTTTGGGGAAGCACTGCTTCCCTTGCGTCCATAGACTGCACACCCCTGGCTGAGGTTACAGGAAGGACAATAAATAAATGGAATGCAGAACACAGTTCTGGTATATTACTTAACAATAATTAATTTTTTCCCAAAATATAGTTTGCGAATTAACTATATTAAGGTTTGTTAATCATGTTATACAATAATGACTTTACCTGAAGTAGCTCAGTTGCTAGTTGAGAAGTTAAATCATTTGAATATTTCTCCACTAATAACTGAGCTTTTTCCGAAGTTTCTGAGTCATTTAATTTAACGAATATCTGAGGATTTAGAAATGAAAATATCAAATAAACTGTTTTAAACGCAGTAAATATTTTATCTAGCTGACTTACTATTACATCTAAATACGCGTTAAGTACTGTCACTTCCAAATGTTGCATAAGGTTATATTACGTTATCTTATTATTATCATTTACAATGGTTGCAAAAATTACGAAATACGAGACTATTTTTTTAAACTATGAAAAAAATATTTTAGTTGAATACCCTGTTTAATTTGGGGCCTCGCTAGTAGCTGGGACCCCCTCGCGTCGCGGGCTCTGCGGGCCCTTTAGGCATGCCACTGATTATGTACGTAACTAAATTGGGTCACACTTCACTGTTCTTAATAAAAGAAAAGATACATAACAAGGGAAGTTTCGGGTAATGAAAATGTATCGATTTTTAATGTTTAGTTTCCGCTTATTATTAGCTTCTCAAATACATATGACACTTGATATTTATTTCAATTCAATACCGGTTATTAAGATACATTCATTCTATTTTCCTCCTAAGTCATTCAAACTGTGTGTTATTTTTTTAAAATCTGAATTATCTGTACCAAAATCCATTATGATATACTTTAGTTCATTGCACAACTCAGATGCGGTGTTGTAGAAATATAAATTGCTTAGACTATGAACTGAACCATACTAAACAAAGGTACATAATGTATTTATGATTAGATTATAGATTATATGGCTTAAATCAGCCATGTCAAACATGCGGCCCAGTGAGCATTTTTCTGCGGCCCAAATCAGTTTTGAAAACATCCAGATAATGCGGTCCGCGAACAAGTTGAAAACCGTTTTTGAAAGCGCGCGCCGCTGCAACAACGATTGGCATAATAAAATGTACAATTGTACATAGTGCCATCTATGTTTAGGAAGATGAACTACACATATCCTAAAGCCAAACGTTATCTGGCTTGTTCCATGAAAATCTATCGCGCAAAAATACAGATGACGCTATCTAAACATTCTGGAAAGAACTCGAGAAATTACAATCCGTATATAAGCCGTGTTCGATTGAGTTCAGTCGTTCAGCGTTTAGTCAGTTGCGATAGAGTTTCGAGTTGAGTTGCGCACTCATTATTACAACACTTAACAGTACTTATTATAATTTATTTCGGATACAGTTTTTAACATGTCTCTTTCAAAACCAAGTGGAAATAAGAGGAAACTTGTAAATGAGCATCGTATCTTTCAAGAAAAGTGGGAATTAGAGTTTTTTTGCTGTGAAGTGAAAGAAGAAATTATTTGTTTGATTTGTAATAGTAGAGTCGGTGTCCCAAAATTATATAATATAAAACGTAACTATGATATTCATAAAACTATGTTTGATAAGTATACAGGCATGGTCAGAAACGAAAAGTTAAATAAGTTAGAATCACGGTTGAAAGATCTGCAGCTTATGTTTATACGTCCAAAGCAAGGAAATAAATCTGTCTTTCAAGCGAGCTACGTACTGTCGGAGTTGATCGCGAAACACTCAAAACCATTTGTTGAAGGTGAATTTATAAAAGAGTGCCTCGTAAAGGGAACGGGAAGGCATTTCAAAATATAGCCCTGTCCCGGAATACTGTCGCTGAAAGAGTTACTGAGTTGGCTGCCAATATAAGTATCAGATAAAAACAAAACCAGACTCTTTCATTGCATTTTCTATTGCCTGTGACGAAAGTACGGATGTGTGGTGTGGCGCAACTCGCTATTTTTCTTCGTGCGGTTGCTACAGATATCAGTGTATGAAGAATTACTGGAATTAGTACCATTGCATGATACAACAACTGGGAAGGATATTTTCAATGGTGTTTATAGACTTCTGCAAAAGTACAATTTAGATTTGTCAAAACTGTGTTCCGTTGCAACAGACGGAGCTCTTTCAATGACTGGAGTAACAAATGGATTCGTTAAAATATTACAGAAAAGATCAGAGAAACGAGCAGTGACAAAACAGATTTTCATCATATTCATTGTATAATCCACCAAGAAGTTTTATGCTCAAAAGTGATCAAGTTGGGAAGGGTTTTAAAGTCAGTGAAAAAAATTATAAACTTCATAAGGTCACGAGGCCTTAATCAGCGACAGTTTTCTGCATTTTTGCGTGATTTAGAAAGTGAGTACACTGGATTACCATATTATGCAGAGGTGTGATGGCTTTCGTGCTCTATGGTACTCGACCGGTTTTGGAAACTCAAAGAAGAAATACGCGTTTTCATGGAAACAAAAGGAGAAGACGTCAGCTTATTATGTAATGTACTTTTTTTACAAGATCTTTCATTTATGGTAGATAAACAGACTTGTCTTATAATAGTACTTTTTCTCAGGATTTTCAGTAGTTTGTCTTCTTTAAGATAAGGTTTTCCTGCCCACTTAGTCGATGGTCTTCATGCTTTTGGCCCACCAGTGATTTTGAGTTTGACATGACTGGCTTAAATCTAAATATTATGGGCATCGAAGCAACGGTCAGTCCTTCTACGTCCTCGCTGCTATAACGAAACCAGTGACCTGTATCAGATGAATTAGACAAAAAAAATTAAAACGCTTTATTTTTTTGGTATTGGTCAGTGCTACGGTTAGGTACGACTTCAGACTCAAAAGGGCATGGACTGTATTGGTCAGATATGACGTCGGTGGTGCACATGTGCGGTAACAGACTGAAAGTTGGCTGGAAAAATATTTTGAATGTGAAAACTACTCGGAAATATCAGAGGAAGGGAACAAAAAAATAAAATAATTAATTACACGTATGTTATAAAATACTAAAATTGGTTTCAAAGGACAATCTGAATTGGAAATTCAGTAATTGGATCAGGCTCAAACGCTAGGAAGGAACTATGTTTAATTACTATTTGTGAAAGTTTAATCAAGTAAAATTTAGATGGCTCTGATATAAGTTCCAATATTAGTACTTTGTTTAATATAACCGGTTGAAACAACCTAGAATATTACGCAACGTTACCCTATACCTATACCAATTTAAACCAAATTAAAAAAACCAGAAATCCGACTAATAATGTAGAAAGGCTACGGCAGTTTGTTGAAATTTTGGCAACCGTTTTCATTACTATATCTTTTTTTCTCTAGTTTTAAAATATAGTTATATTGTTTTCCGTTTTCCGTTTTCGAATGGTAAGGTATTCAAATAAAAAATCCAGTCGTAGAGTAAAACGATTATAAGATGCTAAAAATTATAACTCTTAAATTATTGGCGATAATAAAGTTTACTTTTTACGTCCCTTCTAAGTTCTTGTAAATGATTGGTTTTGTAAGATATACTCGCTTTTTTAAGTAACACCAAAATCATCGAGTGGAGCAAGGTTCGGCGACCCTGCTGGTCATGGAACACCTCCACCATGTCCAATCCAGCGCCCAGGATATTCATTATGTAGATACTCTTTGACGCGTAAAAAAAAACTAGGCTATTCAATTGAAGTAGGTGAAGTGCTACTTTACCAGGAAAAATAAACAAGCAAACATCTAACTATATTTATTATATACCTCTTAAAATTTAAGTTTTTACATTCATTTATTCACCTAATTGGCAAAAAATAAACTGTACATCTCCAATAAATATTTTACTTGACCGTTGGCGGCATGTCTTTTTAAAACTTTCAATCGAACTTTATTAAAACAACTATAACAGTGGCGCAAACCGCTTCGACTTTACTGGAGGAGTTATGTTTAGTTTACGATTTTCCTACTACGTTGCCTTGACAACGCGTTCGCGATAACGTCGAGCACATGGAAGAATAATGTTAACCAGCACCGTACAATGCTCTCGGTGAATTGCTAACGCAGTACATTACACCCACGTGTCGTTCAGTTTGGGGTGGTTGTTTACTTTTATTTTCGCGGATTTCGCTGCAACCGGTTAGTTCCTTTTCAGTTTACTTGACTGTTTTGTGTTATGGTTTTGTTACAACTTTATTTGGTGTCGGGTTTATTAATTTACATTATTGATGAATTCGATCACGGTTGTGATTTGCATTTTGTTGGAAACTCCATTTAATCGATGGAAGGAACAAGATCTGAGTTTTAATCGTCATCCTGGTTTTGGGCGTACAAATGGTTATGTAGTAGTCAAATATTACAAAAATTGTTTTGCTTGCCTTGTTTACTAGTTTCCGATAAATATTCAGTGTGGAATAAGGAAGGATTTGCAGGTATGTTAAATATATGAAGGTCTTTACATAAACATGAAGACTCGGCGGAGCATTTAAAATGCGAATTAATGCTAAAAACATTTGCAAAAAATCAAAGCACTATAGCTGACTTTTTAAAAGAAAATGCTAAACTATATAGAATATATTTTAACGAAAACGTCCGATTAAATAGACTATTTGTGTGTTTGGTAATTGAGGCAGTTTTGTACCTTGCAAAACAAGAGTTAGTCTTTTGCGGCCACGATGAGAGCAGCGAGTCAGTAAATAGGGGGAATTTTAAAAAGCTTTTAGGTGTATTAATATCGAGAAGTTCCCAAGAACTAAAAGATTATCACGAAAAAATTAAAAATGTTTTTACTGGTGACTCGAAAACTATTCAAAACGGAATAATTTAATGCATTTCTGATTATTTCAATGATGTAAAAAATAAAATAATGAACACACAGTTTTTTTCTGTGCAAGAGGATGACACCACTGATATTACGCAAACCTCCCAGTGCTCCATAATTTTAAGATACGTTAATTCAGAAGGTTCAGTAGTCGAGAGATTCTTAGGATTTTATGTCAGCTCCGATAGAACGTCAGAGAATTTATATTTTCTATTGGATCAAATTTTAAACCAATTTGACTATAATGTTACGATGGTGCAAGTGTTATGTCTGGCCATCTAAATGGTCTTCAACAAAAAAAAAACGATTTTGAATTCACGTTTCTGGCATTAGTGTTTAATGACATTTTTTGAATCACGGACATACTATTTGCGTTCTTCAAAAAAAATCGCTTGACATTCATTTTTGCATATCCTATATAAAACGCTGTCGTGAGGCGCTCTGTAAAAAAAGAAATGAACATTGTTTTAATACCATGTTTGATAAAGCAAATTCTATTACAACAATAAATCATTACAAATGTGAGCTTGCTAAGTTTCACCTGAAGAAATTAGGGCTAAGCATAGAACCCTTTTTTATGAAATATTGGACTATATTTTAATGGAAATGATACTAAGCTTTCAAGACTGTGAAAAACTTACATTTCTATGTTTGGCAGATTCTGCTAAATTTTCCGAATATGGTTTAAATTTTCCGACTGGCCGATTTGAAAATTTGTTACAGTTATATGAGGAAATATTTTCAAAAAGTCAACGACTTAAAAATGAGCTTGGTCTTATTTGTGCGAATGACAGTAATTGGAATATATCGCTGCAAGAGCAAATGAAAAAAATTAATGAAAATAAAGATATTTCAACCAAAGCATATAAAGTGTTTCCCTTATTTTAACAATACCGTCGACAAGTGCTTCAGTGAAAAGAAGTGTTTCTTGCCTCAAACGTGTAAAAACGTATTTAAGAAATACAATATCTCAAGAAAGACTTACTTCTCTAGGCAATATTTCAATTCAAAAAGAATTTCTGGAGGAGATTATAAAATATATAGATTATAAATAAATTTGCTTCTATGAAGGATAGGAATTGATTTAGTATACAAAATTTAGGTAAGTCGTAAAAAAATATTCTGCCCCTTCCACATAAAAAAAATTCTGGAAAAAAATTATTGCGATATTTTCTTACTTCATTTGCACTTCACTTACTTTTTCACCCGCGAGCCGCCACTGACAGGTTATATAGTTTCTTCCAACAGTTGCCACTATAAGGTTCTGGTAAGAGTTTCGTTACAAAAAAATTGACCAATTGCCATAATTTCAGCCTATAAGTTAGGTTTCTGAGGACGTTGCGTATGAACCTCTTCAAGGCCGTGAGGGTTTTCATCATTCCCGTGAGGACAATTATGTATATTGAACGACATAAACTAATATGATATATAATTGTTCAACTTTTTCTAAAACCCAGCAATGAGGGGGCAAGGGTCTTCAAAAGTTCAACCCTCTAACGCCACCCCAAAAAGAGATGGAAAAAGCTCATACACCCAGAAAAATTAATTTGTTAATAAACTAAAAATAAAACATTAAACTCTTTAATGTTACCGGTACTTAGGATATTAGATCAAATCAAAATACATATGCTATTTTAGTATACTTATGCTATTATAGTATACAGGGTCCCAAATATAAGCTAATCGGCTAAGTAGTTTTTTAGCTACGCCGCGAAAAGGCAGATGATAGACAGACAGACAGTCACACCGACAGACCGACGCAATAGGAAAACATGTTTTTTGGCACCTAGGGACCTTAAAATATGAAGATCTGTAAGAACCTAGGAGGGTGATTTTTTCACGAGGAGGGAAAAAAAGCTTGATGCTTATGAAGTTAGTTGAAAACCTGGAAATCTTATTCCAACAACTGTGGATGACGGTAATAAATTATAAATATTCAAGTATTCAGCCAGTAAAAAAAAATATTCAAAAAAATATAATATTCTGAAAGCCATAATTGAAAAGAAACAAACTATTTACGTTTTCACAGATAAATGATACTTTATATTAAAATGTGGGACAAATCCTATGACATGCCTAAAAAGATTTATTGCACCGCTCCATGCAAATGCATAAAAGCCACTCTCATTTTAATTTACACAATATCTCGTTTAAAAAATAAATTAAAAATCGGCAAGCTGTATGTGTTTGTAATAAGTTATCAGGGGTAATACTTAATTTATATCGTGTTATAAATAAGATTAATAACTTTATTAAATGTTCTAAAAGTATTAGTACTCACTTGAAAATATTTTCTACTATCTGAGTTGTAATACATTTTGCTTTTAATTTTTTCAAGGAAATAGTTTTTAAAATCAATTTAAAAATGTAGTCATAAGCCAAAGAAGTTGTGAAATAAATAAGATGTGTCACTGTTACCGGGATCGCGAGAATGGAGAAAATGACACAACTTTTATTAATTAAAGTACGCCATTTTTAGTGGAAATTCATAGTTAGGACTCTTCAAAGTCCGGTGGCATTTATCATGTGTATAGTGTTGTATAACAGCCTTGCATTTTACATTTTTTATTTTTGTCTCTTTTTTTGGTCTCCTATTCAAAATAGTCTGGAACTGAATGAGAAGAAACGACCGAACAATTTTGGACATGTTTTCTTGCTTTTGATATTTTGGATTTAGTAAAAAATATTTATATAAATGTTCCCCTATGCAAACACTCTATATCAGCCATGTAAAACTCAAAGTCACTGGTGGGCCAAAAGCATGAAAACCATCGACTAGGTGGGCCCCAAACCTTATCTTAAAGAAGACAAACTACTGAAAATCTTGAGAAAAAGTACTATTATAGGACAAGTCTGTTTATTAAATTTCTAATAAAAAGGACATTACAAAAAACTACAAACATTAAATTCTTTTCCCAGATATTTGACATCTTTTGTCTTTAATTAAGTTGTCTATTTGTGGCGCGAATTTATCGGCGGAAATAACTTTTAAAACTGCGTCTAACTGTGTCCGTCAATCGCGATCTTGCGGGAGATTTGTTTCCTTTCATCAAAGAAAATAATTGTTCACACTTATAGGTACTTCCAAATATTGACAGGATTTTACAGGCAAATTTTCTCATTTCTTGGTATTGAACAGGCAAGTACTTATAAAATTCGAATGTACCAACACTATCAAATTTTGGTTTTAAATGGGTCTGACACTGAATCTCAATTACTTTATCAATATCGATAGTGAAAAGACCAGTAAATAGAGAAAAATTGTTTTCTTGCGTCTTAAAATCCTGAAAACGCTTCTCAAATTCTGCCAGAAGGCTTCTCATTTTCTCTGAATATATTTTGTATAATATTGGGACACTTGTGCTTTCCTGATATGCCTTATCAATCAGAAAATGTGACAGATTATCCTCTGCTAACTGTTTTTTCCCACAACATCATCTTACACTTGAAAGTCCGACAAATGTTTTGTGATATCAACCATAAACGAAAGATCTTGTAAAAAAGGTACATCGCATAATAAGCTGACATCTTTTCCTTTTGTTTCCATGAAAACGCGTATTTCTTCTTTTAGTTTCCAAAACCGGTCGAGTACCATAGAACACGAAAGCCATCGCACCTCTGCATAAACCAGTGAACTCACTTTCTAAATCACGTAAAAATGCAGAAAACTGTCGCTGATTAAGGCCTCGTGACCTTATGAAGTTTATAATTTTTTTCACTGACTATAAATCACTTTCCAACTTGATCACTTTTGAGCATAAAACTTCTTGGTGGATTATACAATGAATATGATGAAACTATGGTTTGTCACTGCCCGTTTCTCTGATCTTTGTCTGTAATATTTTATAGAAGCCATTTCTTACTCCAGTCATTGAAGGAGCTCCGTCTGTTGCAACGGAACACAGTTTTGACAAAACTAAATTGTACTTTTGCAGAAGTCCATAAACAGCATTGAAAATATCCTTCCCAGTTGTTGTATCATGCAATGGTACCAATTCCATTAATTCTTCATACACATTGATATCTGTACCAACCACACGTTGCGCTACACCACACACATTCGTCACAGGCAATAGAAAATGCAATAAAAGAGTCTGATTCTGTTTTTATCTGATCACTTATATTGGCATCCAACTCAGTAACTCTTTCAGCGACAGTGTTCCAGGACAAGGATATATTTTGAAATGCCTTCACGCTCCCGGCAGTACGTAGCTCGCTTGAAGGACAGATTTATTTTCTGTGTTGCACTATATTAAATTTGTATGGATATACTTATATTTCTTCAAGATCCTCTGACTGTCAGTTTTTGGCACACTAATTTTCCCCTCAATTTCTCTACATGAGGACGAAGGTGTTGCTTCTATATATCCCAAAACATATATCTCTTTTTTTTCTCTGTTCTTTGTGTTGTAAATTTGCTTTTAAACAAGCAAATATCTCCAAAAACGGTTGCCTTCTTTCTAGATATCTTACAAGTAAAAACGTCAAAATACAAAAGTTCTATCATTTCTTGGTATTGAACACCACACTACACCACAACTTGTTACGTTCTGGACGCGCGTTTCGCTAACCAAGTTAGCATCATCAGCAGATGATATAAACTGTTTATATCATTCGCTAAACAAGTTAGCATCATCGGCAGATTATATAAACAGTTTATATCATCTGCTGATGATGCTAACTTGGTTAACGAAACGCGCGTCCAGAACGTAACAACCACCACAGGTTCCAGTGTTAGGACTAAGCAAAAACGTATAATGATAATACAGATTTTCATAGCCATATTAGCTTACTGATCATTGGAAATATATTTCCGAGGCTTCTTCAGAATTTTCATTACTTTGTATAAAACATACCAGCATATCATATTTTGCACACTTATAGGTACTTCCAAATATTGACAGGATTTTACAGGCAAATTTTCTCATTTCTTGGTATTGAACAGGCAAGTACTTATAAAATTCGAATGTACCAACACTATCAAATTTTGGTTTTAAATGGGTCTGACACTGAATCTCAATTACTTTATCAATATCGATAGTGAAAAGACCAATAAATAGAGAAAAATTGTTTTCTTGCGTCTTAAAATCCTGAAAACGCTGAATATATTTTGTATAATATTGGGACACTTGTGCTTTCCTGATATGCCTTATCAATCAGAAAATGTGACAGATTATCCTCTGCTAACTGTTTTTTCCCACAACACCATCTTACACTTGAAAGTCCGACAAATGTTTTGTGATATCAACCATAAATGAAAGATCTTGTAAAAAAGGTACATCGCATAATAAGCTGACATCTTCTCCTTTTGTTTCCATGAAAACGCGTATTTCTTCTTTTAGTTTCCAAAACCGGTCGAGTACCATAGAACACGAAAGCCATCGCACCTCTGCATAAACCAGTGAACTCGCTTTCTAAATCACGTAAAAATGCAGAAAACTGTCGCTGATTAAGGCCTCGTGACCTTATGAAGTTTATAATTTTTTTCACTGACTATAAATCACTTTCCAACTTGATCACTTTTGAGCATAAAACTTCTTGGTGGATTATACAATGAATATGATGAAACTATGGTTTGTCACTGCCCGTTTCTCTGATCTTTGTCTGTAATATTTTATAGAAGCCATTTCTTACTCCAGTCATTGAAGGAGCTCCGTCTGTTGCAACGGAACACAGTTTTGACAAAACTAAATTGTACTTTTGCAGAAGTCCATAAACAGCATTGAAAATATCCTTCCCAGTTGTTGTATCATGCAATGGTACCAATTCCAGTAATTCTTCATACACATCGATATCTGTACCAACCACACGTTGCGCTACACCACACACATTCGTCACAGGCAATAGAAAATGCAATAAAAGAGTCTGATTCTGTTTTTATCTGATCACTTATATTGGCATCCAACTCAGTTACTCTTTCAGCGACAATATTCCAGGACAAGAATATATTTTGAAATGCCTTCACGCTCCCGGCAGTACGTAGCTCGCTTGAAGGACAGATTTATTTTCTTGCTTTGAACGTGTAAACATAAGCTGCTGATCTTTCAACCGTGATTTTAACTTATTTAACTTTTCGTTTCTGACCATGCTTGTATACTTGTCAAACATAGTTTTATGAATATCATAGTGACGTTTTACATTATATAATTTTGGGACACCGACTGTACTATTACAAATCAAACAAATAATTTTTTCTTTCACTCTAATTCCCACTTTTCTTGAAAGATACGATGCTCATCTACAAGTTTCCTCTTACTTCCACTTAGTTTTGAAAGAGGCATGTTAAAAACTGTATCCGAAATAAATTATAATAAGTACTGTTAAGTGTTGTAACAATAAGTGCGCAACTCAACTCGAAACTCTATCGCAACTGATTCATAACTGACTAAACACTGAACGACTGAACTCAATCGAACACGGCTTGTATACGGATTGTTATTTCTCGAGTTCTTTCCAGAATGTTCAGATAGCGTCATCTGTGTTTTTGCGCGGTAGAATTTCATGGAACAAGCCAGAAAACGTTTGGCTTTAGGTTGAGTATGTGTAGTTCATTCTTCTAAACATAGATGGCACTATCATTGGCACTTGTTCGCGGGCCACATTATCTGGCTGTTTTCAAAACTGATTTGGGCCGCAGAAAAATACCCACTGGGCTGGACAATAAACCAAGTTTTAATAAAAAGAATGGGAAATATTTATAAATTATAAGGAGCCTACAATATAAGCGTAAATTTTGCAAAAATAAAGAAGAACAACTTTTTTAAAATAGGATTTTAAATAAAGGCTCATGATTTTCAAAATCAATAAATGAAAAACTTTGGTTTCATTATAAATAGGTAAGGCTGGTTAATCAGCAGATGTAGTTTGTAATTTAAATCATGCCATAAATCACGGAAATTTTATGCCACCTTAAGGTGGTCAATTTGAATGTAATTTGTAGTTCATGACAAATATTTAAAAATTCAGCCTGAAAAAACTGCTTAATGGTTTGATTTCAAATTGTGTGCCATAACTAATCGTGATATAGGGATCAACTAGTAAAATAGTGATATTAATTCAAGATAGCCGAACAAAATGGCGGCCAAATAAAATGTTTGTAATCGTGAAAAAAATCACCCTTTCAGGTTTTAGACATCTTTATGTTTTAGCGTCGCTAAATGCCAAAAAATATGTTTTATCAATTCCGTCGGTCCGTCTGTCGGTCTGTCCATCTGTCATTTCAAGGCATAGCTTAAAGACTACTTACCCGATTGGCTTCAAATTTTTGTATGACTTGGTAATATTTTGGTAAAAATCCATATAGTGAAATGTTGTAAAAATTATTATGAAAAACTGCTTATCCAATTTATTTCAAATTTTACATAAACATTAAGTATTATGTTGAAATCAACTGGTAAAATTTTGTTACGAATCCGAGATGGCGGAAGAAAATGGCGGTATAATAAAATATTTAAAAATTTAGCCTGAAAAAACTACTTAAGGGATTGATTTCAAATTGTATGCCATAACTATTTATGGTATAGGACTTAGCTAGTAAAACTGTGTTACTAATTCAAGATGGCGGAACAAAATTGCGGCCAAATAAAATGTTTGTATTTTTGAAAGAAAATCACACCCTTCCAGGATTTACATATCTTCACGTTTTAGCGTCCCTAGACGCCAAAAAACATGTTTTATCAATTCCGTCGGTCCGTCTGTCGGTCTGTGTATCGGTTCGTGACCTTGCTTAAATACTACTCACCCGGGGATTGACTTCAAATTTTCCAAAAATCCAATATGGCGAAACAATGTTAAAAAATGTTTATTAGAGTGGTGTGTTATTTGGGGTTAAGTTCCAGTAAAAAAAATAGTAATAAAGTGTTTTTTTTAAATTGTCGACGTTTCGCAACTTAATTGTTGCATCCTCAGGACTCAGATATAGCTTTTATATCCTGAATGAAACCCAAATTATCAGTACTTTCACTCCGTTGTGCTCCATATATTACCCAGATACTAATTTAGTTTCTAAATGGTTTTGGTTAACAATCCCTTTGTTGTTATGTTTAAGTGGTGTATTATTGGGGGTTTAGGATCCAGTAAAAAAACAAAAGACTGTTCAAATAGTCGACGTTTCGTAAGTTTATTGTTGTATGTATAGATATGTAGATTCTATATCCTGCATAAAACCCATATTATCAGTCTCTACATATTTCGTTTGTCCGCAGATATTTCCCAGATATTAAGTTTCTAAATGGTTTTCGTTAAGGATGCTCTTGTTTTTATATTAGAGTGGTGTATTATTTGGGGTTAGGATCTAGTAAAAAATAATGTCAAATATATTATATTTATTTATTTTATTCGTGTTTCCTTGAAGTTTTATGTATATTGTTATTCGTGTAGCAAAACTGGGTTGCACCTCAAAGTTATATTGCTTAATAAAAACTCCGTATATTTTCTACGTTAAACTCTAGATATCTGAAGATGGCTATTTTTGCTAATTTGAAGCCTTTGGATAATCTGAACAGTCTTACTTAGCGCAATATCATTTGCACTCTCCTATCTTAGTTTTAACAGATTTATTATCCGATATCAAGTTCCGGACTGACCGGAAGTTTCGATTCTGATATCATCAAGGCACACCTTGATTCCAAATTCCGAATAACCGGAAATTGATATCAAGATCTTTTAAAACTAATATAGGAGAGTGCAAATCATTTTGTCCAAAGTTAAATATTAATAGTAAACAAATAGATATTTTTAGATATCAGTTACAATGTCCAGTAGTTTATAATATAAAAAATGTCTATACGTGTTTTGTTTTTTCGCAAGCTTCTTATCCCAAGCTTTATCTACTACTGATGTTAAGAAAATATAACAAAAAGCAAAAGCATGTGTCAGACCACATAAAGATACTCAAGTCTTTAACATCAATCAAACTTTTTATGACCCTTCCGGTGATATATATAGTTAACGAAACAGACTTGCAAATGCGGTGTTGAACTTAGTTGAAAACAAAATTAACACCAGTAAGACCAAGTACATGACAAATCTTCAGAGTGAAAATATTAAGCTGGATATAGTAAGCATTGAACTAGTTAGTTCCTATAAATATTTAGGTCATGAAATACGTATAGTGAGGAACAACCAGGCGTGTGAAATCTCCGGAAGAAAAGATTTATTTGACTTGGACTGCATTATAAAAATTGCATAACATCTTTAAAGCAGATACCCCGACTTGTCCAAAGAAAACAGTCTTAACCTGCGCGTGCTACCTGTACTTACTTACGAAGAGGAAATCCTAATTTTTACTAAGAAGATGGTAGCTAAAATACGCATTTCTCAGAGTAAGAATCTCACTCAGAGAAAGAATCCTAAATAATAGAATCAGTGAAATGTTCAGAGTAACTGATGCTGTAGAACGCGTGAAATGGAACTGGGCTGGTCATATAGCCCGAATCACAATCCATTGTTGGACAAGAGATATTCGTAAGTAGAGACCAAGACAGGATGTCTAACCGCAACTGAGATAGGCAGATGTTACAAAGAGAGTTCAGATAAATTTGATGAACATCGCACAGGACACAACACGTTGAAAGAGGTTATGAAAGGCTTACATCTGCAAGCTATGAACGCGACTCGCTGTTTGATGTGGCGGTTAATTAGGTACGTAGTTTACTGAAAATTAATATGTATATATAAAGCATACTTGAAAAATATGTAGCAGCTAGTGATAGACGAGACAATACGAGATTAAGCTTTAATCTAGTCTCGTCTCGACTTTAATAATCTCGCCTGTCTCGTCATTAATCTCTTCGGTTAAAAGTTATATAAATATGTACACTGAGGATGAAATTTTAGCCATAAATACTCATATTCGGAACTGCATATGAGCGAACCGCCGGCGTTCACAATTTGATATATTTATCGCACCTAACTGAATGTTAGTTCCGAGCAAACCATTTGTCTGACAATTTCTTATACAAATATTAGCTTTCTAATTGGCAAGATTCATTAAATTATATTACGCCGGAGTACTGGAAGAAATCTGTGGAACATACGAAGAAATTAATATGGGATTGGTGGAATCGGGAACGAGTTCTAGATGTCGAAATAGCACCAATGATCGTTGCGCCATTTGAGGACGACTCAGAAGATAGGGACTTTTTCAGTGATGATGATATTTTTTAGTCTATAATATTAAAAAGTTTCTGAAGGATTATATTAGTCTTTGACGTGTATAAATCATAAATTGCGTTATGAATATCCATTTTTGCATTGTAAGTTAAGTCTTTTGCTTTTGGATTTTTTCGTGTACATTTCTTAATCTTCTTCGGAAGAAAATTATGTTTTTTTCATGCACAAGTTTCTGTACATTCCTTATACCGATTCTCAGAGCTTTTGCCACGGGCTCCTGGATATTAGCCAGTGAAATTTAATTTAAATTTTTTTTTATTAGATTTGACACCATTTTTTTGCTTACTTTTTTAGTACATTTGTAATTTTGTAGGCAGTAAATAAATAATTATAGAATATTTCTTCCAATTTTAAAGCGTGTTTAAAATAAGTACATTTTTTATTAATTATAAGACAAAATTTGATATATAAAAATGGGTAAAATCGCTTTACCAGAAACTCGAAGATAAGGAAAAATACAGGTTATATATATATATATATATATATATATATATATATATATATATATATATATATATATATAGCCTGTATTTTTCGCATGCATGGCCCTTAATTTTAGACTGAAATTTGAAGTAATCGAATAAGTAGTTTTTTAGCCATGCCGCGAACACACAGACTGACGGACAGACATACCTACAGACAGACGGAATTGAAGAAAACATGTTTTCCGGCATATAGGGACCCTTAAACGTAAAGATCTGAAAAAATCTTACGAGGGAAGTAATAACTAACTATCTTGTGTTTTTAACAAAAGTGTATAATATTTTTGCAAAATAACATTTTTTTGTTATAACAATACAAAAAAAAAACAAGTTTTCTTTGCACAGGGGTGGCCCGCGTTTAAATAAATGACACTGTATAAGTGGTTAGATTTTTAGGTCAAGCGGAGCTCATAATTTTTGGTGGTTGATAAAAAAATCTCGTTTTCATTAAGTGGCTGTATAAACAGAACATATCCTGATTGTTTCATTGATTTGAACCGCCTTCCGACTTCATTATGGCGCTTGCCATTTTGTGTATTTTTGTTTTTGCTAACCAAAAATTTTTAACCAAATACATATTTAGCGAATTTTCTTATTTAGTCCCTCGGCATTTAATATATAAAATAATATTAAGAGGCTATCTTAATAATATTGCCTAATATAATAAAAAAACTATTTTCTTTCTCCCTGTATATTTGTAAATAGCCCATCGAGATCTAATAGCACGATAAAAGAATCACAGAACATTTTGGTATTCACGGTGTATTCTGATTTAATTCATAATGTTGGTGACCTTTGGGCCCGCACGATAAGACCGCATTCGACTATATCTACTGTTTCGCAACAGGGCAGATATGTTGTTCACACATAGGCAAACGTAATGGAAATACGAAACAATGAATCATTTCCAATTCCCCAAAAGTTAGAGCGTTTAACCAGGCATCACTTTTAGGGCTTTAAAAAGCAAGAAGACGTGCCCAGTCTTTGATATCCTGACTATTCGATGAAGGGTTACTGAGGAGAACCTGACAAAAAATTCAAATCTAAATTCTTGTGTCTACGTGGTAGTTCATCCGGTATCTTTTTTTTGATTGGAAAGTGAAAGCCAAGAATCTAAAGCAAAATTTGAGCCAACCTCAGAACGACTTAAAATATTTTTAGGTAAAATAAAACGTGGAAAAATAAAGTGTGGACGAATCTCGAATACCAAGACGACCAAGTTTAATAGAAATTTTACTTTGTTTGAAGGTATTTTTTAAAACTGAACCTTAGTCGGAAAGAGAGGTTGGTGTATTCCGATAAGGAGCATACCTTAGTAAGAAAGTTACACGGGGTATTGCAAATGATTGCTTAGGTAAATAAAATCCAATGTGACTATTAAGATATTTTATATTTTCAGAAAATCGATTTGAAACAATAGTTTCGTTGTTTAAAGCCTCCTTCATTTCGTGATTTGAGAAAGGGCATCCTAATAAACTAAGCTGATCAAATAGCACCTGTAAAAGATCCGGTGCAGCTTTTCCGCATTTAGAATATATCGTCAATATAAAATTTTGCATATTTTCTAATTTATTTTTAACTTAATATACGAACTTAAATCGACTAAAACTGTTGAAATAGCATACATTAATTTCAGAGTGAATAGTTTTTATTCTCGGATGTTAAATATTTAAAGGAGGCCCAAGAGGACCCAATTGTTGAAAATCTCTTTATGACAAGATACTGTGATCACCAAGAGATAGAAATTAATGTTCTATATAGCACTCACTCATATATATAAATATATATGTATATATATATATATATATATATATATATATATATATATATATATATATATATATATATATATATATATATATATATATATATATATATATATATATATATATATATATATATATATATATATATATATATATATATATATATATATATATATATATATATATATATATATATATATATATATATATATATATATATATATATATATATATATATATATATATATATATATATATATATATATATATATTTTAATTAATTTCTGCTAATTAACTTAGTTCTGTGTGTGACATTTACAACTTTTATGAATAAAACTATTTTCGGAAAACTAAGTTGGCGCCCTCTAAATTAAAAACCTATTAGTAAAATATTAGCTTTTTTTGAAAACCAACTCAGTTCCCTAAGCGTAGGCCGGCTTTACCACTTATTCATAAAAGTTGTAAATGTCACATACAGAACTAAGTTAATTGAGCAGAAATTATTTAAAAAAGAGGTTGTGAAATATCAGCAATTTAATTACAATAAATAATTAATACACATGATTGATGTAGATATGTTCAATAATATATTCAAAAACTTGTTAATTCTTCCGGTACATAAAAAAGTGTATGGTTATACGTTAATCATGGAAATACTTTTAGGTTACAACGAAGTTAAATCGAAACTTGCATTTTTCATAAAACAGAATGGGTGTGTGTACTTCAATTAATAAAAAAAGAATAACATCTATAAGTGAGTTTTTTTTAGCGGTGGTAGCTTCTTTGCCGCCTGCTGGTTTCCCGATTTTCCTTTTTTATTTTTTTTTGAAAATACCGAGGACTTGTCGGAGGAATATCTTTTGTCTGTTATAGGCTTCTAAATTTCTACGTAGCAATACTGTACGAATATTGTCCCCTTGTCGAACCTGTCCCCGTTCCACTTAGTTGTCCTATCCGCGTCCACGTGTATGTTGCCGAAGCATTACTGATAAGAGATCAGTTTGAGCTGTCTCAGGTACTTTGACACAGACGATTTAGAGGAAGAGCCCTGGTACTATTGTTTTTAGGCTTACCTAGTGCCTCAGAGATACTTTATGTGTCGTACAGAAGAGAAGGGCATACCAGTAAATTTTTTGTTGATTTTTTTATATAAATTTATTTACATTTTTATTATATATATATATATATATATATATATATATATATATATATATATATATATATATATATATATATTTTATATTTTTTCTTTAGCTCCCGAAAGACACAAAGAGACAGATAAATGCGCTTTTATACGTATGTCGGTATCATTTTGAATATAAATTCATATTATATATATTTATTATTTGGCTAACTATATAAACATATAACTGCCTATATCATATATCATGTTTAGCTTTTAATATTCGATCCATATACACATATATTCTTATCCTTTTTTTATTAATTGAAGTACACACACCCATATATGAAAAATGCAAGTTTCGATATAACTCCTTTGTAACCTAAAAGTATTTCTATGTCTAACGTATAACCATACATTTTTTTATGTACCAGAAAAATTAACAAGTTTTTGAATATATTATTGAAAATATCTACATCAATCATGTGTATTAATTAGTTATTGTAATTAAATTGTTGATATTTCACAACCTCTTTTTTAATTAATTTCTGCTCAATTAACTTAGTTCTGTGTGTGACATTTACAACTTTTATGAATAAAACTATTTTCGGAAAACTATAAAAGCGATATATATAAATATTAGCTTTTTTTTGAAAACCAACTAGTTCCCTGAGCGTAGACCGGCTTTACCACTTTGTATAAAAACGACACAACACCTGTTTATTTAATTGAGGTAACAAACCTAAAAATTACAATTTTTTCTAAATTCGGGTCTTTTCAGTATATCCACCTTCCAATAAAAATTGTCAAATGCTCAATGTTTACCGGAAGATAAAAATTTTCTTAAAAAAATTCTACTTCAAATTTAGAAAGCACGCCGAACGGTGTTATTCTTGTGCACATTAATCAGAAAGTGCTTTTGAAACAAAAGTTTTTGTTTGACGTTTGGCAATTCGTATAGTTAAACCGTATCATATGTAAATATGTATATATATATATATATATATATATATATATATATATATATATATATATATATATATATATATATATATATATATATATATATATATATATATATATATATATATATATATATATTTTAATCCATATATTATCTTTTGTATATATAATAAAACCAATATTTTATATTTTTTCTAAACATAAGAGACAGATATATATATATCATTTTGAATATAAATTCATAATTTTTTTCTTGTTTTTACCCCTTTTTGATTAATTACATATATATTTGGCTCAAGTTTATTCACATATATTTAGCTATATCATATATCATGTTTAGCTTTTAATATTTTATTTAATATTTAATATATACATATATTCTTATTTTTATTAATTGATACACACACCCATTCTGTTTTATGAAAAATGCAAGTTTTGATGTAACTTCGTTGTAACCTAAAACTATTTCCATGATTAACGTATAACCATACACTTTTTTATGTACCGGAAAAATTAACAAGTTTTTGAATATATTATTGAACATATATATATCATGTATATTAATTATTTATTGTAATTAAATTGCTGATATTTCACAACCTCTTTTTTAAATAATTTCTGTTATTAACTTAGTTTGTATGTAACATTTACAACTTTTATGAATAAGTGGTAAAGCCGGCCTACGCTTAGGGAACTGAGTTGGTTTTCAAAAAAAAGCTAATATTTTACCTATATAGGTTCGCTTTTAATTTAGATGCCAACTTAGTTTTCCGAAAATAGTTTTATTCATAAAAGTTGTAAATGTCACACACAGAACTAAGTTAATTGAGCAGAAATTAATTAAAAAAGAGTGTTATTAGGAATAGGTATATACATATATATATATATATATATATATATATATATATATATATATATATATATATATATATATATATATATATATATATATATATATATATATACAGGGTGTCCGGGAAAATGTGGGAGATCTCTCGGACTCAGATAGAACATTAAAAAATAAGATATATATAAACTTTTTCCTAGCGGCCCTCCCTACGGAGATACGGCCCCCTAAAGGACCCCACTGGAAATCGGTTTTTCTAGAATAACTTTTAAACGACTCAATATAATTTAACGAAAATTTAATATGATAGACAGTAAGGACCTCTCAAAATACTCCCTTAAAACATAATTAGCTTGTTTAGTTTACCAGGGACGGACTAGATTGTACATTTTAACGCTCAAATTTTTAACACCCTGTATGATAAGGAGTTAAAAAAAATAAATTTGGATACCTTGAACATTAAGCTAAAGAAAAGGTACTCTTGTTCATTGTCGATAAAATGAACCGTTTTCGAGAAAAAAAATAATAAAAGTATTAATGTTTTATTATTGTTTATTTATCAGTATTAAAGAATGCACTTTTTTACAAACGTTACTATGGTACGAAATAAATAATCTCGCATTGACGTGTGCATTTGAAATCTTCTTGACACCTTGAATACCTTGGTAAATTTAATTCGATAATGGGATACACATTTAGTGAGTATGCAGATATGCATCTTATGTACGGACTTGCATCTTGCAATGCTTATAAAGCAAGAAGGTTGTATGGAGAAAGATATCCTAATCGCATATTCCAAATGAGAAAACATTTCAGCGAATTGACCAACGTCTAAGAGAAACTGGTGGGCAATTCTCAATTAATAAGGTAACATTATTGACGTTCATTAATTATTTTTAGGAAGTTTTGGGAAAAGGAGTACTGATGCTGGTGTGAGGAGAACAGTACGTACGGTGCAATTGGAGGAAGATATTTTGGATACTGTAGCTGATACTCCCTCAATAAGCACTCGAATATTAGCCGCGCAGCTTCATGTGTCAAAAAGTACAGTTGCTGAAGTACTTAAAGAACAGTTGTTATACCCTTATCATCTGCAAAAAGTGCATCAACTACTTCCTGAAGATTTTCCTCGAAGAATCCAGTTCGCAAACTGATTGTTAGATCAACAACGAACAAACCCAAACTTCATTAGCATTATTCTTTTTACCGATGAAGCAGGATTTACCAAAGATGGTATTGTAAATTTACATAACTCGCATGTATGGGCTGATGAAAACCCTCATGCCACTGTCGTTCATCATCATCAACATCAGTTTCAATCCATTAATGTTTGGGCAGGAATAATCGGCAATTTTTTCATTGGACCATGCGTATTACCGGCACGATTGAATGGTGAACTTTATTTAGAGTTCCTTCAGAACGCTTTTCTAGATTCAATAGAGCATTTGCCACTTGAAACCCGCCAAAGGATGCATTTTATGCATGATGGAGCCCCACCCCATTTTAGCGTTGCTGTACGGGACCACCTAAATAACGTCTATGGAAACCGTTGGATAGGCAGAGGAGGTCCCATTGCCTGGCCTCCACGGTCTCCCGACCTAACGCCAATGGATTTCTACCTGTGGGGTCATCTCAAAACCTTGGTGTATTCCTCTCCGGTTGCTACTAGGGAGGAACTTTTACAGAGAATCACGTTTCATTGCGATATGATAAGGAACAATGCTGGGTTGTTGTGGCGAGTACAGCAGTCCTCTATTCGTCGTGCCCGCGAGTGCATCACAAATCACGGAGCACATGTTGAACCCACTTATGAAGTTTTTAATTGACTTTTTTCTATTTAGCGTATTAGGTTGTTCAGGATCAAAACATATTTAATACTCCCAAAGTTGTATTCTTTTATTATTTTTTTTTCTCGAAAACGGTTCATTTTATCGACAATGAACAAGAGCACCTTTTCTTTAGCTTAATGTTCAAGGTATCCAAATTTATTTTTTTTAACTCCTTATCATACAGGGTGTTAAAAATTTGAGCGTTAAAATGTACAATCTAGTCCGTCCCTGGTAAACTAAACAAGCTAATTATGTTTTAAGGGAAGCATTTTGAGAGGTCCTTACTACTGTTTATCATATTAAATTTTCGTTAAATTATATTGAGTCGTTTAAAAGTTATTCTAGAAAAACCGATTTCCAGTGGGGTCCTTTAGGGGGCCGTATCTCCGTAGGGAGGGCCGCTAGGAAAAAAATTTACGGGAACTTGTCATCTTATTTTTTAATGTTCTATCTGAGTCCGAGAGATCTCCCACATTTTCCCGGACACCCTGTATATATATATATATATATATATATATATATATATATATATATATATATATATATATATATATATATATAACATATATATATATATATATATATATATATATATATATATATATATATATATATATATATATATATATGAACATATATATATATATATTATATATATATATATATATATATATATATATATATATATATATATATATATATATATATATATATATATATATATATATATATATGTATGTATATACCTATTCCTAATAACCTCTTTTTTAATTAATTTCTGCTCAATTAACTTAGTTCTGTGTGTGACATTTACAACTTTTATGAATAAAACTATTTTCGGAAAACTAAGTTGGCGCTCTCTAAATTAAAAGCGAACCTATTAGTAGGTAAAATATTAGCTTTTTTTGAAAACCAACTCAGTTCCCTAAGCGTAGGCCGGCTTTACCACTTATTCATAAAAGCTGTAAATGTCACATACAGAACTAAGTTAATTGAGCAGAAATTATTTAAAAAAGAGGTTGTGAAATATCAGCAATTTAATTACAATAAATAATTAATACACATGATTGATGTAGATATGTTCAATAATATATTCAAAAACTTGTTAATTTTTCCGGTACATAAAAAAGTGTATGGTTATACGTTAATCATGGAAATACTTTTAGGTTACAACGAAGTTACATCGAAACTTGCATTTTTCATAAAACAGAATGGGTGTGTGTACTTCAATTAATAAAAAAAGAATAAGAATATATGTATATATTAAATATTAAATAAAATATTACAAGCTAAACATGATATATGATATAGCTAATTATATGTGAATAAACTTGAGCCAAATAGCCGTTAATCTGTAATTAATCAAAAAGGGGTAGGGTAAACCAAGAAAAAAATTATGAATTTATATTCAAAATGATACCGATATATATATATATATGTGTTTCGGATAAAGAAAAAATATAAAATATTGGTTTTGGCCAAATTATATATATACAAAAGATAATATAAATATTATATATATATATATATATATATATATATATATATATATATATATATATATATATATATATATATATATATATATATATATATATATATATATATATATATATATATATATATATATATATATATACATATTTACATATGATACGGTTTAACTTTTGATAGTTCGTACGAATTGCCAAACGTCAAACAAAAACTTTTGTTTCAAAAGCACTTTCTGATTAATGTGCACAAGAATAACACCGTTCGGCGAGCTTTCTAAATTTGAAGTAGAATTTTTTTAAGAAAATTAATAATTATTTTTATGTTCCGGTAAACATTGAGCATTTGACAATTTTTATTGGAAGGTGGATATACTGAAAAGACCCGAATTTAGAAAAAAATGTAATTTTTAGGTTTGTTACCTCAATTAAATAAACAGGTGTTGTGCCGTTTTTATTTTTTGTTTTTGTGGCACAAAGTGGTAAAG
Organism: Kuschelorhynchus macadamiae; assembly: GCA_030620095.1. NCBI lineage: Eukaryota > Metazoa > Arthropoda > Insecta > Coleoptera > Curculionidae > Kuschelorhynchus > Kuschelorhynchus macadamiae. The sequence goes on along the minus strand of JAUTXW010003728.1, from coordinate 126,074 downwards.
CCGGTCTACGCTCAGGGAACTGAGTTGGTTTTCAAAAAAAGCTAATATTTTACCTACTAATAGATTCGCTTTTAATTTAGAGACCGCCAACTTAGTTTTCCGAAAATAGTTTTATTCATAAAAGTTGTAAATGTCACACACAGAACTAAGTTAATTGAGCAGAAATTAATTAAAAAAGAGGTTGTGAAATATCAACAATTTAATTACAATAACTAATTAATACACATGATTGATGTAGATATTTTCAATAATATATTCAAAAACTTGTTAATTTTTCTGGTACATAAAAAAATGTATGGTTATACGTTAGACATAGAAATACTTTTAGATTACAAAGGAGTTATATCGAAACTTGCATTTTTCATAAAACAGAATGGGTGTGTGTACTTCAATTAAAAAAAAGAATAAGAATATATGTGTATATGGATCGAATATTAAAAGCTAAACACGATATATGATATATATTATATATATATATATATATATATATATATATATATATATAAAAGCGCATTTATATAAAGAAAAATATAAAATGTTGGCTTTGGTTTTGGCTAAATTAGATATATACAAAGATCCAATATATATATATATATATATATATATATATATATATATATATATATATAAACAAAACGTGTTCTTAAACGCTAAAAATGTAAATAAATTTTCGGTGGTAATAAAAAAAATCAACAAAAAATTTACTGGTATGCCCTTCTCTTCTGTACGACACATAAAGTATCTCTGAGGCACTAGGTAAGCCTAAAAACAATAGTACCAGGGCTCTTCCTCTAAATGAAGACGTCTGTGTCAAAGTACCAGACAGCTCGCAAACTGATCTCTTATCAGTAATGCTTCGGCAACATACACGTGGACGCGGATAGGACAACTAAGTGGAACGGGGACAGGTTCGACAAGGGGACAATATTCGTACAGTATTGCTACGTAGAAATTTAGAAGCCTATAATAGACAAAAGATATTCTAAGACAAGTCCTCGGTATTTTCAAAAAAAAATAAAAAAGGAAAATCGGGAAACCAGCAGGCGGCAAAGAAGCTACCACCGCTAAAAAAACTCACTTATAGATGTTGTGAGGCCTCTTAGTAAAAACACATTCTCTCACATGCACATGGTTCCACGCGGTATAAAAAAAGGGCAACTGTATAAAGGTAGCAACAAACTGCAAAACTAGTATGAGAGAATGGACTCGCCCGGCCCCTCTTAAATATGTTTTCATAAGTTTCACGTGGTCGAAAAACTACCAAAACTTATGGAAAAACAAAATTATGGGGAATTATCTTATTACCTAGTATGTTCATACAAACACTATTTATTATAGAACATCGAACATGTCCATGGAAACGTGATTTTTACAAGAAAAGCAAAAGGACCTCCAATAGAATATTCTAAATACCCGGCAAAGCAAGTTACTAGCAATGCACTTCCTTGTATGAATGGGTGTCTATAGACGACCATTAGGCGATCGAAAATATTCGATACAGTAGAAATAGACGCCTTCCGCAAGCGTTAACTTTAAGGAAATGGGTGTAGTTTAGACTTAAATTATCAGTTTAATTGTCTGGGTAGTATGAATATTTGCTGAATTCTATATTTAATGTGTTTCTACGTTTTACTTTCTAGATTTTTTGTGATTGTTGGCAAATCTTTATCGTGCAAATTCCATGGTATAAAAAATAATAAAAATTGTTACCGTTTTTAAAACAATTAATTTTTTCTTTTTGCCATAGTCAGTTTTTGAGATTTTAAGAAAATGTATTAAGGGATTTCTGGAGATGCTGAATTTAAATATGATAAAAAAATATCGAAAATGAGCCCTAATATCCTGTATGATAAATGAAAATTTTTACTATGCCAAATATTTCAATTTTCCAACATACAATGACAATCCAAATTTGAACAAAATTGCGTTATTAATAACTGAGATATTAGGGTGGATTTATGAAAAGTAGGACACACTGTATATGGGCATCTTTTATTAATTGCAAGTATATTTTATTTGATACGAAAATTTGTGAAAAATTCATTACATAAAAACCAATCTATGTTTTCGAAAATGTAACCAAGATTTTATTTTCATCGCAACTTTTTAATTGTTATTTAAATATCAACCACTATCACAGGGCTAGAAATAAATAGTTTAGAAAAAATTAGTTTTTGTCTAAAATTTGTATGTTGACTACATATTATGAATAGAACATAAATTTATTCACTGATTGTTGCTGATTAATAAACATAGATATTTTACATTTTTTTATCACGAAATAAATTAAAATAAAGCAAAATATCCTTAGATTATATTTCCCATTGCAACAGTATTTTTATTGACGATTTTTATGGTCTACTCATTTATATATTTTTTTAAACATTTTGTATCGTAAAACTGTCAGACACGAGTATTACTTGAAATTACGTGGTGTTTCCCAACGTCCAAATATTCCAGACGAGTCTTTAATATCCTGTCTGTTATAAACAAATATTTGACAAGAGGATAATGATATTGGCCGAATAGCAGTTATATTCGAAATATTACTTTTCTCATTTGTGGGAATCATTATAAAATGACGATCTCCCATATTTTTGCAGATCTTTATGTATTATCTGAAAATAAAATAAGTAATTATATAGAGATTTTTTAACTGAATTCGATATATAAAATTTGAAAATACTCAGTTAACTTTTGTCAGTATTGGTTACTACATTTGCCTTGTTTGTTCGATACCTTTGTTCATTACAGAAGTTGTCCCAGGACATCTAAAAATAAACTTATTTCGTTTCTGTCATATTTTCGAACAACGTTTTAAGTTAATTGAGAAAAGATTTTTAACACCGTTTTTTTAAATTTTAATGTATTTACTTCTCATATTTTCTTCCATTTTTTATTTTTATTTTACGAGTGAAATAAAAAGGCAGAATTCCTGTTTAGAGACATTTTTGACGCAATAAAAAATGTTGACACAGAAATGAATGTGATTTACAAACAAACTACTTCTGTAGATTCTTTTACGACCATCCGGTGATTTTAAACAAAATCTGGATTCGTCGGTCAATAGGACCTTTTTCCATTCATCAGGGCGCCAATTTTGATGTTCCCTAGCAAATCTAAGCCGTTCAACCCTATGATTTCTCAGCAACTCGGGAGCAGTTGCAGGTCTCCTTGCATGTAATCCATTATCAGACAACATCCTTCTTATCGTTCTTTCACTTACTTGGACCTGCCGTACGTACTCCAATCTGTTTTTAACCTCCACAGAAGTTACTCTTCGGTCACGTAAAACATTTAGGGTAATTAAACGATCATCTCCTTCATTCGTACATCTCTTCCTACCACAGTGAGTTCTTCTGCTGTACTCTCCATGCTGATTAAACCGATTTACAGCCCTTTGTACTTTACTTCTTGTGACATTTAAAACTCTTGCCATGTAATACTGTGATCGTCCATCTTGGATTAAAGCAATTGCTTTGGCAGCATCAGTCGGAGACATATCCATTTTAAAAATTAAGGAGTAGCCTCAGGAAAAAACACACACTTATTTTAAAAAAAATAATTTGATTACTTTTGAAAGTCATAAATGACATTTCCGGGTGTGGCGTTATTTCACGAAACTGTCACAGCCACCTTGATTTATACCTTAGTTCACCTTAGTTGTTCGCACAAAAAGATTAATAAAAATCGCAACATTTTTTTTAAAAAAATCACATATTCCAGAAAAATAAAGATATCGATGTGAACCAAAAACAAAAATGGTGAGAATAGATGCAACAATTACTCCACTCCATAGAGCCTCTTAAACTTATTGTAAAAAACGTCTTTTTGTTTAGTCCTGTATATTATATACGTTGGTCTATTTTTTTAAAAATGTTTAACATTTGGGCGATTCTCAATTAGTTCATCTAAAATATTCTTCAAAATTCGTTAAAATCCTGCATTATATAAAAAAGTTATTTGCAATTGAAATTCGTCAAAAATTTGCGTGGATCGATTATTTTGCCTGTGAGTGTATTATTATTTTAGAAAAAAAATATAATTTTTCTCGTTTAAATTCAAAAAAATTCTAATATGGATTCGAAATTGCTCAGCTCGGGGAAATCTTATGCTGCAAATTTATTAGGGTTAAAGGGGGATATTCCGGCGGACCTGAATCCTGAGATACTTTTATCCATTGTGGCTACCTTTATACACGGTTGATTAGAAGTTTGATTACAATGTTTTAACATAGGATAGTATAAACCATTTTAAACCAAATATTCTGATAAACCAACGGTAAACTCGAAAGAGTTTTCGAGATATTTAATTTTAAAATGTTTAATTTTGTAGAAGGTTTCAACTAATTCCAAGACAACATGACAACATTGCTATTTGCTTGGAAGAAGTATAAAAAAACCTGTAGGTTTCAAAACGATTCAATACTTTTATTTTCATTATTTTCTTAGAATGTACGAACTAATTTTTTAATAAATTGTGGTTATTAAAACTTTTTAGGTTATTTATTTGTATAGTGTTTAACTGCACAACCCTAATTAAGTTTATTATTTTCCAAAAATTAATAAAGACTATGAACTTACCAAGCATATTAATTTATAGCACTAGGTAGGTAATTGGCACACTAACAAAAGTATTTTAAAAATGCTGAAAATCACTACGGCCGCTGTTTAAACACGTACGAATACGGCAAAGCCAATTTTCTTGAACAGATTCAAGAATGTTAGGTCTTTGACTAATTTGTTCCACTGCAGCAAAAATACGGTTTTTAAGGTCATTTTCATTTTTAATTTGAACCCTGTTTTACACTAACGTTTTCTTGTAGCCCCAAAAAAACAAATCATGGGGGTTTAGGTCTGGTGACCTTGGAGGCCATTTTCTAGGTTCTGTGGCATTTCGACCTATCCACCACTATCAAAAGTATTATCCAGATGTTGTTACACATTCCTATGAATGTGGGCAGGAGCTCCATCATGAAGAAACCAGGCACTGGCTCCCTGAGCTAAAGGAAAGGAATATCTTTTAAAAGAGTGGGCAAGTCATGAGTTAAAAATTGGAGGTATGCCTCTCCTGTTCAACGCGTTGGTAGCTCAAAAGGTCCGATTAACCGATTGTGGAATATTCCAGCCCAAATATTTGTTGACAAGCGGTATTGAAATCGGCCTTGTTGAATCGTGTGTGAATTTTCTTAAGCACAGGTATGAGTTTTATGATAATTTAAAATCCCATCTTTCGTAAAACAACATTTATCGGTTGCCAGTATATTTAAAGTAAAATTTTCGTGTTCTACAGAAGGTTCTCATAAAGGCTCCGTTGAATGGTCTAATTAAAAAATCCAACTTGTGGCAAGATTTCCCGAGTGCTCAAACTAGATTTCATCATTTTCAGGTGTTATTTACCTTTCAGGCCCCCGATTAGTTTGATGGACATTTACACTTCCCGTATCGCGAACTCTTTGTAAAACCGCCACAAATGTTCTGTCATTAGGACACCCTGTTAGGATATCTTTCCCTTACCATTCTCCTTAAATAAGTAATATGTCTGCATATTCAATATTGGTATACATTTTTAAAGAGTTTTAAATCCCGACTAATTATTAGAACTGTGTGGAATTGCCTCATACTGCAAACAATTAAGGCGAAAGACAACTGCAACTGATATGTTTGCGAATGTTCGTTGAAGCCTGATCGTTTCTCTACGTGTTCGAATAAGCATTCTATGGTAAAATAAAACAATGTATTTGTTTTTTATCTTTTAAATTTAGATCATTCAAATATTATACTAACAAAAAATATGTAGGCATTTTGTAGAAATTCATATAATTAATTGTTTAACATAATAAAATTAACAAATCTGTTAACGATGTGTTTAAAAATTAATAAAACAAAATACACCTTTAATGTATGCAGTAAATTGTGTATACTACAACGTGTTAAAATATTTGCAGTCAAACCCCCTAACACCCTGCATATGCTTGACTGAATAAACCAGCTACATCGTATACTGTACACTTTTTATGGGTAGTTGAAATCATGTGAGAGTCATGAACAGCAAAGAGGGCTTTTTCAAGAGGTCCAGAAAAGTCGAGGGGCTGAAGGTGGTTTGAGGAATGAGGAGGTAAGGTAAGAAGCACGACATGGTTTTCTCTGCAGAATTCGTAAATCTGCAATATAACTTTGCATGATATTCTAAAATTAGCAAAATCGGGTCAGCCCCCTGTAGCTTCTACATGGGTCTGAAAATGTTTTAACCATTTTAGAAAGTTATTTGACCAACCGTTATTAGAACATGAATAAATGCATCCAAGGGGGCCGTTTTTCTCTAATTATGGTGATATGCGTTTTTTAGGATAAATGATCATTGGAGGGACGTAAGAACCAGCTGCACTTACGGCACATATGATGGTCATGGTCTGTCCTTGTTCTGCTGACATTGCAAGTCCGACTTGTTTTTGTCCCCTTTTGGCATAGACTTTTAAACACTGAAAATCTTATATTTCCTGAATTCATACCTAGTTAAAATATCTTCCAGATTTTTGAAAAAACTTCCAATAGCATCAGCATAAAATGACGCTATTCGATTGATACTGGTGCCTTCTGGCTGACGAATACTTATTTGGGGATTTCTTCTTTAAAAAACGCTCAACCAAACTTTGCCAGCAACCTTCATTTCTCTATTAAACGTATTCTTAGATGAATTGCTTCCGCGAAGTCAAAAGCAATTTTCCTCAACTCCCACGGCGTTACTCATTTACTCAAAAGTGCACGTACATTTATTAAATAGTGCTTTTCATTCCGTTAAAAATTGAATTTTACTGCTGAAATCAGAAAGGGGTAATATCTCGCAGTTTTGCACGATATTGCCCCTTATGACCCTGACTTTATTTTTCTTTTACAATTTCGTTAGTTATCAAATAACATAAAAGTTCCGAATGTAAAAAGGTAAATGATGAATGGGGAAAATATATGTACAAACGAAATTTAGATGATTTTAAAATTAACACTTGCCTCGCTAATTTCCTAATTCAATAAAATTATAAGGAATGTTCAAGCAGCATCACATTTTATTCCCTCTATGAACTGATACTATGCTGCTCAACCAGATATCACTCTGAAGAATCAACAGGCGTTTTAACTGTAGAAGCTGATAGAGTTAAGAAAAAGACTCCGATCGACTCTTTGGCTGAAGGTGGTTTGAGGATGAGGGAGTATGGTAACAAGCACGACATGCTTTTCTCTGTAGAATTCGTAAATTTGCAATTTGGCTATGATTATCTAAAATTAGCATCAGCTGTAGCTTTTCCATGGCCCTGGAAATGTTTCAACCATTTTAAAAATAACAAGTTATTTGATCAATCGTTTTCAGAACATGAATAAATGCATCCAAGGGGGCCGACCGAGAGAGGTAAGAACCAGCTGCACTTACGGCATATGATGGGGATGGTTCTGCTGAAATTGCAACCCCTACTTGTTTTTGTCCCCTTTTGGCATAGACTTTCCTGGACTTTTTCGGGTAGTAGCAATACCAGACTCGTCAACACTGAAGATGCTATCCTTCCTGAATTTATACTTGTTTAAAACATCCTCCAGATTTTTGAAAAACATCCAACTGCCTCAGCATTATATGACGCTATTCGACTGATACTGTTGCCTTCTGGCTGACGAATACTTATTTGAGGATCTCTTCTTTAAAAAACGCTTAACCAATCCTTGCCAGCAACCTTTATTTCTCTATTAAACGTATGTTTTAGATGATTTGCTATCGCGAAGTCAAAAGCAATTTTACTCAACCGCGGCGTTACTCCATAAAACAATTTATCCAGTTTGACAGTGTGATCAGCTAGCTCTTGTTCTTGTTGTTTTGTAAATAGTGGCTTCATTCCCATATTGTTTGTTGTTTTAAATGACCTGGCAGAGTAGATTCAGGAATATTATAATTCCTGGCCGTCGCACGTATTTTAGCTCCTGAACGGATTGCATTTATAGCATTATTGAGTTGTTCAATAGACCAACTCTGGCGTTGGGTCATTCGCTTGTAATTTTGGACCATCTGAAATAAAAACAGCATTTTAACAGAAATCTAGGTGAGATACACCTCCAGACCGTGCATCGTTTCAACCCCAAATTTGACTTTAAACCACAGTAATTTTAGTATTGAAAATACCATTGTGATCACTTTTATGCAAACTTGACACTGCAGGTCGTAACCTTAACAAGACAAGATCCTGATACCGAAACTGCGATAACCGGTTCAGTAAAATAATACGTATAGGGTACGCACTAAATGAATAAATAAGATAAGATTGTAATATGAGGTCATCGGATTGCTCAGACATAGGTGAAACATTTTTATATTGAAAATATAGAATACTTTATATAGAAATAAAATAGTCCATTGTTTTGTGTATGTATGTGTGTAACAAAATTCTGAGTCTTATATTAAAATAAGGTAAATACGGATTGCCAATGCATAGATGAACAAATTTTGGTAAAAACAAAATAGTCATACGTCGTATGCAATTTATTAATATTGCAATATTTTTATACCCAAGCTTAAGTTTCTGGATTGCCACGTTTTTTCATAGATTTCATTAATCTTTTTTATATAAAATGTGAGCAATTTATTCAATATTACAATATTTTAATACCCAAGCTTAAGTTTCTAGATTGCCACGGTTTTTTTATAGATTTTAGTTTAATTTGATTCATTTCCTGACCAATCTGATAATAAAATGTACCAATTTAATAATCATAACAGATTATAACCTTTAAAAAAATAAAACACAGAACAAAATTTTTTAAAAATTCCGTTAAAAATTGAATTTTACTACTGAAATCAATGGGGTAATCTCACGTAGTTTTGCGCGATATTGCCCCGCATGACTCTGACTTTATTTTTCCTTATAATTTCGTTATTTACCAAACAAAATAAAAGTTCTGTAAAAAAGATCTGTGAATTTTTTTGACAACTAAATAATCCAAGCGGGCTGAGAGTCTATCGATCATAGTTGATGTTTCCGATAATATATAAGTGTCCGTACTTAAAAATTTTGGCCCTCCTTATACCTCTATCCCGATCGACTCTTTAGCCCTACCACTCATAAATTGCTGCGCGGGTCACGCTGCAAGGTATTCCCCCTCCGACCCTACTTTTACTTTTCTTTTAGTAGGAGTGAAGTAAAAACGCAGAATTCTTATTTACCTAGCCTTTATTTTATTGGTTCATGCTGCTGATATATACACCAATAATAAAATCCCTTTCAGAAAAAACAAAAGATGGCTATATATGGCTTCTTTGCGAGAACAATGTGATAAGGCGAAAAATGCAATTTTACAGCAAGCAACTTTTAAACTTTAAAAAAATATATAAACTCTAAAACAAATAGTTTTTTGCAGTACAACTTCATTAGCGAAGTAATTTAACTATTAAGATATCTATAGACAAGAAAATCTTCCCAAGATTTGATAGTTTTGGGTATTATTTAGCGTTATTTAAAAAAAATTGAATTTATGTCACACTTTTCCTGAAAATATTTTAAAATAGTAATGGGGCAAATGGATTAGTCACGTTGTAGATGATGTAACTTTTTTTTTAATTCCAAGTTAAATTTTAAAAACACCTTGTTGAAGTAAGTAACATTTATTAAACAGTTGAAAAATTTTTAGCAAAATAGTGACAACTGACAATGTAATTATCTTTGCCATAGATTCCATTTTAGCTAGTGGTTATTCGATATAGCTATACTTAGTTGAAAACATAAAACCTAATCAGTCTCTTGGGACCATCAGACTTTAAAAATAATCACTGTTTTAAATATTAATAATATCTTGGACATCAATTTCTAAGTATTTTAAAAAAGTATCTAAAATTAAATCCTAAAAACAAAAAACAGTTACGCAACTAAAAATGTACTTAGAAAACTACCAGGAACTCTCAGTAAGGCATTTCTAATTCACTTATTAAACTTAAAAACAAAATTAGATATTCACTAATTTAAAATTAGTAATCACAGTAACCATTTTAAATGGCAATATGATCATTTTGTAATTATAGCTAAACAAAAAAGTATACGAAATAAAAAAAAACAGTATTCTTAAAATCTACAATGCTTCGAAAAATGGCTTATGGCATCTTGGAATAAGATTTTTATTTACCAAATCCATAAGATCCAATTTTTTCTTTTCAGCCAATCCAGGTTTATGAGAGTAAGCTTTTTTTAGTTCAATAACTATATCATTATTTCTCTTTTTTTTTCAAAAGAATAGCTTTCTTAAAATCGGTTTCAGCATATGAATATTTGAAAAATATCGCATTGAATTCGGCCTTTTCAACTTTTATCAATTTTATTTCTGATAGCTTTATAGTATTATTATCATCATCTTTCGTCAACACAAAGTTCATCTGATTGCATATACTTTTCCAATCCTAAAACATCTCATTAACATGGATTGGCACGCTTTTTTTCCTGGCAGCTCTAATAACCCCAACGAATCCATCAGGGGTATAGATAGGACCCGATCTTAACTGCCTTTTTGCTTCTCGTTCAATTTGGGAATGGGCTGAATCTCCCTCGTTTTGTGTATGACCTTTTATTAAATATCTATGTGTAATTGACTTCAGATTCGGTAATTTTTGTACAGCATATAAATATAGAGCAATCATAAATTTATTTTTTTGCCGGCCAGCGCAATTGTTTGAATAGAAGACAACATCCAGATCATTTACAGCTTCTAAAACCTTCACCAGGTATTTAAACACACAAATACCAATTTCGTTTATGCCTCTATTTGCATTTGACTCGTACCATACGTAACTTTCAACAACGTTATTCTGGATATTATAAATTGTTAGGTTAAGTACATTTAGTTTTGACTTGTAATAAAAAACTGATATGTCCCCTTTTGGGCACTGAAAGACAGCTTGCAAGTCATAAACAGCAACTAAAGTGTTTTTGTTATCCTTGTCCTTTTCCTTTTCAATCCGTGATAATTGTTTTTCTCTAATGTGTTTGTCGAAGTTTTCTTTTTTAGTTTCTTTTTCTTCTGACGTACTATTTCTATATCCTTCGCAAACATCACACAAATCTTTTTTGGGTACAAAAAACGATATATTAAAGTCTTGAGTAAATATACGATAGAACATCAAGTAAGTGGCAAAAGGGGTATTTTCAGACTTACATTTCTCAACGTAATCTCTGTGAAGGTCAGTAATAGCTTTACTTCCATCTATGTTGTGCCGTTTAGAGTTAGCTCGGATGTAGTGCGACTCAATTTTTGGGATCAATTCTATAAATGTTTTTACGCCTTTTTTAACATTTTTTTCTGTAGAGCGGTCTCAATAGGCCGATTGTTAATGCCTAAAGTATTTTTAAAAAACATCTTGTAGACTCTGGTCTTCTTACCAGAAACAGTAAAAAAGAAAGCGTTGTTATTATCACGCTTTATTGCAACATTTCCTTCCGGATCTACTTTAACATAGCGATGTTTTGGAATGACTGCTTCGACAGTGTTTGCGATAAAAGTCCATTGCTTTCCAATATCTCCTAAAGCCCAATATTTTCTTAAAAGTTGCTGTCTTTGAACTTCCGTGATATGTGAGCCACATTTAAATTTACAATTTTCTTTGCAAAGTGGTTTTAGTTTACGTTCTGGGATAACCTTATTAGTTTTTGTTGATTTATAAGACTGTCCGCTATTTCTCAGTCGTTTCGCAATATTTTTTTTCCAATTATTTTCTTGTCTGGGTCTTTTTTTTCCTTTTTTAGTTGGATTATCTGGTTGTATTGATTCTACTTGGGTAGTGCTAACAGTTTTAATAGCAAACGATTCCGGATCGCCAAAGGGTACCACCAAATTGCAATTTAGATTTGCTGTTTTAACTGGACTGATATTACGGGCACCTTCATCGTCGGATTCTGATGAACTTTCTGATTCTACATAGTTTGGATCTTTTACGGAATCATCACTATCTGAGGAGGAAAAAATTTATTAGAAATGATACTTGAGTAAAATCTGAGTCCTTACCTTCATTGAAAGATGCATTTCTGCTTGATGAATTTGTTGAACTGGCCGAAGAACTGCTACTACTGCTACTACTACTAGTCGATTCGGAACAAAAACGATTGCAGGGCATTACGATTTCTTTGTCTAAAAACAGTTTTCAAGTTACAAAATATAAAAAAGTAATATATGAAACACTAAGTAAATAACAAAATAATAAATATAACACGAGCTATAAAAATAAAGTTTTAATTACAAATCAGATCTGAATCATATGTCTTACGTTTTTATTACAATGTAACCACCCTCCTGTTTCTTAATTAAACTATGTTCCTAACATATAAATGCTAAGTAAAAAATAATAATTTAAGTAATATAATAAGAACATGACAATAGGCATGCATCAAACAGATAAATAATTAATAATAAAACCACAACTTACCTACTGGTACCACTGAGTTTTCATTAGTACTATTAACTTCCACCGTTTGTATGTTTGAATCTTTTGTAATAATTCCTGTATTATTTTGCTCATAACCACTTAAATTTTTTGTTACCAGTTCAATTATTTTTTTAGAGCGCGAACTCATCTGAAAAGATAAACCGCTTAGGTTAGTTTGCTTTAGTATTTATAATGTGATAACACAATTTGTTTTACTTATTAATAAAAAAAATATCTAGAAAAGAGTTACATCGACGAATGCCCCGAATAATATTTTTATTTTCAAAATAGTATTGGTATCAACAATGTTTCATCTTAAGATGTCAAAATAAAAAGTAATTTAAGTTTCAACAACAACGTGACATCAGCATTTGTCACAATTCAAACTAAGACAAATTTTTCAAGAAAATCGGGACATTTATTCAATGTCACAATGAAGAATAAAAAATATATTTGATTAGAAACATACCTTTCCAACTAAATTGTGGCCTCTTCGTGATGTCACGTTTTCCTAGAATTGCGACAGCACTTTCACCTGTGCAAGTCAAGTGGCAACTGATTTGCTACATTGTAGAAATTACGCATATATCTGAGAGGGACAACGCCACAACAGATAATACCGCAATAGTGCTGTCTCTTTTGCACTTTCGCTCGCCATCTATCACTTAAAAAATACCACGTTTTTGCAGAAAGTAAAGTTGAACGCGGCGGTTTCGATTATCAAATAATAAAAAAAAACGCTTTTTCCGAAATGTCACGTTGTTCTCTCAAAGAGGCGATATATTTAGTTATTTATAACAAAAAATTAAACACATTTTTATATTTTTTTATCTTTTCTCGGTTTGGCTAAATAACCATCGATTGCTTTAAAAGCGTCTCAAAAACTAAATACGTTTATACTTAAAAATCTTATTTAATAAAATATAAAACATGATACATATATAACAAATGTTGCATTGTGGGCTATTTGAGTTTTTTAGTCGTTATAAAAAATATGCACACATAATCCAATCCAAATAAGAATGAAATTATTATTGCTGTATACATATTTTTATACAGGCAAAGTTGAAGGTTACCAATGGGTGTCGGGATCTCTTAAATATGGAAATTTTAATTTTCTTCCGAAAAAAATCCACTTCTTCATTGCTACTTTAGTTTTCTTGTATTTTTTTGGGAGCTTCATTCAGATTCTCATCCATCACTCAGAGTTCTTTGTTTTCCACTCTATGGTTTTGTTTTTTCAATATGGACCTGGATTTTTCACCCAATCTATTGAAAGCTTGCGATCCCGAGGCAATGTATTACAAGTGTCAGTGTACTTTAAGTTCAATTACCTTTCGTCTATTACATTGTTGGTTATGCAACTATCTCTAACTCTATTTCACTTTCGCATTGGTATTCTTTTGTTTTCTGTGAGTTTCAGTTAACAGAATTCTACACAAAGCATTTGAAAAATGTGTATATTACAATGAAACGATTTGAACTTTCTACTCTGTAGACTCTATGACGAGAATTAAAGTAAATTTTAAAAGTTCTTGAATAGATTTTCAAGTTAATCATAGAATTCATCCATTGTCACAAAGATACTGATTTGTACAGATTTTGAGATCATCAAATATTTCACAACTATATTTTTAAGTCTGTTTAGAATTCGGTCAATTCTAATTTCAATGGTAAAACTCCATAAAATGTCTGTCATTCAGCATACACAGTCTTACACCTTTTGTTTGTTTGAAGGCATGTTAGAAACGCAATTATCAGTATCATGCAATTTACATTTCATCGCATTATAGATCAGCGGCAATATTTTCTTTACCTTTATCGACTATCTACTCCTACGCTTGAAAAATTTAACTAACGTTTCGAAACTAATTACACTACTCAAATATTTACCAGAACAATGTTTACCTTCTACGAATAAAACAGGTTCACTTGATGATGATCCGTTATGTTTATTAAAACCAATGTTCAGGTAAGGATGCGTGATAATTTGCAAGTAATATATTACCTGCATTTTGTTATGAGGCATTAAAAAATTATGTTTCTATATTGTGATGCTATTCTTGAAATTTGAACCGATTTTTAGCGACATTGGCCAATGTTAAATTTTATTACAATTTAGTCTTACCTCTTGCATATGTCGGATATTTTTTTCTAAAATTATATTGATGACTCCAGGTCCTGCCAAAAAACAACCGACTCTATTGGATAAAAACTAAAATGTTACAATTTTTTTTAAATATAATATTCCTATTTTGAACGTGAATATAAAAGCGACTGTTTGGATTTTGAACATAAACAAAAGAGGTTTAGAATCGCTGATATACTTTCTACAACTTTCCGATTACCATTTTATTCCAAAATGTGCTGAAATACCAGAAAATTTACCTTTAAAGTAAAATGCACAGTTTTTATTTCTTAAGAAAATTTTGACAAAATAGGCTATGCCTTGAAAGACATGGATCTAAAAATTAGCACATATTTCCTTAAATAGAATAAAACCCTCACATCCGGAAGACATTGTATGACATTCCAACATATGCTAGAATCTCAATTTTGATTACCAAAGAATGTAAATAGAAATAATAAAAACAGGTTAAGCCCGATTTATAAAGTTGAGGTGACTGTTGATGCTAATGCTACTGTTCTGAAGTTAAACATAGGGCTTTAATCCAACCATTCATAAACGTTGGGACTTCGGCCAAGCTTTAAGTTTTGCTGCTGCTGTTCGCGTTAAATTCGTAGATGACCAATGAAAATGATGCGTACAATTACATATTAAACATGCGTTTATGCTTGCCGTTGCTGTGATCGTTTGTGATTTTTTCTGTTTTCAGTTCTTGATATTTTCTTTAATAAAAAAATTACACAAACACAAATGAATTAGAACGTGTGAATTAGATGAGAATATTTATAAAAGGATATATCATTTCCGTCTTCTTGGGGTATGTATCTACATAGACTTTTATGGTTTCATATTATATTGGTTGAATTAGAAGTGATTTTGCATGTTTAAGTAATCCAATATATTTGTTTATTATGTCGGAATATCTAACTATATTTAACTTTTTCATTGGTATGGTACTTAATTGTTTTCTGCATTTTTCCGTTAACTGAATGCTATATAAAGCATTTGAAAAAGTTTTGTTATAATGAAACCATTTGATACTAAACGTCCATAAAATGTCTGTCATTCAGAATAAACCTTACACCTTTAATTTGTTTGAAGGCATGTCAGAAACGCAATTTTCAGTATCATGCAATTTACATTTCAACACATTATAGATCAGCGGCAATATTTTCTTTACCTTTATCGACTATCTACTCCTACGCTTGAAAAACTTTACTAACACGTTTCGAAACTAATTAGACTACTCAAATATTTACCAGAACAATATTTACCTTCTACGAATAAAAAAGGTTCACTTGATCATGATGTGTTCCGTTATGTTTATTAAAACCAATGTTTCAGTTCAAGCATGCGTGATAATTTGCTAATAATATATTACCTCCATTTTGTTATTAGGCATTAAAAATTTATGTTCCCATTTTGTGATGTATTTAGCTTAGCTTCAGCGAAATTAGCCACGGTATTGTATCCAAATTAATTGTCTTTCCTCACAATTCGACAATCCCAATATTGGATTAATTTTAAGAGATAGAAAAATGTTAAATACAGAAGTTATATGGTTTTCTATCTAGTTTGTAGACAATCAATATTTATATGTATAGAATGTCTCAAAAATATGTTGATTATCCTTGTAAAAGGGAAGTATTATAAACTTGAAAAAAACACCCTCCCAGGTTTTCATCACATCATCAAGTTTTGAGGTTCCTGATGCCAAAAAGCATTTTTTCTCAATTTCATCGGTCTGTAGTTTGTCTATGTGGCTGTCGGTCTGTCAATCTGCATAGCTGAAAAATTACTTGACATCCGGTTTTGGTAAAAAAATAAGCGACATGAAAATCCAATATGACAAAAAACAATGGCGGCTTAGTGAAATGTTTAAAAAAATTATTACTAAAAAACTACTTTTAAAATCTAATTTATCTCAATTTTGCACCAAAAAAGAAGTATTATATAGAAATCAATAAAAAAATATATTTAAGAATTCAAGGTGACAAAACAAAATGGCGAAAATTTTAAAAAATCAGTCTCAAAAACTATCTATTTTAGATATGTTTTAAAGATAAACTGGTAAAACTGACGATTGGGGGTATAAAAGGAGGATTGGCACTCACTAATATTTCACAACAACTTCAATGTAGTTTTGGCGAAACGTCAGCTTTTCAAAACGACAATAGTGAACGGATGTATACCCGTAATAAGAGCACATCATATTTTTACAATCGTGAAGGACTAACTATTCACACACACACACACACACACATATATATATATATATATATATATATATATATATATATATATGTAGGACCTTATTTTGTTGGGTTAGGTTAACAATAAAAAAAAATTTCTCACTTTAAATCGCTCGCGTTTCGCTCATTGTGTTGAGCTTTCTCAAAATTTCTTTTCATTAAAAGCATAATAAAAATATATACATACATAGACGTAAATATCACTATATACATTGAAACGTTAAATGGCTTAAAATGATTAAAATTGTAAACTTTATAATGAATTTAAAAACACATTTTTTAGTTAGTAGACACAAATTGTGGATACAAATATTAATATTTTTAATTGATATAGAGAGGCAAGTTGAATTTCTGTTTAAAATTTTTTATACAGGGTTGAGGTGATTAGATTTTGAATTTGTATTTCTTTCCGATTAATTATTTAAGTTGAAATATATTTGTCTTAAACCACTAATATCTTTTTTATCATTTACTGCCTGGTTCTCCTTTTTTATTGTGATCATTTCTTTAACTGTTAATTTAAAATTATTTCTATATTGGGCGAAAATCTCGGTTGCGTTAAACTCATGTTTTGTTGCATGTTCATGTTTATGAAGAGCAGTAGATGCATTTTTAGTATATTTGTGCCCTTTAATACGGTTTTCTAAGTATTGTGTTGTCATACTTATGTATTTCCT
Source organism: Kuschelorhynchus macadamiae (assembly GCA_030620095.1). NCBI lineage: Eukaryota > Metazoa > Arthropoda > Insecta > Coleoptera > Curculionidae > Kuschelorhynchus > Kuschelorhynchus macadamiae. The sequence goes on along the minus strand of JAUTXW010003728.1, from coordinate 108,576 downwards.
AGGACAATTTAAACATGGAATTGAATGAGTTACGTTTGATTTCTTTTTATGTGGAACTTTACTTTTTAAAGGTGTGTACGGAGAATTTAATACATTTAGTGCTTCATGACAAACAGTTACGTTATGTTTTGAAAGGATATACTTTATTTTTTTGATAGGTTATGTATCTACGGTAGTGCCACGTATTTAGTATTTTGGTTCTTTATTGGTTCTATCTTTTTGTTGTAATGAAGATAAGTCCTTTGCTTAAAAATCCTTAAAATAATCTTCCTGGATAATGGTTGTCTACTAATACCTGTTTAACTTTTTCTAGAGTTTCTGTTCGGCATTCTGGAGAGGTTAGAGCGATTGCGCGGTCCGTTAATCCTATTGTTACACTATTCTTTTGGTTGTTTGAATGGTTGGAATTAAAATTTAGATATCTGCCCGACCAGTTTTCTTTGGTATACCATTTAGTTAATTAATTAATTTGTTATGTACAAATTCTCTGTTTAACGTTCAATCTAAAAAATTAATTTCATTATTTTCTTACCGTCCTTCAGGGATGGAAATCTACAATATGTGTTATTTTTGTTTTCCGGAGTGTGCTATTGTTGCTGCGCTTGATTTTTTGTAATTTTAGATTTGACAATTATTGTCTTTCATACTGTTGTAGTTTTAATGATTCGTCCCTTCTATTTAAATCACTTTGTTTCTCAATTTCTATGGTTCTCGGTTTATGATGGTCTGTATACTCCGTGGTTTTCCAGTTTGATTTTATCTTTTTTTTCACAGTAGTTTATCTTTAGTTATTTGTGGCTTGTGTATTATTTGAATGTTGTGTTTTCTAAGAACTCTTCCTATTCTGTCTGTTGTGCCGTTTACATATAGTATCTACTTGTTGCCTTCCCGGTTCATAATTTTTGTTGTTCGTTGTTCGGGAACACTGTTCATTAATGGCTTTCTCTATACTGAGATTTGTGTTTCAGTTAATGGCATAGATTTGGATATTAGTGTATTGGCCACAGCTTGAACTTGTGCTGGGTAACGTAGTGGCCCTTAAAATCGTCAGGTTTAACGCCCCTTAAATTTTTATGGGGCATTCAAAAAAATTTGGTTTATAAAATTCCATCTACAAATATAGAACATTTAGAATGCGTGCCACAGTTTAAGAAAAGATATTTTCAGAAAGGCTACAGTAAGAAGACAGGCAATAACAAAGGGACATATTGTAAATATTAAAAATTAGGTTAGCTGTTTTTATTTTTTTATTTAGCGACTGTTATAATTGGGCAATTAATTGTTAATTGTTTCACAGTTGTGTATAGTCATTTTCTAAACTTGCAAACATCCAAATTAGGGACAAGAAAATTTTCTGGCATAAGTTCAGTTTCATTAATCACAGAGGCACTTCATTTCTATGTTTTCCATGGAATACTCGATTTTTGTTTAACCAAATTTTCTTATATATCTTCGTATAATTTCAAACTTTTTGTATTATAACTACTGAATAAGGAAAGAAAATGAATGTTGTTTCCAATAACAGTTATTCTGCAAAATAAAAGCTTTTCAAATGTGCATGCAAATACGTATGCTCTTGGAAAAAAATGATGTTACAATCACCATTTTGAAAAAACAAATACAATACCTTAGACATTCATTTAATACTCTCTATCCATATTTTGATTGCACTTCCCATTCCCATTTTCCCATAATAAGACAGGGTGTTCAGTTTTTGGGACATCCTATACATGTATATCTCGATATTATTAATTCCAAAATAAAACAAATTAATCTTATCGGTTCTCAATATAAAATAAGCTGCTCTGAGGATATTTTAAATCCAATGGGTTATTGACGTAGTTTTTCTATTTTGTAGTCTGGCTTTCAATCAAGCAATTATATTTACATAATAATAAAGTCAAAATTGATATAAATGCCGGAACTGGGAAGCTATTCACAGAGTTAATTTACACTCAGGTCCTTTAACGTGTTTTAGCTAAATCTCTATTATATATTAGCCCAGCGTTTATTCTATTATATATAGTATAGCCCAGCGTTTATACAACTTATTTTAAGTGTTAAATAATTTCAATTAAAACCGATGTATAGTCAGTCTTCCATTAAAGAAACAGTTTACATAATAAATTACTATTTGCAATTACCTATCGCGCATTGTTTAATTTAAACTTTTATTTGATATTTGGGAAATTTATTGTGTAAACTAAATTGGTATTAAATAAAATTTCCATTCTACATTGTGGGGAAGTATAAATATTTGTATAAAATTGCGGTATATAAATATGCTGTAATTCCTGAATGATTAAACATTAAAACAAAACACGGTTTAATATTTTAAATAACTAAAACACAAATAGCAGTTTTAATATTCATATTGCGTATCTACAGGTCGGCGTAAAAAATCTGGCGAATATAAAATAGTTTAACCTTTCCTAAAAATGAATTATATCTAAAATTAAATATAATGGATTTTCAGCCGTATCTTCATAATTAAATGAAAGCAACAGTAAATATTGTCGAATGAATATTCGGAACAAACTAAAATTCTTTCTTGGGGTACGCCAAATATAGGGCCCGCTACTATTTCTTATAAAGGGTGTTTTAAAAAAAATGCGAAAAACTTAAGTTGAGTTCATTTTAAGAAAAAAAATTCATATGAACATATGTCCTAAACCTCATAACTTTTGTGATATAGGGTGTTAAACTTTTCAGAAATGTTTTAATATTTGGCATACCATTTTAGATATCTTCGTGAAATTTGGTACACATTTTCTACGCATCAAGACACATTTTCTGGTGTACAACATTTTTTTATGTCTACCAGTGGCGACTTGAGAAAAGTACCAGGAAAATTATAGCGGAATTAAATACTGATGCATCAACTGCATGGAGGATATTAAAAGAACTGCAGTTATATCATTACCATATACAGAAGGTTCAAGCTCTCTCACCAAGAGATTTCGAATCCTAGAATGTTTTTTTCACAATGGTTTAACCGAATGAATATCGATAATCCCTTTTTTTGTTCAAAAATTCTCTTTTCGCACAATACATTTCAAAACTTTTATAACAGGCATGTATGGGCTGAAGATAATCCATATACAATAACAGAATTTAGACATGAATATCAGTTTTTCCGTAAAGTTTGGATAGGAATTGTCGATAAACATTCAATTTGGCCACATTTTCTACTTCTAAGATTAACTGGTGAGTCATATTTTTATTTTCTACTACAAAATTTACCTCTGAAAACTAGAAGAGATCTGTATTATATGCATGAGGGTGCCCCAGCACATTTCAGCTTAAATGTGCGAAGGTACTTACTTACGAAAACCGCTGGATAGGAAGAGGTGGGCCTCGTCTTTGGCCGCCGCGATCCCCAGATATCTGAAAGAATTAGTTTACACTACCCCAGTATGGTATATCGAAGACCTGAGAAATCGCATAATTGCATCATGTGATGTTATAATAAGTAATCCTGGCATATTTCAGCGTATTAGAGGCTCAACGATGCGTAGAATAAATGCGTCTATTATATCGCAAGGCAAGTATTTTCAGCACTTGCTATAAAAAATGTGCTCGCTACTGCGTAGGACGTTGTGTTTTTATTTGAGTTTGTTTAAATTATTCTTTATTAAATAATTTTTTTAAAGAACGATTTTATTCATACTTTATGCATTAATACATAGAGAATAGGTTAGTTTAAAATATGTTTGTTAATTATTTTTAAAATAAAATGAAACTGTGATTGAAAGCAGCCAACTAGATTATTGAGATTTCCTAAAATAAACTCGAAAATAAATGTCTTTGTCTTTTCTTTAAATTTAGTTACCAAGAATAATAGGGGTAGTCTATTTTAACCCCTTCCACTTATACACAGATAGTGTGTTTTTATAGTAGTAATATTCCCATAAAATATTTATTATTCTATCGCTTTTCGTTTTTTTGACCCAACCTATTATAGCAAACATGCCCTTTATTTTGAACAAGGAATATCAAATTCAAATTCCCTATTCCGCTTCCTAAATGTTTAGTCTTTCTAGGGTTTAGAATTTTGCTTAGCAAAACTTCCAAAATTCCGACATTTTGCTAAATAACTTTTAAACGGATCATCTGACGAGAAAAACTCAAGACGTAATTTTTATGTAAAAATATCTAAGCTATCCAAATGAAAAAATGTCAGTGGCGTATCATTTTTTTCTGCAAAAATATGCAATACAAATCCCGTACGGATGCCACTAGTAGAAATAAAAAAAATATTGTACACCAGATGTCCCTTGATACGTAGAAAATGTGTACTACATTTCACGAAGATATCTAGAATGGTATCCCAAATATTAAAAAAAAAAAAGATTTTTTTCTGAAAAGTTTAATACCCTGTATCTCAAAAGTTTAGGTTTAGGACATGTTCATATGAAGTTTTTTTTTAATGAACTCAAGAATCACCCCCTTAAGTTTTTCGTTGTTTTGAAACACCTTGTATATACATCTAATATACTTAAGCCATTCTGCAAAGTTCATAAAATTTTCCGATAATACTCAGCTTTGATGTCGGGGATTAGCGAGACACGGAAGAAAGTGTGAATGATAATATTGAAACTTTAAATGAGCTTGCTCTAAAACATAACTTTAATCCATTAAAATCCTGTTTATTATTGTTTGGCAATAAAAATAATATCGACTTGACTGGAATTTGTTGATAGCACTAATTCCTGATTTTATATTAAATACACATTACAGTTTAAAGAGCATTTAAAAAAGGTTTTCTAAAAACGTTATATAGCGTTAAAGGTACGATAGCAGACCGGAAAACAAAAAAATCGGTAAATTTCCTTTACCCGGAGCTTCCTTCGTTATGAATCTTTCTTTTTATTAGGAATAGTAAAGTATAACCCAATTTAGTTCGGAACATAGTCATTTAGTATACTGTCTTTTCAAATATTTTTATTGCGCGCCATTTTGTCCCACAATATCGAAATCGTACCAATATTTTACCAGTTTCTACCTATGCTACAATTATTTTTTGGTCAAGATTTAAAATAAATCGATTTTTTTACACAGATTTTTTAAGACCGCTATTTGCATCGTCATTTTGAATTCATATACAGTTAATCCCTGTATTACATTCAGTTTTGCTGCAAGATAGTCAGCCAATTGAATAAGAAGATTTTTTACATTAATTTTTTAGACATTTCTTTGAATTCGTACCAGTTTATCTTTATATCACACTTAATGGATGCCCAAAATTTAAAATCTAGTTTTTCTAACTAATTTTTTTTTTAAAATGTATATGCCGCCATTTTGTTTTATTGACTTTGATTCATACCAAAGTATTACAGGTTGATCCCTTGAATTTTGTGCAAAATTTGAGGTAAGTTGAATAATTTGTTTTTTAGTAATAATTTTTTTGACGTTTCACTCGGCTGCTATTTTGTTCAGGCATATTGGTTTTTTACCAAAATAATACCAGTTCATCCCTACATCACCCTTAATTTTTGGCCAAAATATGAAGTAAATCATTTAAGTAGTTTTTAGCTGCGCCATGATCCGATAGACAGGCTGACAGACCGACAGACAGACAAATGGAATTAAAAAAAACATATTTTTTGGCATCTAGGGACGCTAAAGATATAAAAAACTTGCAATTTTTTTCACGTTTACAAACATTTCATTTGTCAGCCATTTTGCTCCGGCAGAATTGGTACCACAATGAAATTGAAAATTTGAAATTAATCTACTAAGTAGTTTTTTTAGTTTCATTTTTTAAATATTTTATCAAGCCACCATTTTACCAGTTCATTCCTATGTAACACTTGCCTTTTTTGCAAAATTTGAGGTAAACTAGATAATTAGTTTTTTTAGTAATTTTTTTTACGTTTCACTAGGCCGCTATATTGGATTTTTACCAAAACATTACCATGTCATTCCCATATGACCCTCAAATTTTGAAGTCAATCTGATGAGTAATTTTAAGCTATGCCGCGAACTGACTGTCAGACAGCTGACAGGCAAACCGACACAAGAACCGACGGAATTGATATTTGGCACCTTGGGACGCTAAAACGTGCGGATATGGACGTTATATAAGTACCACAATTTTACTAGTTCATCCATTATTAGTTATAGCACACAATTTAAAATCAGTCCATTAAGTAGTTTTTTTAGGCTGAATTTTTAAATATTTTATTAAGCTGTCATTTTGTTCCGCCAGCTTGGATTCGTAACAAAATTGTATTAATTAATTCCTACATAATCTTTTTTGCAAAATTTAAGATAAATCGGGTAAATAGTTTTCTAGTAATAATTTTTTACCATATTGGATTTTCACCAAAATGTTACTGTATGTATTATTTATATAAGTATTTTAAGACATAGCCACCAGTGTCCGTGTTGCTTATATTTTATCTTTTAACGCCTTTATTTTTCATAAGTTTATTTTGTGTTTTTTTTTCCTTTTTAACTAATGTTTTGTAATCTTTTATATACACACATATATTTAGCGCTTTGTTAACGAGGCTTTGTGATTGTGTCAATGTATTTTATTTCGACAGTCAGACTAATTCTTGTATATAGAAACTTTAAAATTCCACCATGGCTCTCATTTATAAACAACCACGTAGAAAACGGGGGACAAGAAGCTCAGAGGTGAAGGTTGCTTTCCCATGATTTTGGGTTGGGGGCAAAAAAAGTAACATATTTTAAAAATAAAAATGTTGATCAAGTTGGTTGCAACATGGAGTTTTTGTTATGGAGTCTTCAGTTTAGCTGCTGAAGTTAAACCGAAACGTATATGATTTACTTTTACTAGTTTTCTAGATCTTTTTGTTATATTGCGCAAAGACCATACAAAAGTCAAAGAACGCGCTTAACATTGGATTAGAAAACTATCATATTGGTAGTTTTTATGTGTTACTTAGCTGCACTGTATTAAAACCTTGATTCGTTTTTGTTATTTTTTTGCTGACTGGTATGGGATGCGGGATTTCTACTCTTCCTTCCCTTGGAATGATGTTTGTTTCTCTACGAACGATTCTTCCGAGATCTATTCTCAAATCTCGAATGTAATCCAATAAGGTATAGAAATCTTTATATCTACCATACTTTATTAAAACTTTAAAACCTCACAAAAATGAACCTTGATATTCAAAATCCTGCGATAATGCCAGCATACTTTTCAAAGCCAAAAATATCTTTAATTAATTATATTATATATTATTAATAATATACCCATATAAGCAAAATTCTTTCTTGCCAAAATGGGGCAAAACTTTTGTAACAGGTCCTTTCCCCTCCCCCCCCCAAACTTTTGGTGATGAAATCGTCTCCACTTCCAAAGCAAAAGCTGAGCTTTTTGCCAAATAATTCACCGCAAACTCTACTTTAATCCCTCCTCTCCACTTCTCTCTTCCATCAGTATTAGCGTTGCCATACAATATGCACGAAATTACCTTCAAAGTTAAAAAGATCTGACATATTCTTAAAATACTTAATACCAAAAAGTCCCCTGACCTTGATGATATTCCGGCCAGAGTCCTAAGTATGCTTCTGAATTGGCCCCTATTCACGCCAGAATATTCAAAATGTCAACCACTAAAAATCCAGAGCAGATCTTCTTACCTTTGTAACCCACAACTGGAATAAGTCTATCGAATTCCACGGAAAAGCCCAAATTATTGCCGTCGACATAACCAAAGCATTTGATTAAGTTTAGCATGACGCACTTCGTAACATTTTTCCTGCCTATGGCCTTCCTCCAAAACTTTGTACTTGGATTGTCAGTTTTCTTTCCAATTTTAATATTTCGATAGTGGTTGACGGTCATTCATTAAACTTTCACCAAATCAACGCAAGCGTTCCACAGATTTAGTGTTGACATCTACCCTATTTCTCCTGCACATCAATGACCTGCTTTCTACTACACGCAATTCTATCCACAGCTATGCTGAACATAGCACACTCTACTCCAGTATATAATTTCCCAAATCTATCACCAAGATTGCAATTGATGATAGGCGTAAAGTAATGGCTTTATCCCTAACCGAGGACTTCACTAAAATTATAGAATGGAGAGCAAAGAACTTTGTCAATTGTCAAGACACAATCTTGTTTACTATCTCACAAAGTATCTCCCAGTACCTACACCATTCAAACGAATAATTAAATACTTGAAGCCATTGATTCCTTTAGCCTAGTCGGTATCAATTTTCAGAAAGATCTTCGCGGGCATGATCACATCACCTCAATTGCCACAACAACCACGAAGAAATTGGGTTTTCTTTTCCGAGCTCGAGCATACTTTTTTTCTGCTATCCTGTTTACCCTTTACACTTCGCAAATCAGATCCCTTCCTTGGGTATTGTTCATACATATGGGGAGCAGCCTATATTTTAATTCGTATTATTCTTGACTCTGTCCAAAGAAGAGCTATTCGTCTGATTGATGATAAAAACCTCACAAGGAAGCTTGCATCACTAGAGCATCGTCGAATTGTGGGCGATCTGTCTCTGTTTTACAGATACTACCACGGATTCTGTTCTGATGAAATATCATCTATTATGCCCTCCTTAGTCATTCCTGCCAGGAGGCACGACCATATACCCAAATGTACCCCTTCACAGTCCAGCTGCATTATGCTCTTTTATTCTCAGAGTGTCCCGAATATGGAATGTGTTGGCAGCAAATGCCTTTCCTTCTTTTCCTAATCCTAAATCCCGCACCAATAAACTTTCACTGTCTTTACTTAAATCAACCACGGTACCTAGTACTTAGGGTTCGTGGTCTGCTCATAGATAAAAAAAAATAATAATAAAGTGGTGCTTTCTTTCAGTGACGAATGTTGTTTAAGGCCGCGTGGACACGCGCTCTTCCTGAAAGACAGCAACGTAACACACAATTTAAATTTCTCTCAGCTCCTATCGCTAATTATCCGGTTTCGCTGACACGTGAAAATATTCAGACGTTCCAATGCTACGGTAACATAGTGAATATTATAGGCTGCGGTGGTACGATGGCTAATAACTATAGCTAATAATTTGTGATTTACACTTCTTGAGTTAAGGTGCACATATGGAGGTCGTTTAGAATTTGGGTTTGGGTAATCCGTTTGCGAACTGTGTGGTCGATAATTATTGATATTGTAAATTATTTGTAATTGTTTTCTAATCGAGTTAAATTTAATAAGTTAAGGGACAATATGATATACAGGTCAAAAGAAACAAAAGCCGATTCTAGAATAGAATTTAATTGACTAAGGAAAAAAATATCTATACCGTCTTTCTCAAAATAAGAAACCCTAGGTCTTCTTGCTCCCCTTAATTACTTCATAGCGTTTGCTGTACTGGGTGGGGTAAATATTTTATTGCAAATTAGTTTTGTGTATTGAGAAATTATTGTTTTATTATAAATTTTAGAAATAATTATTACTTGTTTAAAATTTTGTAGTGCTTTTGATTCAGCTCTGAGAGGCTGCGGTGAAGGGGAATCCTCTGAAAATCAAGGAGTATTTAGAGAATTGCCTGTAAATAATTTTACTAGAGAATTAGAAAATATACTAAGAGAACATATGCAACCAATAACAAAATGGCGGCCAAATAAAGAAAAAACAATGTAAAAAATCTCTTCATTAAAATTGACTTCAAAATATGAACCAAAATAAAATGTGACTCATTTACAGGAATAAACTGGTACGAACTAAACATCATGGAACAAAATGGCGGTCTTAAAAAAATCCTTATTCATTTTATTTTGAATTATGCTCAAAATTCAATTGTGGCATAACTAGAAACTGGTAAAATGTTGTTACGAATTAAGTAAATTGAAATTTACTGATTTTTTCAGTTACAAATAAGTAGCCGATACTCATATTTTTTAGTATAAAATGCACCAGGGAAATACTCATAGAATTTACCCTCTAGTAAATAGATCAGTTTTTACATCATGGCAGCCAGCATCTTGCTTTTGGCAAACTTCTTTTGGTGGGTTTATCAACATAAAAATTTCGATTTAGATTGTTAAAAAAAAATGGTACTTATATTAGTATTTGTTTTATTATTACGCATGTTTTTCCCAGTCAATAAAAAATTATTAATTACACACTAAGGTAATATGTAAAAAATGCATATCCAGTCTAAAAAAAAATGCTTCTAAATATTCATTAAACATGGCCATGTTTGTATAACTGTTTAAGTGCAAAGCGAAATGTAATAAAAATTTTATAGCAAATAAAAACATGACACGAAGATTATAAATAGATTTCATCACAGCGTGTTAGGCTTGAGATTGATATTTTTTAAACATTATTCTTGTATCCCTACTGATTCCGCGTTTGATTTCTTTTAATAATTTTGTTATAAAAGGTAGTTAATTAATAAATCAGTTCTGTTAAAAGCGCATTTTCCAGTGTAAATTTAATTTTTTTTTATTTCCAAATAGAGGCAAATTATAATCGGTTAGTCTTAAAACTATCAAACACAGAATTTGCCTAAAATCAGATTCTCGGCGATTTATTTATGATAATACATTTATCTATTTTAAATTTTAACGTATTGCTAAGGCTCTGTCAAGTACAAAGTTACAAATATACTGCCGGAAATACTCCAAGGAAATTTTTACTGGAAATTCAAAATGAAATATTTTCAAAACGGATGACGATTTTGAGTTACAGTTTTCGGCCTTTGTTTGACTAATTCCTAGATAAGGACAGTTTCAGGACTCCATTGCAATCGTCTTATACAGGGTGTTAGATAAGGGCCTGACATTTTTTGAAAAGTTTGTTCGACCAGAACTCTTACTGTGGAAGATTTCTTTTTCTATTTGCAGAACCAGAATAATCTAGAGCTAGGTACAAAAAATAATTTCCAGATGTTTTGATATTCGATTGATTTTTTTAAAATGGTCTGTCGAACAAAGCCCACTTATGGCAATCAGATTCAGTATGGTCTATCAGATAATGAACAGGTTTGGCACCTTTAAGTATTCCAGCATGAATATTGTATGCACCAAAAACTCTACCGATGCTCCGTAAGGTAGGTAGATCCAGATTTTTCCTACCCACTGTATTATTGGGACATATACTCTCAGTTATCAAAAATAACGTGTGAAACTGTATTTTATCGAGAAAAAGAGAATTATATTAATGATAAAAGACGATTTTTCATTTTTTATTAAGAAAATTTTTTAAATATATGTGAACGAACTAGAGCAATTTTTAAATGTAAATAAACTGTTTCGGTGAAAATGTTTATTATTACTAAAACTGGCATTAGAAGCAACATAGAATGCAAGATTGATATAAAAAAACCAAACCCAACAAATCACTATTTAACGTCCACCTCTTAGTTTTTGGTGAACCCTGTATACAATATTCATGTTGGAAAATTTAAGGGTGTTCATAATCTGATAGATATACCTTTGATTACCATAAGTGGGCTTTGTTCAGCAGATTATATAAAAAATCAATTTTTCGAAAAATCCCCGTATATCGGAAACGAAGAAAAAATTTCAAAATCAAAAATAGATTTGTGCTATCGTACCTAGCTCTAGATTATTTCGGTTGCACAAGGAGAAAAAAAATCTGCCATAATAAGAGTTCTAGTCGAACAAACTTTTAAAAAAATGACAGGGTCTTATATAACCCCCTGTATAAGACGATTGTAATGGTGTTTTAAGGATGCCCTATCGGGCTGCATACTATGGATATTGTTCAAACAAAAGCTGAAGATCGCAACACTAAATCTTCATCCGTATGGAAAATGTTTTATTTTGAATTTCCAGTAAACATTTCCTTGGTGCACTTCGAAGTTCCAGCAGTTTATCTAAAACCATGTAAAATATACCTTTAATTCGCGTTTTTAAATTGAATATTGACAGTGTCGTATTCTGCCATAAATAACCTGTATACTTCAATTTTCCAGAATTTGATTGGTGGTGTACCAAAATACAAAGCAAATCCGCATTTTCTAAGTTCTGGCAGGTAAGCTTACAAACCTGGCACTTTTTGGGCATAACAACATACACAATTAGGCCACTATAATTAATTCGTTCTTGAAGGGTAGAAAATTTAAGATAAAAATAGGTAATATTGTAATAAGTCAAAAACTACTGTTCCTAATATAGACAAATTACATATTTCTGTATTTCTGGAAAGAAAAAAATGAGGAGAATCCAAAAATGTCAAAAAATACAGGGTGTCTCATTTAAAATAACAAAGTTGATGGTGATTGACCGATCGTTTTTTGTTTTTAAAATTGAAGCCATGTAAATCTTTAGGAAATTCCCTATAACTTTTGTAGGAACCATTTCTTTGTATCTTGAAAAAATAAACCTCTCAGGGGGTGGCAGATTATTAAAAATAACCCTGAACATATTACTAAATAACTCTCTTCAGAACTAAACAGATTTGATCGTTAATATCACTGATAACATTGATTATATTTCGTATTATTGATAAAGGCTGATACTGACATTTTGATCTTGAATTCACGTTAAAATAATACCAGTTATTACCTATCTCGCACTGGATTGCAGAAATCTGAGCGCAATTAAAAAGTAGTTTTAATACCTTATTTAATATCTTTTAAGCCCACCATTTTGTTTCGCCACAATATTATTTTACGAATATTTTACCAGTTTCTCTCTACACCAGACTGATTTTTCCGGAAAATTCGAAACTAATTGTATAAGTAGTTTATTTGTTATGATTATTTAAACATTATATTAAGTTGGAATTTTGTTCGTACAAAACATTTACCAGTTTATCCCTTAGATTAATGTTTGAGTATAGTTTACCAATTTTTAATCATGTTACAATTGCTTTGAACTTGAACTTAGTTGTACATTAAGTTTTTAGGTATGCCACAAACAGTAAACTGGCGGAAATGATAAGACATGTTTTTTTCTGTACGTACGAACGAAGTAAAACTGAGGGTTAACACAAATTAAAAGTGGTACATAATAATTTTTATAGTTTTTATAAGTTTATATGTCTCACAAAACATCGCCAGAAAAATATAATTTTAGTAATAAAAAAAATTAGGGTGTTTTTAAATTAATTGGACCATATATTTATTTCACGATGTGACATTGCAGCAGTTAATTTCTGTCTTGATCAGGCACCCCATGTTTGTGTTATCTTGGACATAAACAAATCTATTTGTTAGTAACAAACGACATTTTTATTTTTTTAGTATAGTCTTATTAATAGACTGTAATATCGTTTTTAGAATCCTAAGAGAATAACGGAGTGAATTTAAATTATCCCATCTATTGCATAAATCACATTATATATGCAGTATGGCAGGCCGATGGGGGTCACTGATAGAAGGTTCATTAGTCTAGTGAAAGAGCCATATGTTTAGTCAAATACAAAATAAAGCTTTTGACCTTGAAAAAACGCGTTGTCATTTATTAAAAAAAACATTATTGAAAAAAGACGTATCTAAATTTCAGAATATTGGACAATCTGCAGTCAATTTAAAAAAAAAGATATTTTTCTTTCCGATAATCCTAACGAAAAAACAACATACTTTTCCTCGAGACATTATTTTCTTCGTTGGTTAATAAGACATTGAAAATTACTGGGATTGGACCATGTTAAAATGAAATCACTTTCCGACGTTTCGCCTTCGATTGAACAAGGCATCTTTAAGGTTCTTTACTTCACTAGATCGGAACACTGAATGAGTTCGAAGAGACTTAGGCCGCCGGCTATTTATATTCGACCTGTGTTTATCGAACCGTGACTCGGTGTAACGATCGGTTTCCACGTATGATGTAGACTGAGCCCGTATTTCTATTGAAATTGTTAGGATGCTCATACATTTCAATAGATTCTCTACTTTTCCGTTTATACAATCCCGAAACCGATGCAAGAACTTTGGTTTCCTTTACATTTATGACATGTCCAGTGGAATGTTGGCCTTCAGATAGAGCAGATTGTACAATTTGTTTCTTTCTGATATATCGTTCTTATACCATAAGTCTAGTCGATATGGATCGTCCGGTTTCTCCAATATAGACATCAGCCCAGGAACAAGGAATCGCGTATACTCATTCCGTTTGGAAAGGAATAATGTCCTTTGACGATCGCAAACATTGTCCAATTTTCCTGTGTATCTTGAAGATTGTACGTATGTTGGACCGGAAAAGTAACATTGCAAACTTGTCTGTAGTTACGTGTATGTAAGAATTACACTTCCTGTCGGTAATTCCTTATTAGTATCATTTCGTAGAGTAGGATTAATATATTTACTAATCGATCGTCTAATATCCTCAGTGCAATAGAAACAGTTTCTCTGTTTCCGATTGTAAAGAATTTTGGTCAGAAATCGCGAGAGCTCTGTAAAGCAAAGAATTAGTAACTGATTGCTTTTGTGCTGGATGGTAATGGGAATTTGTATTTACGTATCTGTTCCTATGCGTTGATTTTCTATATACAGAGTGTCCTAAGGAACCATCCCCTTTCCTTTATACAAGAACATCTAGAAAGGGAATCGTACTTTCTGATTCAATTTCCATTGTAAATTTTATGTTAGCATGTTGTTGATTCGGATGATCAAGATAACAGAGAGGTTTTCTCGATCATACGGCCATATTACAAAAGTGCCGTCTACATATCTGAATCATGATTTTGACTTTAATAGGGAATACTCTAAGGCTTCCTCCTCAAAAGTTTCCATAGTGATATTGGCTACCACTGGTGACAGCGGAGATCCCATGGCTACTCTTGAGGTTTGTTCATAAAAATGTTCTTGAAAAACAAAATGTGTTGAGATGAGACATGCTTTAATTAGATCTAAAAGTGAGTTGTCAATATTATTATGGTAAAAAAAGTCTGATATTATGGAAATTGAATCTATTATAGGCACATTCGTATATAGTGATTCTACATCGAAATTGACTAAGATATCTTTGGGATCTAATTGGAATGCTTTTAGTTTTTATAGAAAATGCGTAGATTTTTTAATATATGAATGTGTTTTTCTTCTAAAATTATTAAGAATATTTGAAAGATATTTGCCGACTTTGTAAGTAAAAGACCCTATTGCACTGACGATAGGGCGAAGTGGTACATTAACCTTGTGTATTTTAGGTAGTCCGTAGAACCGTGGGATCCCTGAGCCGCTTAGCCTTAACATCTTCTCCTCTGCTGGTAGATTGGATGTGTGTTTAAGTTTGGTTATCCGTCTCTCAATTTTGTTGGTCATATCTACTTAACGTGCTATGTTATGACATTGAAAAGTCAAAGCATTTTAGAGCGACTCCAGTATCCTCTAAAATAAATCTATCTGGATCGCAAAACGTGTTTCCTGTGATCTTTTTTATACCTCCACTTTATTTATTACTTTAGAGAGTTATTTCTATTATATTTGCAAACAAACTATAGCAAATGTACCACTCATTTTGTACTAATCGAATAAGTAGAACTGATTCAGATGTGGACTGAATATGTCAAATTAATACAAAAAGTTAAATTCTTGAAAGTCTGTCCAGGATAAATTAATACCGTTTGTCACCCTAAAATAGTTTAAATATCTATCTAACACCATGCATACACGACACTAAAATTACGCTACTGACTGACATCTGTTTACAGATTGGTGTATTCTGTTTGATTAAATAGCATTCTGCTCTAAACGTCTTATCACAAATATTTTCATTTCTTTATTGTTGATCTTTGTTTACTATGGGAACATAAGTATATATAAATAATTAGTGTTGAAAGGAGCTAACCGTTATTTAAAATAAATTCACTTTGATAATGGAAATAAATGAAAATACTTGTTTAGTAAAGAAATGATAATATTTAAGTAAAACTGGTCACTTTGTTAAATTCTTTAAAATGTAAACTAAATGAAAATTCTAAAACCACGAGACCATGAGTAGCCGGCATCAAACTGCAAAATGTTCAAACTAGAGAACAAATATCTTATGGTATGATCAGGTCTTGTTGAATTATCTATATATTTAAAACTCTAAGCCAGATTTTTCAGCAATTTTAAGAGAGAATTGTATTACACCAATTTACATGATTTTTTTTTTGAAATGATCGTCTGGTTACCGAGACCTTTCAACACTATTTTTTGTATTGTTTTATTGCTAATTTTTTCTATAAAACCAATATGTTTTTCTTCAATTACATTTCTAGACGATGTGGTGAAGGCGACCCATATTTTTATAAATCCACTGGAAACTCATCGTGTCATCTTACAGAAAAGGCAGAACATGGTCTGCCGGACCAGCTAGTATATAATAAAATAATTTTATCGGCATCGTTAAATGGAGAAGATATTTCTGATATCGTATTTTTACTATATATATTCAATTTTTTAAGAGTGTCCCAAGCACATGCATTATTTATATTCGAATTTAAGAATTCTTTTTGTCTTCTAAAAATGTCTAATTTTTCACGAGTTTTGATTCTTTTATATCTACTGAAACTCTTATTATTGTACCTAATTAACATCCATGGTTTGCTTGGATCCTTAAATGAGGCAGACGTTAGTGGATAATGTATGCTCAAAAAACTAGCAAGTTTTTATTTAATAATATAACCTTATCATCGACATTGTCTGAATGTTAAATATTCGCCCAGGGAATATATCTTAAACCATCAGTTTTGCTGTTTTATGTCAATAATTTTATCATTTTTATGTAAGCGTCGTTTTACTAAGTGTTTAGCACCGAAATACAAATTTTAATTATTTTGTTCGGGTCGCCTATAAACACTTCCCAAAACAAAATTTACATTTCGATGCTTAATTGAAATCCATATTTCCTCTAAATTACTATTCGTCCCCACAAGTGTTTACTAAACAGCGTTCCTAACATAAATAGCAACTCTACTTTCTCTCATTCCATTTTGTACATAAAGCACTGTTCTGGATACCTCGTATAGCCACGTCTCAATAAGACCAACTATGTCGTAATCGTTTTCTCTTATATAATCCAAAAACTCTCAGAAATAAGTTTACAAAGAACGGATATTAATATGGCATACCCCCTTGTTTACAAAAAAAAAAAAAATAGGTGATATAGATACACATAACCAATGGACAAATCCTAATGAGCAACATAAGTAACGCAACAAATAGGATCGCGAATTATTCATCGAAAAATTTCCGGGGAAGTTTTTCGATGAACACCAACTCCACTGAAATGCCTAAGGTGGGCTCTTTTTATCTGATTAAGCCTACTACAATGACCCAAATCTGTAAAAAGTTCTGATCTTGCTTTTAGTAACGTAATTGTTGTAATTTGTATATTTCTTGGTGCTTTTAAGTAAAATTTCTATTACATAAATGTTCATTGTTTTTGATCATAAAATTATTTAAAACATAATTTATAAAAGTTACAATTTCGTTTTATGATCATAAAATTATATATAAACATTTTTAACTTTTTTATTTATCTGTTCTTATAAATATTAATATGTAGGTGTATTTAAGAAAGCTGATGATTCTAATGTTTTATTTTTTTCAGGTATGAACTCTTATGTATTGTTACTTCTGCCAAGATATTTGATGGAGCGCTTCAAAAACTAGGCATACAGGTTAGTTGGTGTTTTAGAACCAAAAGTTAAAAAAATATCGTTATAGATATTAGTCATTAATGTTGGTGTTGCCATTTTTGACAGTTTTAATGTATTCTCTGATTAATTTTACAAAAAAGAGGATACCCTTAGTTCAAGTAGATAAATTCAATTAGGGATGTCAATCCCGAAGGGTTTTCTTATTCCTGGGATTTTCGAGATTGCTTGCATAATCCTGGGATCTCGGGATTAGACATCGGAAAAAAAACAATATTCACATTTAATAACTTTTTGTGTTAAGTTAAAACGTAGAAATTAACCTAAAATAATTTTTAACAAATTTAAAGATGTGTGTAAATGTAAATACAAAATATTAGTGCGTCTAAAGTTTCGTCTCCCAACCTGGAACGTATTTTGTTACAAAAAAACTCTACGGAAGAAAATCATCCCCAAGCGTGGAAGCTTGTGAGCTTGTGAGCTAAATAGTTATAAGAAATTCAAAGGTTTTTATGCTGTTCGATGTTCCGAACTTTTTTAAAGTGTTTTGCAATTAAACCCTTAACGGTTCTTTTGTTGTTTTCAGAATTTCTGCAATCACCTTCGTCGCTGATCTCTGTTTCATATTGACTAGTAGATGCTTAAATTGATTGACGTTCCTGAAAATATCGGAGTATAAAAAAAGTTCGTAAAGTTTTTGGCGTGAGTCTGCTAGCTCACTAGTAGCGCAGTTGGCTTTCATTGCAGAAGCCATGTGTGCTATCCTCGTTGGGTGATTTTTTTTTATCAAAACCCATAATTTTGTATCTATTTATGTTTTAAATATCTGAGTGCGTTTTGGTCAGCCCTGGCTAGCAGTTTGCTAAAGACGCATTCACCAATACATTTTTAATATATATGGCGAACATATAATGAGAAAAGCACTTAAGGGGTGGAAGGGAAGAATTTCAGTTGCTGGTAAAAAGATCTCTAATATTCGGTACGCGGACCACTTTAATTGGTGCTACTGAGGAGAAAATAGTTACATTCTTACAACGAGTAGAAATAGAGAGTGGAAATGTAGGACTCAAAATAAACAAACAAAATACAAAAATGTAATGGACAACGAAATTCTGTACATTTAACAGAGACGTTGGATGGTTTCGAACGAGTGTATCTGAGATCGATTAGTAGTAACCAAGGACATTGTAAACGAAGGTTAAAAAGCGAATAGGAATGGCAAAGGGCGCTATGAACAGGTTGACACGAATATTGAAAGTAAGATTTATTTCCAAAAAAATCAAAATTACTTGTTCGCTCACTTCTTATACAACGCTCAACATTTCGGGCAACTGAAAATAGACGGCTGCTAGAACAAATGCATCTATACTATATGAACTTAATAGTCAGACAAGACTTTCCTCCCTCTGCCTGCAGTGCTTTATGCAGTTCTTTGGCCACATAGCCCGTAAAAACGGGGACAACCTGGAGAGGTTGATAATAATAGGAAGCGAGGAATGATGCAGATATTATGGTCAGATGTGCAGACCAAGTGCAGCAAACCATCAGTATGTAATTCTACATAATTGCTACAAAAACCGCCATAATTACACTAATAGAATAAGGCTGGTGTCTCGGGAAAGTTGCCAATTATTTTGGTATAGCTAAGATCACTGGCTAGAGAATCATAAGAATCGTAAAGAAATAACGTGAGGAACATACCTTGGAAAGATCGGCAAAAACGAATGAAAATGATGCATTCTTAGTAGACTTCTTAAGATAAAATCCATTTGAAACGGCTGTATCAACGTGTATATTTAATACAATGTTTCATCATAAGAAATAGAGCAGTTTCCCAAAATCTTTCTAAAATTCCAGTGATAAAGAACAAAGAGCTCGGGTTTGCCTTAGAATATTTGTCACAAAATGCAGATTTTTGGGGAAAAGGTGATACTTTTTGACGAAAAAGTCTTTCAGTCTACTTGTAATTGGTAAATTCGCGTCTGCCGACCTGCAAATTTTCGGTATGGCCCAAATTACACTCAAAACAAGCATATTAGTGGCCGTTTTTCAGTTAGAGTTAGGGCTTAGATAAGCGCCCAAGATCCAGGATTTTTTTTATTTCCCCAAAAATTAAAATTGTATGCGAATTTTGGTATTAGTGAATTTAATATATGTCTTTGAAAGTAACTTAATATAAAACAAATCCTTCAGTTACGCAAAATACCTTTAAAACCACTCAACCCGTATAGTTGTAACCTAGATAACAGGTAAAGACAGAAGTCCTTATTACCAAAATATCATAAAATGAGGTTATACTGATTTGACACCGTACGGATTTTTCTGACGCTAACTGTACCTAACCCTAGCAGATTTTAGCTAAAAATAAAATGGATAAAGATCCGACAGATATATTTCAAAAAATGATTAAAAATGCAATAAAAGAAAGTACTTTATTTAGTGACAAAATAAAATACAGTTTAACGTTAATGAACCTACAAGCATCGAAGCTATATTCTTTTATTAAGTTACACAAAGACAATATGCCTATTTGGCCAGTAGTGTCGTATTTAACAGCTCCAGCACACCGGGTATCTAACAAATTAATAGAAATTATTAGTAAATTTTGTAACTTTAAGCTTAAATATAGTATAAAACACAACCTTGAATTAATTAATAATATTAAAGATATAAAAATTCCAAATAACGCTATTTTAATTCCTTTGGATGTGCAAAACATATTTTATCTATAGTAGCTATGAACTAACTGGACAATGTCAAACCTATTGTTAAGAATGACATATTAGATTTGTTGGCAGTGTGCCTTGATCAAAATTATTTTGAATTTAATGGCTTATTCTATTTAGGTAAGGAAGGTTTAAAAATGGGTAACCCATTAAGTACTATTTAACTGAAATATTTCTTGATAACTTAGAACAAATAATAGATAATCACCCTGAACGAGGCAAGTTTATTTATTGGTACATATACGTTAACGATATTTTGGCTTGTTTCACAGGCACACAGAAACAACTTAACCTCTTTCTAAATACTATTAATAAATTACGTAAAAATTAAAGATTTTCTTTAAAATTAGAACAAAATAAGTCCATAAACCTTTTATATTTAAAAATCAGGAACATTAATAATATACATGAAAATGTATCATAAACCATCCTATACAGATATAACAATACATAATACATCAAACCACCCATTTACACATAATATGGCAGCTTTTCATAGTTTTCATGGTTATGCCGCAACCATAATAAAGAAAATCGCAAATAAAAGATAATATGAAAAAGCGCTCAATGGAAAAATTAGCACTGAAATAGAGAAATATCTTAAAAAAACAAATCATAAACTGGCTTTTTGTACCAATAATACTTTAGATAGATATATTAAAAGTAACAAGTCTAATACAAATAAGGACCAAAAATCAGGGATATGAATTAAAATGTGGTTCTTGCGAATATGTATATATTGGTCAAACGGGTAGATTTTTTATAAACGTATCAAAGAACACCAAACATCATATATTAAACAAAAAACTAATTCTAAATATTCAAACAAATCAAACGTTGCACTCAGCCAATAAAAGTTACAAGTTAAATTACTTAGAAATTAATAAGAGGGAAAACGATAAATTGTATTGAACGATCAAATGGACCTTAACGGTTCCCCACTGTTAAATCTTTATAGCTAAAATCTGCTAGGGTTAGGTAGGTAGACTCTTTTATTACTCTCTCTGTTTATTACATGTTAAAAATCTTGTTTTAGTACCAGTCTTAAGTTGGTTTTTGAAAAAGACACAGTGTGTCGAAACAGCTGTCAAACGAAAATAAATTAGTGGAAATTTCTAAACAAATATTGTTTGTTTATTTATTATACTAGTAAAAACATTAAAGCTGTCATTTGTTCTAAGTTCACATTCTAAAGTTTTCTAAATATTATTTTGTATCCGAAAATTTTTATTTTCCATTTGACTAGTTGTCACAAACAGCTTTGTCCAATTTCTAATTCCATTGCTTGGCTATTTATTGAGCTCATGTTTAATTTTGTATCTGTTTTTTGAACCACTCTCTATATACTTTTGGCGACTGAATGTCTCCCACATTTGTCTGCCAAAATTAAAATTTGCGCATATCACACTGTATATATTTGTTTTTCTTTTCATTGTTACTGCATAACATACTGTACATATTTATTTTATTTTACATTTACTTTTTTAATCTAGGCTAATTATCTATTGCTATTGAGAAATGTAACAATTTGTAGGTACTTAGTTTTCTGTACATAATTGTGGGAATTTCCATCGGCATTTTCTAATTCTCTAAGTCTAATTTAGTTTTAAGGTTCTTCTATGCTATCCGTTAATTTTTATTTTTACAACACTTCTTTGTACGATTTTATGTTGTTGCACGTTCGATAATAGGAACCATCACCGATAGTGAACTGTTTATTGCATTTAGGGTTTATGATAGGAAAATACCGAAACGACTCTTCTTAGTAAAGCTTTCTCCAAATTCCCATTTTACTATCTGTAATGAATGTTTTTATTTTGACCATGGGAAAGTTTACGAAGATAAAAAAACCCTTTTTGCCAACGAATATTAGAGGGGGACTCTGTTACTTGCAAGAAGTCGGATGTGAATTTTGTTGTTCTAGTTCAATAGACTTATTTTATTTCATTTTAACAGTGTTTCAATAAACTCTCACAGTTCATATAAAAAAGGAATGTATTGGATATATAGCTAATCAAGCACACACATACGTTCCTAAATACTTTTTTATACTTTCTCATGTCATCGGAAGAAAATAATAATAAAGACATTTTATAGGAATATTTTTGCAAATGTATTAATATAAGCCGACATCAAATAATGTACACATATATCATTAATTCTCAATAAAAGCACACTCCCCTTACATATACTTACATATTTAAATTTGATTGTGTTTAAAAATTGGTTGAAACCGGTTAAAAATATAACGAGAAATGAAGAGGGAAAATGTAGGTTAGACATTTTAATAGACTTATGCAACGACATGCATATTCATCGAAGATTATAGCTATCTTTAATAAATCTCATAATTGATTTTTGTTTGTCACATCAATTTGCACATAGATAACTATTTATCTGCTTAGACAAAGTGGTTCTCGTCTTACAGGTAAAAGAACTCATTTCAGCATACCTAGTGGTCAAATTAATTTTTGATACATAGTTAGGAAACAAATATTTACAATTATACAGGTCAAGAAAAATCACTGAAAGATAAACTACTCGCAAGTACAGTGCAATTTTTTAAAACTAGCAGCAATTTAAATGACTATAACTTGTAAATAAATGATTTGCAAGCGGGTTTTTTACATTTTGTTAAAATTTTGAGTTTTAAAAGTTGCTTTGATCTGTTATATACGATGGGTAGAACAGAAGCAATATTTTTTACACAAACTTTGCTAAAAGCTTCAGTTTAAATGTATCTGCTTAATAAATAGGTTCTTAGAAAAGAAATCGATAAATTTCCTTTACCTAGAACTTCCCTCGTTATGATTATTTTCCTTTTATTAGGAATAGTGAAGTATTACCGATTTATTTCCGGACTTAGTCATTTAGTACCACATATAATATGCTGTCTTTTCAAAAATTTTTAATGGGCACCATTTTGTGTTGAACCAATATTTTATCAATTTCTACCTGACGCACTTGATTTCTGACAGAATTTAAAATAAATTAAAAAAATTGTTTTTACACTGAATTTTTTAAGATGGCAATTTTATTTCATGATGTTGAATTCGTACCAGTTTATCCAGCAATTAAAATTTGAAGTCATTTAAAAAAAAAATATTTCACGTTAATTTTAACATTTTATTTAATCGCTATTTTGTTCCGCCGTCTTGAATTCGCACCGTAATTTTACCAGTTTATATCTACGTTATACTTAATGCTTGCACAAAATTTAAATTAATCTAATACTTAGTTTTTTAGGCTCTTTTTTAAACATTTTATTAGGCCGCTGTTTTGTTTGGCAAAATACGACATGTTCCATTGCCATGTTCACTGGTGGTTTTGTTTTCCTAATATAGGTCTTGGTTTTAAATATACTTTAGTTACTTTATGGACGACAGACATATTGACAAATATTTTTCATAATGTGTGCCAGTAAAGTTCAGGTAAATTGCTTGACTAATATTAAGTATTTCTATTATTTTTATACAAACCAGTATGAAAAATGTAAATAATCAATTAATTTTTACTTTTAGTTATCTACTATAGTCAAAAGCAGTGTTATCGTGCGGGTCATACGATTTATCAACGACAAACTTTTTAAGTTTGTTTTTCTTTTATTCCGTGTAATCATATCCTCCGCATAAAATCCGGAAAATGAATTAGATAGACCTATGATATTTGCATATTTGTATAAATACCAGCAGTTGCAAAAATCTTTGAGCGATGTCACTTCAAAGTCATATTGACAAGTCAGTGACAAAATGAGTAATAGAAAACAATTTTTGGGTTTTTTGCATCCACAAGTGAAAAAAATGGTATTAAATCTAATAAAATATTACGAGAATGAAAATTCACCGACCAATATCCAGAAGACAGTATAAGCTCTGGGAATTGGTATAAGGACTGTGCAAAAAATTGTGCATGAAAAAAAGCATAATTTACTACCGAAGAAGATTAAGAAATGTACACGAAAAAAGCCAAAGACAGAAGACTTAAGTGACAATGTAAAAATGGATGTTCGTAATGCAATTTACGATTTATACACATCAAAAACTAATATAACCCTTCAAGTTTTAAAAGAAGCTTTAAAAATCGAGGCATATTGGAAATTGAACTAAAATCGTCAAAATTAATAAAAATGTTGAGGTTTCGATATAAAAAGGACTATAATCGAAGATATTTATGTGAGTTGCGACATATAGCAAGTCAGCGTATCCAGTTTTTAAACAATTACACGGAAAATGTTAATTCAAAATTTCGACTCGGATATTTTCTAATGGAGGTGGTTCGAAATTTTGGCAGGATGAGTCTGTAAGAGAAAAAAGGGATATTGGATGGGAAAATAGTTCATCATTTTGCATGCAGGTTCTTCAACAGGATTTCTCCCAGGTGCAAGTTTACTGTTTTCTTCAACATCCAAAAGTATGGACTACCATGATAATATGAACTGTGAACTGTTTGAAAAGTGGTTAAAAGAACAACTGATTCCATCATTCTGGACAATGCATCTTATCATTCAAAAATCTTAAATAAACAACCTACTTCATCCTGGAAGAAAAGTGATATTTATGACTGGGTAATAAAACAAAAACAAAATCCTTTACCCAATATGCTGAAACTAGAACTTCTTTTAATGGCAAAATCTATTAAAAAACCAACAATATATGCCGTAGATGAAATATTACTGGAAAATGGACATGAGGTTTTACGACTGCCGCCATACAATTGCCAGTTTAACGCAATAGAATAAATATGGGCTGGGGCAAAATCATATTACGAAAAACACGTGAACGATGGTCTTACATCAGATGAAGTGCAAATTGTTTGGCAAGATTCATTAAATTATATTACGCCGGAGTACTGGAAGAAATCTGTGGAACATGATCATTGCGCCATTTGAGGACGACTCAGAAGATGAGGACTTTTTAAGTGATGATGATATTTTTTAGTCTATAATATTAAAAAGTTTCTGAAGGATTATATTAGTCTTTGACGTTTATAAATCATAAATTTCATTATGAACATCCATGTTTGCATTGTAACTTAAGTCTTTTGCCTTTGGATTTTTTCGTGTACATTTGTTGATCTTCTTTGGAAGTAAATTATGTTTTTTTTTCATGCACAAGTTTCTGTACATTCCTTATACCGATTCTCAGAGCTTTTGCCACTGACTCCTGGATATTAGCCAGTGAATTTTAATTTAAAAGTTTTCTTATTTAATTTGACACCATTTTTTTGCTTACTTTTTTAGTACATTTGTAATTTTGTAGGCAATAAATAAATAATTATACAATACTTGTTCCAATTTTAAAGCGTGTTTAAAATAAGCAAATTTTTTTATTAATTATAGGACAAAATTTGATATATAAAAATCGGTAATATCGCTTTACCAGAAACTTGGGGCTAACCAAAAATACAGGCTATATATATATATATATATATATATATATATATATATATATGACTGAAATTTGAAGAAATCGGATAAGTAGTTTTTAGCTATGCCGCGAACAGACATACCACCAGACAGACGGAATTGAGAAAACATGTTTTCCGGCATCTAGGGGCCCTTAAACGTAAAGATCTGAAAAAATCTCACGAGGGAAATAATAACTAATTATCTTGTGTTTTTAACAAAAGTGTATAATATTTTTGAAAATAAAATTTTTTGTTGTCACAATACAAAAAAAAACAGGTTTTCTTTGGACAGGGGTGGCCCGCATTTAAATAAATGACACTGTATAAGTGGTTAGATTTTTAGGTCAAGCGGGACTCATAATTTTTCGTGATTGATAAAAAATTCTCACTTTCATTAAGTTGCTGTAGAAACAGAACATATACTGATTGTTCCACTGATTCGAACCGCCTTCCGACTTTATTAAGGCGCTTGCCATTTTGTGTATTTTTGTTTTTGCCAACCAACAAATTTTAACCAAATACATATTTAGCGAATTTTCTTATTTAGTCCCTCGGCATTTAATATATAAAATAATATTAAGTGGCTATCTTAATAATATTGCTTAATATAATAAAAAAAACTATTTTCTTTTTCCCTGTATATTTGTAAATAGCCCATCGAGATTTAATAGCTCGATAAAAGAATTACACAACATTTTGGTATTCACTGTGTTTTTTGATTTGATTCATAATGTTGGTGACCTTTGGACCCGCACGTTAAGACCGTATTCGACTATATCAAATATTTCGTTTTACTAAGTCATAGAGAAAATTAAAAAAAAAAAGTTTGTAATTAAAATCAGATAATTTCGATAAACATTTTTTTACCAAATTTCCCTCGCGCTTGAATTATTAATTCGGAAATTTAAAAAAAATTTCCTAAAATAATTCAAGCTCTAGGGAGGTTATAAAAAATTTACGGTCGATACTGCAGGGCGTAATTAAATCAAATATTTCCTGATAATATCATTGTTGTTTTTCAAAATGTTTTGACTAGTGAGGTACTAAGCCAATTTGAGTCAAGATAAATTGTCTTTTCGATCAATACGTTTTTCGGCCTATGGTCTTTGGCCAATTGAATTTCAGGAAATTGACGGAATCCCAATATGGTAAGTAATCTGCCTACAAAAATAATCACAAATCAAAGCTGTAATGAAGCACCAGGCATGGTTAAAAAACACATTTGAAAGCATATCAGACATTAGGAAAATCAGTTCATTAGAACGAATATTCCACAAATGGCTTCCTAATAAGTTAAAATGAGATGACATAATAATATAGCTCGAACTGTAATACGCTAAATCCTTCGAACAAAATATAATAAAAATTATCGCGTTTACTGAACAAACTACTTCCTGGTTGATTATCACGCCTCTCATTATAATAGACCTAAATTTTGGTAGGTCTCTTATTTAATGATACAGAAATAGGAATAATGTTCTATGGTTATACTGCATTATCAGAATAACGTCAATAAAACAGGAAAGATAATAATCATGCAAATATTTAACAAATCCAGGTAACATTCGTTTTATAGGTATTATATTAGCGCTATTCAATCTGCCGATTTCAAGGTAACATAATCTACCTATATAGGTGCACGGTTGATAAAAAAAGTGTATTATATTGCTGATATGATCTAATATTGTCTAATTTGCACATTTTATTTACGGGATTACCTCAATACATATTTAATAAAACAACTTAATTTTTGTGTTATGGTAGTTAATATATCATTACTTTATGCACCTATTTTTTACGTGGTCAAGAATTTACACATTTTTACAAAAAGGTAAGAAGAAATCACTTACATAAAGTATATTCAATTGAAATTTAAAATTTGTATTTGGTGAAGAAAAGAAGAATAAATTAGCTGCAAGATATCGGAAGTAATTTGTTTTTTTATAGAAGTGTTTTTGACGGATTTCAAAAGTCATTCTGATAATTTGTTTGATGTCCACCGTAAGTTATTTTTTTGTACTTTCGGGACTAAAGTATATCCTTTAGTCCCGCCTGCCCAAGGGACTTAAATGTATCTTAGCAACACATTTTTAAAAAAGGGGGGTCTTGTAAACAATTTAACCCACGGAATTTGATAATTTTTTAATATAAAATAGAAAGTTTACCTTCATTTAACTGCTTTAAGAAAATAAAAGAAATGGATGAACCACGTTTTCTATTAAAAAAAAAAACAAAAAGAAATTCCATGTTCCACTGTATTCCAATGCGCCATATTTCTTAATATGACAATTTGAAGAAAGGCTATCTTACACTGTTGCCAAACTTACATTATTGTATTACATTTTTCATGTTTGTTTCCCGACAGTAACGCATTTGGATCTCTGTGCCGATTCCAAATATTAGACTTTCGCCAGTGATGCACTTCGCTGTCGTTCGCCTTTTATATTAGGGCTTTATTTATGATGCCTACGGCGCCTAACCTGGTACTAACCCGGTACCAATCTACCTAGTGCGATCAACACTAATCAACAGGCGGGTGTATCACTGGCGGAAGCCTAACATTCGACATCGGCCCTCTGGGCCGATGCCGAATGTTAGACTTTCGCCAGTGATGCCCTGCGCTGTTGTTTGTCTTTTAGGGCTTTAACGATGAAGCCTACGGCGCCTAACCTGGTGCTAACCCGGTACCAATCCACCTAGTGCCTTTGCGCTCCTGCTGGTACCGATCCACCACCCACAAATGCATTTTGTTTTTCTTATTTAATATATATAGATCATATATAAAATAAACTCGGCAACGTAGCATCCCCAGCACACTGGATTTCCGTCCAACAGACGACACACCCGCTCTCTCTTTATTTAGCATCTGTAATTATGCTTAAAAACGTTTAATAATGTCAAATATAATAATTACTTCTAACTTTTAGTAAAATTCTTTACAAAAGCCAAAAAAGGGTTAAATTGAACAGATTTATTTATATATATTTAGATAAATATTTACATTAGTACAATTTACAATATTAAATAATCGATTTGTTTCGTCGACATTATGCTCAATAACGCTATTTGTAGAAGTACATGCGAAAGTTCTAGATACTTCGTTAGAACCGTGTCTGAAAGGGTTTCTTGAAGTTTCAATTTGGAATGCATTCATCACCTTGTCCAACATTTTTTCGGCTATAATTTTTTTATTATTTATTGAGTTTTCGACGTATCCCTCGGCGACGACTGCCAATTTCCATCCTCCATGCCTTTTTAAAACATCGACAGATGTACCAGCGCCGAAAACAATGTCCAGTATATAATGATGGATTTGATAGATTTAAGAATTCTGCTACTTTCCGGGGTAGTTTTTCAAACGTATTTTTATTAACTAGCTGCGTAGTACATTGATTGTTTTGGTAACAAGCGAAAAATCGCAAATAAGGACTCTCAGCTTTTATTAAAGTCGTATACTTCCGGCAGATTTCAGTAAAGTTGACATTATTGCTACCTGAATTTTTAGCAAAGAAATTTTATGAATATTGTTTTTGGTATTTTTATTATCATTCCTAATTGAGTGATCTACATCAGCTACATCCTCCATCGTCAACTCAACTAACTACAGACTACCAGCTACACCAAAAATAAGGGCTACCTTCGTCATGAAAAACTGGTTGCCTGGGGCATACATTAAAAATTCATCAACCTAGTCACCAATCAGGATCTTGGAATTTTTTGATTTTTAACGCTGAGCATACTCTTCAACATAGAATAATGTGCCCAAAGTGTCGAAGATGATAAAGTCTTAGATTTGGGTCCGGTAAACTATACTGACAGACGATTTTTGCATATTTTATTTTTTTTTCTAGAAAGTGCCCATTTCTAATATTACATTTCAAAAATAAAAATTGCGGGATATGCAAGAGTTTTCCTAAAAAAAATTAATTAAGTCACACTCGGTCACAATTTGACAGCCTTAAAATGAAAAATTTAGCAATGTTTGCCAGATTTTAGATTTACCAATCTGTTAGAGGAAATGAAATGACCAATTGAAAATTATTTGGACAACAAAATTTTAATTATTTATTGTTATTATTATAGTTTTAATGAAGGTTTTATTGATGAACCTGGGCTAATCTAACGTTAGCGGGACAGATCTACCTAACACTATAGTTTTTGTTACAGAAACATCCCGCTTTCAATATAGACTCGGAATTCGGTTGGCGCGCTCGCTTTCTTTACAGAAATCCTAACTAATCTTAACCTAACCTAATCCGCATTTTTATTAATTATAGGTTTTGTTATAAAAAAAATTAGTTTTACGTGTATCAGAACTTATAGGTATTTCTTTAATTATGAATATGGCAACGTCGCACATCAAATTAAAAACAAGCATGGCGATGGGAACAGTCGGAAAGATTTTTGAAATCAAAATTACCTTTGATTTGTATAATAATTACATCTTAAAGTAAATTTTGAGTGCTGATGAGAGTTTTCCACACATTTTCTCAATTTGGACGGCTAGAATGGTAGATAAACATAAAAAGAAACAAAAATAAACGAGATTTAGGAGTGTCGACATAGTTTACCGAAACACTAGATTTTTCCGTGAAAAACACAAGTAGCGCATCTTCGTTGAAATTTTCCACTTTTCGCTCACAGAACCATCTTACAAATGTCTGATATTGTGCTTCATATATTTTCCTTGATTTGGACGCAAAATAGCGTTTCTTCAGCTGATTTTTTTGATTCAAAAGTTTCCATTTCGATTTATAATCACGGAACTAATGACACTGACAACTTGTTTATTTATGTTGTAGGTAACTACGTGACTTCATTATTTCAAAGCACACTAATCAAAAATCGGTATCTGTTACCTGCAATAATTTGTCGCATTATGAGGTGTTTTAAATTTTCACCTATACATTACATTATTTAATAATATTGTGTCCGAAAGTGCAAAAAGTCGCGTGACTAAAGTGCGTTATTGTACTATTTTGTATAATACACAAAACAATTTAAAAATTTTAAGCGAGGAACCTATACAAACTATATAGATAAAGAATGGAATAAGTTAAAGGATTTTGTTCTCGAACCAAATCTAAGTAAAGACGAGTATTAATGGAATTTTTGGAACATCGATTGCATGCTTTACCTTATCAGACATGTTTAAACCAAATTTATATTGTATTTTGAGGATTCGAGGACAATACTCGGAGATAATGTTAGTTTTTTCGTTCCACCTATGAAGCTATCCTATGAAAATCATAAGAAATCAATACAACTACTTTTTACACTGGAAATACAAATAAAGGACACTTTGACTTATTGATAAATTCAAAAGACATTGATAGTATGCAAAATATGTTTTGTAAGTTATGTAATAAGTCTTCCAAAAATTCAGTTTAAAAATTGATATTGCAAAAATTTACCAGGTCTCTAGAAATTATGTAAATAGCCTACTGAATCTTTCATGCTCGGATAAAATATTTTTTGATACCGAAAAGTTTTTAAAACCTTTAGATTTGCAATGTTCTTGTTGCCAAAAAAAGTTTAAAGTAAAAATGGTCTTAACCTGCATACATCATCAAAGCATATTCAACTTTAATAATAACTTTCTAGGACTTTAAAAGTACTTTTCACTTTTAAAGTCCTCAGTTCTAGTTTTGCAGAGGGTTCCCAAAAGAGCTAGGCCTTGTATAGCAGAAAAATTGACATTTTTAATAAATAAATGTGTGAGCAACAATGAAGTTTCGCATTATATTACCCTTTTTTTTCCCGTATGCCGTTTTAAAGATCCCAACTAAATCTAAGTCAAAGTGTTCTTCTTTAACTTCTTCTGTTAAAGACAACATTCATTTTTGGAGGAAAAGCAAATTGTTGCCATTGAGATCTTTATTGTCAATATATGAAAACAAACCTGTCAAGAAAACTAAACATGAAAAAAAAGTACAAATACGTCTTAATTTGTTAAGACGATTGAAAAAACTTTCTAAATGAGATGTAAAGGGGCCAATGAAAATGTTGTGCTTTATAGACACAATCAATTTACGTTCGGATATTCACTTAAAAATAAATTACAAAAAATGCGAAATTTGGTATATTTGACCTGCCTTCGTTTTCCAGGAATCGACTCCAGACAGACGCACAGGTGATGTCACTCCTTACTTCAACGTATAGTTATCCAGACTAAGGTCGCATTTTAAGGAAAAAAAGATATAACTTTTGTTAGACTGCGCAAAATTGGATAGCGAATAAAGATGTTGCTAATCAACATTCAATACCATTAAAACATAATTCCTATTCACAGTTCTACAAGTTACTATTGTTCATTATGGAAAAAAATAAATAGTTGATGAAAATCAAAAAATATTTCTGCTCGCACAAAAAAACTGAAATGGCATGCGCTAATGCTCGTATCTCTCTAAAAAGCATTGATTAAGAAGGCATATAGGATAATAATTCGTTACAACAAAACCATATAGTATTCTTAGAATGAAAAATCATCCAAAATCCGATGCTGTTGTCAGGCAAGCTTACTTATAGTGTTCGGATAAATACCTTTTCCCTGGACAGAGTCAGGGAGGGAAGAAGAGGCTGTTCTCCAGACCCACAAAATTGAAAGCCTGTAAAATATGTAACAACAGGTTTAAGAAGGAACATTTAATCGCCTAAATACCATAAATTGATTTCAGAGTGAATAGCTTTTACTATCGGATGAATTGCTAAACAAAATAATAGTATCCCTATTAAAAAGTTAAGATAATCGATTTTTAGAATTACTTTATCAGAATTATGTTTAATATGTAAATGCGGGAACACATTATTTTTGCAACCCCAAACGGCGAAAACAAAAACCAACGGCGATTCGCCGAATTCCGCAATCTTTTTTATTAAAAGCGTATACGTTAGCCCCATAAAGAATGGGACATATTTGTTTTGGAAGCAAAGCTTTAAATATGTTATTTGTAAAAGATACCAAAGAAGAAAGTAAATTTGAAGGGAAGTTACCAAGCTCCCCCGTGGCTAAGTCTTTGTAATGTTGCGGCCTTAGTGAGTCAAGATCACCCGATGAACCAGGTAGCAACATCAAAATCAAAATTATAAAATTCTGGTACTTCTGGAAAAGTTCTGTTTACTTCTCGACTAGGGCGTTTTGTTATCAATTTCTCATAAGTAGAATACATTTTCTCTGTCATTGTGTTTTTAGAACACAACATTCTCATTGTATCCTTTACATCTCCTTTAGAAAGTTTGTATTCAATGTTCTAAGCAAAGTAAGACATATTTGTACTTTTTTTCAATGTTTGGTTTTCTTGCCAGGTTTGTTTCCATTTAATGACAATAAAGATCTCAATGGTAACAATTTGTTTTTCCTCCAAAAATGAATGTTGTCTTCTGTTAAAGAAGAAGACCTTTACTTGGACTTAGTTGGAATCTTCAAAACGGCATACGACAATAAAAAAAGGGTAAACCAATGCGAAACTTCACTGTTGCTCACACATTTATTTATTAAAAAAGTTAATTATTCTACTATACAAGGCCTAGCTCTTCTGGGAACCCTCTTTAAAACTGGAACTGAGGACTTTAAAAGTAAAAAGGAACTTTACAAGAAAGTTATTATCAAAGTCGAATTCCCGTTGGGTATGCTTTGATGATGATGTGCAGGTTAAGCCTCGAATACTCTTCTTATATATATATATATATATATATATATATATATATATATATATATATATATAACCCCAAACAGGGTGATCGAGGAGTTAGCCGGATTAATTTTTAACTGATGGTGATTAGAAATGTTAACTATATTATTTAAACATGAATTAATATTAAAACTAGCGGTATTTAAATCTGAATTATTGTCGAATGAGTAGTAAACTTGGGCATCGTCCGCATACTGATACATGATAATTACAGTTAATTAATGACTCTTAATGAAATCTTAATTTATAGATTGTATGAAGCAATGGCCCCAGAATGCTTCCCTGTAGGACTCACGTTGCTATAGTAAGTGACTTTGAAAAACAACCCTTAACCAGCACACTCTGAGTTCTATAAGTCAAAAAAGACTCGATAAGCTTGATAGACATGTTACCAAACACAGAACAACGCAAAATTAAAAGTAAAATAGAATGGTTTGGCATATCGAATGCTTTTGTAAAATCCAGGAGTGTCAGAGCACTCTCCCTATCATGGTCACTCACCTGTAGAATATCATCAATGATATCAGACATTGCAGTATCGCAATCAAATCCCGGTCGAAAGCCAGATTGTTTGGGTGGTAAAATGTTAAATTTATCCAAAAAACAACGAATTTGAGAGTCTAGTACCTTTTCTAAAATTTTAGAAAATGTTGACAAAATGCTTATTGATCTAAGATGAGAGTACTCGATAGGATGATTAATCTTATGGGTAAAACATGGGCCTGCTTCCCGCACTTAGGGTAATACATACATTGAATACAATTGAATAAGTGTTATATTTAAGTTATCGCTGCAAAAGCGTTAGATTTAATTTTCAGAATTATTTTTAAAATATCCTCAGTGGTTATTTGTGAGAAATGAAGCTCTTTTTATATATATATATATATATATATATATATATATATATATATATATATATATATATATATATATATATATATATATATATATATATATATATATATATATATATATATATATATATATATATATATATATATATATATATATATATATATATATATATATATATATATATATATATATATATATCTATAATTATATATATATATATATATATATATAAGGTAAGCTTCACTCGCTATACCATCCCCAGATGGTGATCTCTTTCTTTCATAGATACTAACACGAATCTTGCTCCCACAACTTGTCAATTTTAAATAATTTAACCCAAGCAGCAGCCAGCATGGTTACCTTCATTTTAACTTTTAACGTCGAAAAACAGAGATAGCCTTTCACTGTATTCTCTTCTTTACTTTGTTCGATTTTGGAATCCCTTACCTGCAAATGTATATTCTTCATACCTTAATTTACAAATCTTTTTAATTCTCGAATCCACACTGACAAAATTGGATCAACTTAACAATTTATAACCACAACAACAAATTTGGTAATTATTTGTCGCCTTAGCAGGCTTTAATTTAGTATGGACACCTATTCAAAATTTCCTGGACATAATACTGCCACAACAATAAAACTTGATGAAAAGGATATTTCAATCATTTGTTCGAGTTATTACTAACAGTTGTGGCTATGAGATGAGATGATTTATAAAATTTAGGTTGTTGCCAATCAGTTCAGGTAACCAAGCATACTGGTTGTCACAATCAAGTCCAATCTATTGCTGCGACGACGACAGTCCCCTAAGTTGGATGGCATTTGATCATTTTGGCTTAAGCCGTACGTTCTTCGTGTCCGTTTTGTGGGGATTTCATGGTTATTGATAACACCTATCGTATCGTATAGTTTCGTGCATTATTTTCTGAATATTATTTCTTTAATTGATTTATTCTTTTCTCTACCTTCGATACCACCGGGGTGCTGGTGCGTGGCAGTATAAGCAACGTTTATTTCATTGAACTTTAAAATGATACATTGTGATGATAAGTTTTGGCGTAAAGGATGTGAATTCTAGAGCAGAATTTAGTAAAATATATTAAAGCTTTGCAGTGTATAATCAACTGCTTTTTATGTTTTGTTCCTTTTATGCTCGCTTTTATGTAATGCACGTAAAGTATATTGTTACGTAATATTGTTTGTAAAATGTTTCATACTGTTTTGTCCTTTATTCGTAATGTTTTATTTTAGGTTTTAATTGTTTTATGTAATATATATAAAGGACATGTGTAACGCTGTAACATATTTCTGTAAAATGTATGATACTATCTGAATAAAATAAGTTTTATATCTTGTAATCCGTCTTTTTTGTCATATTTAAATACCGTTAGTTTTAATATTAATTCATATCTAAATAATATAATTAACATTTCTAATAACCATCAGTTAAGAATTAATCCGGCTAACTCCTCCATCACCCTGTTTGGGGGCGGGGTTGCTAGAGCCAGGGTTAGAAATTCACTAAATATAGAGATTGGTAATAAAGCTGTTTCTTTCGTAGAGGTTTCTAGGAGTCTAGGTTCTGATCTTCGTTTTTAGTAATATGTGAAGTCCCAGGTCAGAAAGGCCTACTGCATATATAGCCACAAGCACTACTTTACCAAAGATACTAAAAAACTTTTATGCGACACCCTGGTGCTGTCTCACTTTAACCATTGTGATGTTGTTTACGGTCCTTGTATTGATGGTTTGGAGGTGCAAGGAGAATACAAAAAATGCAAAATTCATGTTTGCGCCTTATCTACAGTGTCAGACGAAAACAAAGAGTTTCTCATTTCGTGCGTGATGCAGGATGGCTTAATATGTTTAATCGACGAAAATTGCATTTGGCTGTTTTTGGTCAAAAGGTTTTAATAACTAAGAGGCCATCCTATTTATTTAATAAAATTGTTTTCAACAGTGCTGTGCATAATCAAAGTCTCTGAAACAATATGTTGATTGCCATTCTTCGACATCGGAAGGAGATCTACAAGAGATCATTTGCATATAATTTCGCTGCTTGTGTTAATTCTTTTGATGCTGGTGATATTAGACTCTCCGCTAATGTTTTTAAGCACAGATATAGAAACCGCTTGCTCTTGAGTCAGTAGAAACTTTCCTGTCTATGTATCTTTTCTAAAGTATACAATCTTTTCTTGTCGCTCTCTTTTTTCCCTTTGTATTGTTTTTCTTTTCCTTTCTATTTCCTTTTTTAGCTTTATGAGAAGAAGTGCAATAAGTTTTATATATATCAAAGTAGAATTGATAAAATTTAATAGATCATTAAGTTGCTAAGTACATTGTGGCCTAAACAGTATTTGGTATTATTGTCTTAGTACCATTTGTCTGCATTTAAAAAGACCTTTTATTAACCCTGATATATTGATTTACTGTTATTGTTATAATTGGTTAGTAATAAAATGGTTATTATTATTTATTATTATTACATATTTTCTACCCCGCTACTTCCACCGCCAAGTGGGGAAAGGGGATTCGAGTAGTACGTTATTTTAAAGCTTATCAAATTCTTTGTTCAACGCTGTCTAGTTTATTAAACAACAGTGATCATCAGTTAGTTGAGCTGTAAGTATAAACTATAGCTTTGAGAAGTCCCCACCGGAAATAATCAGTGGGGACAATTTCAATGATTCTGTTGGTCACTTAATAGGCCCCTTTCTTTCAATCCATCGAGTGGGCAATATGTCGCCGAGAAATCACACAGGTCAGTCATAGTGTAAACGAACTCCATCCAACGGTCTGATTATATTTATAATGTTTGAAAGAAAGGTTTATTAAAGTTTTATTAAGAACACAATTTTTTTGTAACAAGGGAATCATAATTAAAAGTTTGCGTGATCTTAAATTACCTCCAAGGAATTTAAAAACCACGTCGCCAGAAGTAGGCTTTCGCTTATACACGGCAAGCCATTTAAACATAAAATTTAAATTTTTTTCCTTGTTTCTAGATCATTGTTTCACATTCGGCCCTATAGCATTTAAACAGTTTATTCTAGGTGAATAAAGTAAATATACTGAAGATACATTTACCTGGAGACTGTTGTAAAATTCAGCACGATCTGAATTTTGAGAAATTTTTTATAATATAAGGAGCATGAAAAAATTTTGTTCGGCTTTGGAACTTCTTACCCGGTGGTGTATCGGTACAATCTGATACTAAAATGATTAGCCAAAAGCCTTTATGCTACAAAACATAATATTTGATTTTTTTAAAACTGAATTCGATAAATTGTGTAAATTAGGTTTGAAGAAAAAATGCACAAATCGTTCATTTTTGAAGAAAATTGACAATTTTTAGAAGTGGGCTTTACCGCACCGTCAGGGTAAGCATTTTGAGAAGTTGGACTTTACAAACCGACTTTAGCCCATAACTTTGCAAATATCTCCTGAAATGCTTTGAGTGTGGGTAAACATAAACATGGATAGAAAACTTTTGCATACCAAATAAACGTAATTAAAATAATCAATAATAAATGAGTTTGAGGTGAGCTAGCCGGGTACCTCAGTGAGCGGCGCGTCGACGTTTATATTGTTTTGAAAACAAAGCTTATAGACGGCGACAGACTGTCTATACGAGGCTATTTGGTTGAAAAACAAGACAGCGAACGGCACCCATTTTGTTGGATAAACATTGCATTCCGTGAACAAATAATACATTTAAAAAAGCGACATCCGGATCTGAACGGATCAGATCTGGATATTGTATTTGTACAGGTGTTGCACTGCGAAATTTGCAATGTATGAAATTTTTAGTTTTCAGTTTTCTTTGTACTGCAACGGCCTTTACAAACGCTTTATCGAATCTTGTTCTCAATGAAAATGATCAGTCTACCTTCTCTTTCGGTGTAAAACTCCTTGCTTTATGTATTGAAATACAATAAAATATGTAAAATAGAAAAAAAAACGGGAAAAAAATTCTTGTCGTCTGTAGGGATGTATTAGTATCTTAATAGACTTGAACAAAGTTGACAATTTTAATGTGTTCATCATCCAACTATTTTAACTTTAATTTTTATATCTCCATAATGTTTATACATGTTGATAACAATCTAATTGTGCTCTGAAACAAAAAATAAATAAAATTTATAATGATTGTATCTTTTGTATTATTATGATCCTTGTATATTATTACAATAGTATCTATATATTTGAGAAGCAGACTTTCAAAGTGCATTATGTCCAAAACTTTCAATTTGTATTTTTAGATGTCGTTCGCTTCTTTATGTGTGTATCTAAGATTCTGTAATGTTTTAGACGTTCAAATCATTAAAAATAAATAGAGAAAATGTCTTGGACAAACAAAATGCATTTTGTCCGACGACAATAGACTTTCAAATTGCAGTTTGTCCATAAACATTGGACAAAATTCAGTTTGTTGGTTCATTAGCAGTAAAGAGGTTATTTTGGTGATATTTCTTAGTGATTTAGCCTTTATTTTAAATAATAATGGAAAGTTAAGACAACGAACATATTGTTGGTGACTCTAATAATGATCGAGGTACCCGAAAACGGAAACAAAACTCAACGTCACGGGAACGGAAGAAAATAGTGAGGTAGGTCAACTATTTTTAAGTTAGAGTCATTATAAATTACAAGAATTTAATTTATTTCTATAGATACTCAAATTTAGATGAA
Source organism: Kuschelorhynchus macadamiae (assembly GCA_030620095.1). Classification (NCBI taxonomy): domain Eukaryota; kingdom Metazoa; phylum Arthropoda; class Insecta; order Coleoptera; family Curculionidae; genus Kuschelorhynchus; species Kuschelorhynchus macadamiae. Next base: position 69,679 of record JAUTXW010003728.1, on the reverse strand, counting down.
AATCTATGTAATTTCGATTTAGTTTGTAATCATAAAGATAGTCATATGGAATGCCAAAAATAATCTAGAGCAGATATACTCCGAATGCGACAGAAGTTTTTCGAAGAACCTAATAAATTTGTCCAAGATACGAAACTAGCCAATTTAATGCAGGTCGAAAATCCAAAACCCAGTCGAGGCCGTAAGGAAAATGGGAAAGCCCATGAGTTTTCGGTTAAATATTCCGTAAGTTAATATCACAGTATTGTAATTTTTTCTTAAATGCATGTTGAGAAAGATTAAAAATTGAAATTTTATATACAGGTAACGTAAAATATCTATAGATTTGCTGGCATTTAGCTAGATTTCGTTAGATTTTAATAGATTTCGGTCCTTTGTCGACAAAAAAGTTAAAGTAAATTATAGTTTAAAAAACTAAAAAAAAAACACGCTTTTGTAAGCAACGCACCAAAAAGTAGAACATAATGTATCTTACTTACAAAATATTGTGTCCACGCTTTTGGACAAAGCATTTTTTGAGGTAAAATACATTATTTTCCATTTCTTAGTGCGTTACTTACAAAAGCGTGTTTTTTTTTGGTTTTTGAAAATAAAATGTATTGTTCTTATTGCAGGTATTTATCGAGTATTTGTCGATGGTAGGAACTATCAAATATGTCAAAAATCGTGGCGTTTACAGTGTGTCACAAAGAAGATTACACATGATTTCCAAAAAGATTATGCAAGGGGACGTCATTATTGAAAAGAGATGTTTGTGGCTTTTGTGTAAGAACAGAAACACAAACTAGCATAATTGAAAATCAGGATAAAAAACAACAGCTTCAAACACAACTCAAAGTACACAAAGTTCGAGCAGCGCAGTTCCATAAATTAATAAATGAAACGCCCCAGAACTCAATTATATTTTGCTTTGATCTTCAGCAAGTACAAGTGCTTCCAAAAGTTCCTATACAGGAAGCCTTTTATGCTCAACAACTTTCATTTTATTTTTTTTGCATGACTGACAACAGCTGTAACAAAAAAAATCGGTATTCTACTCTTGGTTGGAAAATCAAGCTGGGCGAGGTGGCACTGAAATAGCCTCAGCTATTTTTGTTTTTTTAAAAAAAGAAACATTTTCCCCAGATATAAGCTGTATCAGATTTTTTTGCTGATGGGTGTGGGGGGCAAAATAAAAACAGCTTTATTGTGCATATGCCGATGTTATGGCTACATAAATTTGCCCCCCAAACAATTAAAAGAGTGGAACTTACATTCCCGGTCAGAGGCCATTCTTATCTTCCGACCGACAGAATTTTTGGTCGTGGAGAAGTGAAAAAAACCTGGAACGGATTGGTCATTAATAGATATTAAAAATGCTTCAAAATGTATAAAAAAGGTAGCTGGGATTAGCTCATGCAAACGAATATGTATAAAAAGAGGGAAGATTGGGAAGAACTTTTGTATAGATTCAACGATCTATCAAAAAAATTCGAAACGAATTTTAAACCACGTAAACGCCTTGATCAAGTCGAAATTCCAGCAATAGCATTAGGACACACCATTAAAAAGAAGAAATTAGACAGCCTTAAAGAATTACTTATAGCGCTCTCTGGGGAAAACTGGCCGATGGGCCGGAATTAAGTTGGTGGTCCCCATTTTTAACGAAGGGGTTGCGCAGGATCAAGAGGTACGTGATAACGAGAGTACCGCACATGAAAATTATCACTGTGAGTGTGACGATGAAGAGGACTCCAACTTTGTTTACATTTCTTGTTACATTCAATTTTATTTTGTTCAGACTCGCAATAATGCTTAATTAAAATTTTCATTAATAATTTTTGCATTTTGTATGTTAATATATTAGTTGAAATATATTTTATATTTATCAGTGTAAAATTATTATTTTATTGTGTTGTATAATGCCATTCTCTATTAAAATATCATAATAAGGATTTTCAAAACGCAGAGATGCAAACTGCATTATGTTCAAAAATTTTTTTGCGTTCTAGTCAACATTTTTCATTTCTGTGGTACCAATATTTGTAATGTATTCCTAAGCTTAAAGTACAAACTAATGATTTTTAGCTACTTTTAAAAGCACGTGCAGTTTTTTTGCTACTGTTTTTTTGCTCTCCTGAAAATTTACAAAAATGGATAAAATGCATTTTACAAGTCTGCTCCTCATTTGCTTAGTTCTGTTACCATTCCATTAAGAAAGGCCTGGACTACTCGAACCATATCCATATATATGTAACACAGGCGTTCATTACCGACGTAGGCATTATGCCCATGCATGCTTTTTGCCCTATTAAGATGCCATTGAATAATCCACATCATATATTAGTCCCTCACATATCTTGAAACCTCGTTTCCATTACTCAGTTGGGATTGACAGAAGACCAATAACTGGAATTATGACGATCTGAAACTCTGTTGTTATGAAATTTAGCTTCGTCGCTCCAAAATATTTTAGATAAATTGATCGACTTCAAATTTTAATAAAAAATTAAGGGTCATATGGGCATGACCTAGTAATAGTTGCATAAAAATGAACAGATAACATTTTGGTATGAATACAAGATAGCTAAACAAAATGACGGCCCAATAACATATTTAAAAATTCAGCTTGAAAAAACCATATAGTGGATTGATTTCAAATTTTGTGCAATATAATCATGGTATAGAGAGGAACTGGTAAAATTGTGGTATGAATTCAAGATGGCGGAACAAAATGACGGCCAAATAAAATGTTTGTAATCATGAAAAATCACCAGATTTTACACATCTTCACGTTTTTGCGACGCTAGACGTCAAAAAATATATGTCGGTCTGTCATTTCGCGTCCTAGTTTAAAAACTACTTACCCGATTGACTTCAAATTTTGGTCAAAAATGAAGGGTTATATGGGGATGACATGGTAACATCTTGGTAAAAATCCAATGTAGCGACCAAATAAAATGTTCGTTATCGTGAATCAATCACCTTCTCAGGTCTTACATATTTTTACGTTTTAGCGTCCCTACATTCGAAAAAAATATGTTTTTTCAAATCCGTCGGTCTGTGTGCCTGTCTGGCATTTCGTGGCATAGCTTAGAAGCTACTTACCAGTTTGACTTCGAATTTAATAAAAAATTAAGGCTTATAAGGTTGCCTAGCCTAGTTTCAAATTTATGTAAGCATAAGGGTGATATAGGGATAAACTGGTAAAGTTATGGTGTGAATTTAAGATGGTGAAATAAAATGGCGGCCAAATAAAATTTTTAGAAAAGTTAAATGTTAAATGTAAAAACTACTTTTTAAATTTATTTTAAATTATGCCCAAAAAAGTGTGGTGGCTTAGGTACAATTTGGTAAAATATTAGTGGGAATACAAAATGATGGAACAAAATAACGCCCAATAAAAATGTTTGAAAAGGTTGTATATATATATATATATATATATATATATATATGTGTGTGTGTTACTAAACGACTATGTACTGAACTAAATGCACTATTTCTAATAAAAGGGAAGATCCATAACGAGGGGAGGTCCATGTAAAGGAAATTTACCGATTTTTAAATTGTATGTCAGCTTTGTTTGAATATTGCGAGACATATTGTATTGTGATTGGCCATCAATATCGCTGAGAGATGAGTTATTTAAATTATATATCACATTGTATTTTCGACATAAATTGCAACCTGCAGCACTGTGACATTCTAAGGTCACTAGCCGCTACTGAAATTTACCTTGTCTTTGAGTACCCTCCAGATTGGTAATGGATGTTGTATTATCGGGAAAGCAAACCGATTTATCTTTGTTTTTTTTATTTATTTTTTAAAGACTCTCCGTATATAAAAGTCATATCTACGTAATATTGGGCAGTAAGCAAACATGGCAATTTTTAAAAAACTACGGTATTTATTGCGTTGGATCCCATATCATGAATACTAACTTTGCACCATTGATACCTTAACTTTGCACCAGTTTATCCGGCAGTCATGAGCAACCTAAGTTGAACATAAATGTTTTTTTAGTTTCTACGGTATTTTTGGGCCAATTTTAAATAGGAAAAAAGTTTTTAGAAATATCTATAATCAACTACAAAAGTTATGGTACGGGAGTGGATCGAACCCTCTGGATCACTAGTCCATCGCTCTAACCAATTACGCTATCCACTGATAAGCAATTCGTTAGAACTTGTACATATTCAAAACCCACCAGCAGGGGCGTGCAGTCCATGGAAGCAAGGGAAGCAGTGCTTTCCCAAAAAAAAAAAATAAACATATTCTAAAATGTAATTTTTGAAATAGGAAACTATTAATTTAGTTTATATTAAAAATGCTAAAATATTATCTTAATTATCAAGCCCATAATAAATGCGGCTTTGACTCCGACCGGCCACAATAGAAAATCGAATAGAACCTATGCGGGCCGCTAGCTTCTCTGCAGCCAAGTCCTGTATGCTTGATTTCCTGTGAATGGAGCCAGAGGTTATTGAACTTTCCACCAGCTGTTTGTAATTTTTGCATTTCAGTCGCGTGCTTTAAGTGGGGGCGGAAGCTATCGTTGGAGTAGATTCTTTGTTTGAACGGCTATCCGTGTGTTGTGTGATACGTACGTCGCGTCGTGCATGGTGCGATATGGAAGACAATAATACGGACGTGGATATGCAAATACCATCAACTCGGCTGTCGGTAATAACGTTGAAAATGTTGGAAAATTTAGTAAGAAGAGTGTGTGTGAATGTGCGGTGTGTGTCTTAATAATAAAGGGATTTTCAACATTAAACTTCGCTGATAAGCTTCAAATAATTTCCAAAGCCAGGGCAAAACCGCCTATGAAAAATTTAACCACAAAAATGAAAAACTGTATTAGACATTTTTATCCGGAAAAACAATACGAACAATTTAAATGGCTAACAGGGTGTGAAAATATAAGTATATTATTTTGTTGGCCATGTTTACTTTTTGAAAATGAAAAAGGTCTCTGGAATAAAACTGGTTTTTCTGATTTCAACAATTTCCATAAAGCACATTATGTCCAAAGCGCATTTGCAGGCCGTCATAAAAGAAAAAGTCTTCGGCAAAACCAGAATTGAACACGGCCTTAATAAACAGTTGGAAATTAGTCACCGCCAACACAATGAACTACTCGATGAAAAATAGGCAAATATTAAGAAGACTTATCGAGGTTGTTTGTTTTCTCGGACAGCACGAATTGGGATTTAGCGGTCATGACGCAACAAGGGTTTCTTCAAATAGAGGACATTTTTAAGATTTACTTAGTTTAATGGCTAAATATGATGATTGCTTAAAAAATCATTTAGAGCAGTCTAGCGTTTTTCGCGGAACGTCGAATCGAATCCAGAGTGATTTAATTTCCGCTGTTGCAACCATTATTCTGAAAAGAATTAAGGCAGGAGATTGGCGAGGCGCGGTTCATTGCTATTGTTCTGGACGAAACAACTGATATCATTAATTTAGCCAATTATCTATAGTAATACGCTACGTTAAAACAGACGGAAGTATTCAAGAGCGATTTTTAGGTTTTAAGAATGTGTCCGAAAATCGTACAGCAGATGCATTATATACCGTAGTTTATAACGTTACTAAAGAAATTAATGGAGAGAAAAAATAAGTTGCTCAAAGCTATGATGGAGCTGCAGTGACGGCAGGACAATTTGGGGGTCTGCAAGCTAAGGTTCGAGAAACTTTCCCAAATGCTGTGTTTGTCCATTGTTTTGCTCATAAATTAAATTTAGTTTTATCCCAGTCCATCAATCACATTAAAGAGTGTAAAGTATTTTTCGTTACTTTAAGTGGCATGGGTGCTTTTTTCCAAGTCAACAAAATGTACACAAGCTTTGGACTGCATTGTCCACAAACGATTGCCCAAAGTAGCTCCTACTAGGTGGAACTATAATGGAAGACTTATGTTAACGGTATCTGAAAATCGTGAATCACTGATTGAACTATTTGAGAATATAATAGAAAATAGTGAAACGTGGGACTCAGAAGCAATACATATTTCGAGGGGGTTTTTGGACTGTTTGAACCGAGATTTTAATTTTAATTATTTGTTGAACATATTTTCATAAATATTTCCATTCTCGGACAATGTTTTTAATATATTACAAACTAAAATAAATGATATTGCTTTTTGCCTAAAAAAAGTTGATGATTTTAAGTCCATGTTAAGCCAAAAAAGAGATGACTTTGACTTATTTTGGGAGAAAACGATGACGTTAAATGTAGAGCCACAAGCCAAGCGTCAGACAAGGTGGGAGATGTTCAAAACATCATACAGACGCCTCTTTTATGAAATAATCGATCAAATTCAGCAACAAATAAACTATAGATTTAACGGTTTAAATTATTTTAAATTTCTCGAGCTCTGCAATTTTGATGCATTTAAAGAAAAAACTTTTCCAGAAGATGCGTTTAAACCTCTTCTTCTTCATTATGGCCAGTTCTTCGACCAATTGCTACTGCGATCTGAACTAAAAGTGATTTACGAAACTGATGACATTAGCGCAAAAAATAACGCTAAGGAACTAATGCAATTTTTAAAAGACAAGGAGCTGGAATGGAAGCTGGATGCCTACACCGAAGTGTCGAAATTATGTGAATTAGTATTGACAATACATGCCACAAGTTCATCAGTAGTACGCAATTTTTCAACACTTAAACGTATAAAATATTTCGTGAGAAATTCAACGGGGCAGGAGAGACTTTCGCATACATCGCTGTTGTCCATTGAAAATAAACTTCTCCAAAATGTCGGGGCATCGACGTTTTCATGATGACGTCATTGACGAATTTGCAAAAAATGATCGAAGAATCGAATTACATTACAAATAGTTAAGTTTCTAAAAATTGCTTCCCTTTCTTAAAATTTCACCGCAAGCCCCTGCCCACCAGTATCATAACCATTGTTGATACAGCCACGTATTCTAACCTTATGGCGCGGTGTTCCTGACTGGACGTCAAATCTGACATCGCTATTCAAAATTTGGCTTATACGGGCATAACGTAAAACTATAAATTTACTAATATGGACGGTTCCTAATAGCGATGTTAGATTTGACGTCCACTCAGGAACACCGCTCCATAAGGTTATAATTATAATCAACAATGGTTATGCTACTGGTGGATTTGAATATGTACAAGTTCTAACAAATTGCTTATCAGTGGTACGATAGCGTAATTGGTTAGAGCGATGGGCGAGTGATCCAGAGGTGCAGGTTCGATCCCCGCTCGCACCATAACTTTTGCTGTTGATTATAAATATTTCTAAAAATATATTTCACAGTTTAAAAATAAAGTGATAAAATACTTCTATAAGAAAAAAGTGTTGGATAGATAAATCAATACTACACCAAAACACATGAAAAATATACAGGGTTTATTAAAAACTTTCAAGTGGGACTGTCTTTATAACTTGTTTATAAATTGATTGTATATCTAAGCTGTATACGCATAAACATATAAAAAAAGGAAATATAATTTTATATCAGGAACATGTTATTTTAAATTCACTTATATTCTTATATCCTAATATCCTATATCAAATATATTACAATTTTGCGTAACTTTTGATAAGGCTATGAATTATTCATATTAAGAGAGGAACATTTGACAGAAAATCATTATTTTATACTGTATTCTGCTGTTAAAATTAAGCAAGTAAATTAATTAGTTTCGTATAAAGTTTATAAACTAAATTATATAGCTTAAAATGACAGTAATATGATTTTCTATTATATACTAGAACAAATAAACTTGTCGTAAGTTTACAATTTAATATTCCAAGAAAATCAAACAAAACAAATTAGTTTTGAATCCTAACAAAATGTGTCAGTTTCCCTTTTAATTTGAGACAAACTCATAAAATGGACTTATCATTAATCGAACCATTCTAAGTTATTAATAACTATTGAAAGAAAATCTATCCTAATGCATAGTAGAATTATCCCAGGTGGGTAAAATTGATGTAATCATCGTTTTAAAGGATTCGGTTTCGGAGTTACTTCAAAAATATATCGTTGCTGGTCTAATTTTAATTAATAATAAGAAAAAAAAACATTATATACGACGTTAAGAATTTGCCTAAAAATGTTTTAATTAAAAAAGTATTATAAAACAACGATATCTTTCCTTACCTATTTTGAGAAAATCTGCCTTAAAATAGTTACTTATAGAAATCCATTTTAACTAAGTAAACGAAAACGCTTAAAATTTCAACCTAATTTATTTTACCAAACAAAAAATAGCTGTTTAGCCTTGCGGGCTTCTGCTTAGATGAAGAGTGTGTACACAAAACATTTGATTTTTCAATCAATGCTTGAAGTTCAGTGTTATTTCAAGAGACATGAAATTAAAACTCACAACAAAAGCCAGTCGGCTAGAGCAGCTTAATACTATAGACTAAGGAGGTGGATTTGTCAATACCGAAAAATTTAATACAATAATAGAGACATTTACAACGTTTAAATTATAAATTTACTAAGATGGACGGTACCTAATAGTGATGTCAGATTTGACGTCCAATCCGGAATGCCGCGCCATAAGGTCAATGGTTATGATACGGGTGGATTTGAATATGTACAAATTCTAACCAATTGCTTATCAGTGATACTATAGCGCAATTGGTTAGAGCAGCCATGTCAAACTCAAAGTCACTAGTCGTCCAAAAGCATGAAGACCATCGACTAGGTGGGCCGCAAAACCTTATCTTAAAGAAGACAAACTACTGAAAATCTTAAGAAAAAGTACTATTATAGGACAAGTCTGTTTATTAATTTCCAATAAAAAGGACATTACAAAAAACTACAAACATTAAATTCTTTTGCCAGATATTTGACATCTTTTGCCTTTAATTAAGTTGTCTATTTGTGGCGCGAATTTATCGGCGGAAATAAAATTGCGTCTAAGTGTGCGTCCTTTAATCACGATCTTGCGGGAGATTTGTTTCCTTTTATCAAAGAAAATAGTTGTTCACACTTATAGGTACTTGCAAACATTGACAGGATTTTACAGGCAAATTTTCTCATTTTTTGGTATTGAACAGGCAAGTACTTATAAAATTCAAATGTACCAACACTATCAAATTTTTGTTTTAAATGGGTCTGACACTGAATCTCAATTACTTCCAATTGCAAGTGAGGGGGAACTTTATCAATATCGATAGTAAAAAGACCAGTAAATAGAGAAAAATTGTGTGCTTGGGTCTTAAAATCCTGAAAACGCTTCTCAAATTCTGCCAGAATGCTTCAGAAAATGTTTATCCTCTGCTAACTGTTTTTCCCACAACATCATCTTACACTACTTGAGAACTTTCACATGATCATGCATATCTGTAATAAATTGACGTGGTCCTTGCAATTTCGTATTTAAGTCCGACAAGTGTTTTGTGATATCTATCATAAATGAAAGATCTTGTAAAAAAGATACATCGCATAATAAGCTGACATCTTCTCCTTTTGTTTCCATGAAAACGCATATTTCTTCTTTGAGTTGTACCATAGAAAACGAAAGCCATCGCACCTCAGCAAAATAAGGTAGACCAGTGTACTCACTTTCTAAATCACGTAAAAATGCAGAAAACTGTCGTTGATTAAGGTCTCGTGACCTTATGAAGTTTATAATTTTATTCACTGACTTTAAAACACTTTCCAACTTGATCACTTTTGAGCATAAAACTTCTTGGTGGATTATACAATGAATATGATGAAAATCTGGTTTCTCACTGCCCGTTTCTCTGATCTTTGTCTGTAATATTTTAACAAAGCCATTTTTTACTCCAGTCATTGAAGGAGCTCCGTCTGTTGCAACGGAACACAGTTTTGACAAATCTAAATTGTACTTTTGCAGAAGTCCATAAACAGCATCGAAAATATCCTTCCCAGTTGTTGTATCATGCAATGGTACTAATTCCAGTAATTCTTCATTTCACATCTTTCACATCTGTATCAACCGCACGAAGAAAAATAGCGAGTTGCGCAGAACCACACACATCCGTACTTTCGTCACAGGCAATAGAAAATGCAATGAAAGAGTCTGATTTTGTTTTTATCTGATCACTTATATTGGCAGCCAACTCAGTAACTCTTTCAGCGACAGTATTCCGGGACAAGGATATATTTTGAAATGCCTTCACGCTCCCGGGACTTACAATTTACGCGGCCTCTACAAGCCACTCTTTTATAAATTCACCTTCAACAAATGGTTTTGAGTGTTTCGCTATCAACTCCGACAGTACGTAGCTCGCTTGAAGGACAGATTCATTTTCTTGCTTTGGACGTGTGAACATAAGCTGCTGGTCTTTTAACCGTGATTTTAACTTATTTAACTTTTCGTTTCTGACTGTTTGTATACTTGTCAAACATAGTTTTATGAATATCATAGCGACGTTTTATATTATATAATTTTGGGACACCGACTGTACTATTACAAATCACACAAATAATTTTTCACTTCACAGTAAAAGAAACTCTAATTCCCACTTTTCTTGAAAGAAATAAATTATGATAAGTACTGTTAAGTGTTGTAACAATAAGTGCGCAACTCAACTCGAAACTCTATCGCAACTGACTCATAACTGATTAAACACTGAACGACTGAACTCAATCGAACACGGCTTATATACGGATTGTGATTTCTCGAGTTCTTTCCAGAATGTTCAGATAGCGTCATCTGTATTTTTGCGCGATAGAATTTCATGGATGGAGCCAGAATATAACGTTTGGCTTTAGGTTTTAGGTTGAGTATGTGTAGTTCATCCTCCTAAACATAGATGGCACTATGTACAATAGTACATTTTATTATACCAATCGTTGTTGCAGTGGCGCGCGCTTTCAAAAACGGTTTTCAACTTGTTCGCGGGCCGCATTAACTGGCTGTTTTCAAAAATGATTTGGGCCGCAGAAAAATGCTCACTGGGCCGTATGCGGCCCGCGGGCCGCATATTTGACATGGCGGGGTAAGAGCAATGGGCTAGAGATCCAGAGGTGGGGGTTCGATACCCGCTCGCACCATAACTTTTACTGTTATTCAAATATTTCTAAAAAAAATTATGGGAAAATTTATATTAAAAAAAATACTTTATAGTACCAAGAATCTAGTTATAAGTCAACAACACGGGTTTTTTATATATAAATCTATTGTAATAAACTTTATTAGCTTGTGATTTTTTTGACTAATGGATGAACAATATGATGTGGATGCTATATATATCGACTTTAGTAAGGCTTTTGTCTTACTAAAGTCTTGTCTTGCTGATCTGGGTATGTCTGGTTTTCTGTGTGGCTGAGTCTGGTCGTACAATACCGGCAGTCTTTGTAAATGGTCTTAATCCAAAGATGTTTGAGAGAACTTAAGGTGTACCCTCATTTATTTTTTATAATCTATATAAGTAATAAAAAACATGACAAGAGACGTGGATGACTGTCGAAGGTTACAACAATACTTAAAAAGACTTGTAGTAAACTGTGAGGGCCGTATTTTATTTCCTAAACCAGAAAAAAATGTTAAAATAAATTTCACGAGAATTAGAAATCTGTGAGCTTCAGCATGTGATTAATAATGTTCTCCGAATTAGATATGATCATAACCTCGAGGATGATTTTTTATTCTCAATTTTAGAAATGTATTAATGAATGTAATCGTTTACTAGGTTTTGTTTTAAAAAGTTGTAAAAACTTTAATACTCTGACATATTTATTAACACTACTATACTAAAGATTTGTCAAGAGCCACATTTATTTCGCCTCTGTAGTTTCGAGTTCGCAGCATGATACTTAAAAAAAAAGATTAGAGAGTGTACTAAAGAGAGTATATATAATCATAATTAATAAAAACTCTATTTCAGTTTTTAGGTACTTTTCATGAAACTTATATCAGACTAAAAATATAGAATTATGGCCTGTCTTTAAGAAAATCTTTCCTAAGGGTATTTTACAAGCGTATCAACAAAACAAATAATTTATGTTCTTAAGAATACCAGAGTTTTGCGGAGAGAACTGACTTCCTTTTTGACAATTAAAAACTTTCGATATAACTACTAACAAATGTATTACAAATCTTACAGTAAGTTTACAGTTTCATTTAGTTTTAAATAAACCAAAGTAATTACCCTAAATATACCCGGGATAAAAGTTTGTCAAATTTTCGAGAAGAATGTATTTTATTTCCTGGAGAAAAAGATCGAGATCAAAATATTCAATAACTTAAAAATTATTTTTCTTTAGTTATCATTTATAAGACAGCACGCTTTAGATTCATATTCTGGTAAATATACGTAGCACTACATCTAAAATTTAGGCTAAAATCATTATATTGACATATTTTTGTGTATTTCGTATTACATATTTTTTGAAATTACGTAGTTGCTATATTGTGCTAAGACAAACAGTAATATTCTAAAATCAACACATATTAAGTGGACAGAAAACATTCAACAATAATTAAACCTGAAATAAGAAAACAACGTTAAACAATAAAGTGCGATATGGCATAAGTCAATTTAATAAATGTATTTGTCTCTTAAAATAAAAAAAAAGACTAAAAATTGTTTTATGTGTTTATAACTCTATTCTAAGTTGTTCATAAAAACTTCACTCAAGAATGGCGAAAGACAAAAACCATTTGCCCGAACGTTGTCGAAAATATCTATCATTAAATTTAAAAAAGTTTTGTTTTAGCACAGTTTTTAGTAATAAAATGAGATCAGATATTAAGACAGCCAGTAAGTTTTTGTTTCTTAATAATTTTCCAGTTAAATCAATAAATAAATTGGGGGAATGCTAAGGAAAAGGTTTTTAACATCTAAAGAGACAGTCTAGCATTTGGTGGTAAGGATATGTTTTCTAAGTAGTTGGCTAAGTAGAATTGTTAAAATGTTTAGAATTTGTCAATTCTTTGCCCGAAAAAATATGCTTCACTATGGAGAGTGAAACTGATGGCAAACTTCCTTTTCTAGACCTTCTTTTAATTAGAAACAAAATTAGTTTTGAGGTATATAGAAAACCCTCCTGTACTGATAATATCATTCAATTTATATATAACTCACCATTTTCTCACAAATTTTCAGGTTTTAGTTCGTTTTTGTACAGACCTTTTAAATTACCACTATCCCAAGCTGCTTTTACTAAATAATCAGATATAATAAGGGAAATTACCGTAAACAATGGTTTTCCAATGAAAACATTCAAGGTGAAACATTCAACAAACTTTTTTATAAATTGATGAACAAATACAAACTCTCTTATAACTTACTACATAATAATCTAATTAATACAAACAAATTCAGAGTTTTAACATATTTTGGAAATATATCTCTACATTTAGCTGAATTTTGTAAGTCATTTAATATCTCTATATCATTTAAAGCAAACAATACTCACAAAACAATCAAAGACAAAAAGGATAGTCTTGAGAAATCTGGAGTTTATTCTCTTCATTGTGGAGAGTGTCCTGCTGTTTACGTGGGACAATCGGGTAGGAAAATTTCGACAACGATCCAGGAACATCGTCAGCTTGGTTGCGAAATATCAAAATACAGATATTTATAATACAAAATCTGCCTTTGCGAATCATTTGTTAGCTTCAAAACATCGCTTTTTCATATCTGAAAATGTAAATATAATTCACGAATGCGATAAAGGTAAGAAGCTGGGTCTTTTGGAAAAGATGGAAATAACACAAGCTAAAAAGAGCTCCATCCTTACCTGCGTTAATAAAATGTTTAGTTTTGAGCCTCATTTGATTTTTAACAATATTTCAAAAGAATAACTATATATATTCTTGTTTTGTACAAGCTTCAAGTTTTTTCCGTCATTTTCACTAATTCTTCTTCTTTTTATTAATGTAGCATGAACTTTATGACAATCAAGTTCATCCTGAACAATTTCTTCTTTTTTCGTTTTTGCCTATCGCTTCTCATCAAATAAATTTACATCGACGTCTCTGATTGGTCACTCAAGCGTAGCCTTGTTTCGTATTTCATTGTTTCTTTGTTTGGTTATGTTTGTTTTATGTACTTTGTAACATGTGTTTTGTTTATGGTACAGTTATATATTATTCAACTGTGTTTTCCGTTGTAATGTATATTCATTTCAGGTCTGATGATATCCGTTAGGTTAATTCATTACCAGGTCTCTTTAAGATAATATGGACACTTTCTTCACAATAAAGATCATGTTAGATGTTTTATACATCCTTTCTTAATACTAATGACATTTGTGCCTTGAACATATATGGGTTCTTAGTATGAGCTAGATTTACATTAGATTATTTTCGAACATTAGAGATTAAAGTAATTTTTGTGACATAAGTTTGATCATATCCCTCGTCAACAGAAGAAAATTAGCAGATTTAATTATGTTTTACGTTAACAAAAATTGTATTAAGTGAACTTATAAGAAATCTCCAGCAGAATGAGACTTACATAACACCATTGTATAACACTAAAACTCTAGTAAAAATCCTCTAACGTGTAGACTGATAAAAACGTTTATCACGTATTGTGATACCAGTTTTACAACTTTGTTATAAATAATCATTTATCCCACTGTTTTTTGACTACCTAAAGCATGAATATCCTTTGCAAATAAATAAATAAACAATATTTTTGATATCTCTAAAAGTTAGTGTTGTAGACCCCGTTTTAAATATAAATCAGACTCCCTGTAATTGGTGATTTGAAGTTAATTCGACATATATATACTAAAAGATTAAGTCTTAAATCGCACACACGAATAACCGAACGGGGGTGAAATTTTATGTATGAGATAGATATAGATAGATCACGAACCTTATATTATATGTTTGTGATCTTTAGTGAATAAACTGAGTTTAAGTTTTTGAGTTTGATATAAGTTACATTTGATTTTGATCTTCCTACACCGCTTACTGATACATTTTTTATTGTCTATCGATATAATATACTTATTATACCAAATAATAGGCTATATATTTTTCATTAAAAGTATAATTATTTAAAATTAATTATTTAACCCATTAAAGGTAAACCTTGGAAAAAATGACATTTTTACTATTTCAGATCAGCCATTCAAATCGTGAGTGCAGCGATAAAACATCTACAAGCTCTTTTGTTGGTTTCATTTTACCGCTGTAATTTTTCTATCTGCTATGTTAAAATCATTTAACTAACTAATCAAAGCTTGCCATGACTGGTACAATTCAAACAAAACATTTGCGTTGCGCGGCTGAGATGTAACCATATTTTCGATCGGATTTCTTATTTGCGATTAATTTTTGAATTTATTGTCAATTTGTGAAGTTGTTGACAAATGAATGAGACGTTCTCGAACATGACGAAAATATTAAGAAGTTAAGTAGTTACTTATTTAATTTCTTTTATTCATGACATATTCAAGTCAAAAACAACTCGAAACTGTTATTCATTTTCGGCAATTCTTATTCAGCGTCCGTTTCATTTTGGCAAAAATGATTCTTAAAAATTAGTTTTTGTTACTTTCAGGCATTTATTACCAAGTAATATAAAATTATTTTTATACCCGTAATTTTTTCCGAAAAAAACAATGCCTTCGGTAAAATTTTCTTATAAAATCACATTCTCTTGTTTTATTATTTACGAACGTATTTTTCACCATTCGAATTTAACTCAATTAAAACGCAAGAATTTCAATTTTCAGCTTTAATTTAGAATTCAACTTTAACAAGTTACTTTCAAATTGAGAAAGACTTCTTTTTACTTTACGGATTCTCGCGATTTAAAGAAGTCGAGTTCTTTAATTAGAACTTATTATGCTTCTCTATTTATTCGAGTAACAGCTCTCTTTTATTGTTGAGTAAGGAGTACCCGCAAAATTATAATAAAAAAACTTTAAATTTATTAATTTTCTTCTCAAGTAATCTAGTTTATTTTTTACCTTTACAATATTTGATCAAATGGAAACATGGGACATTTATAATATGGAGGCAGTTAAACCAGTAACAATAGAAAACAAGGACTCCAACTATACTGGGCAGCTAAAAGCAATTAGTAAGTATAGTCCAGTCTTTATAGGGATTTCGTTTGGAAAATCAGACCACCCAGCTATAAACTAGTATAAACTTGTATTTTCACATCCCAAAACTTGTCTCAAAATTCACAGATGATAGGATGTAAGCAACTTTAAAAATCAGAGGTCAAAAGTCACAAAAATCGATTTTTTGCACATTTTTTGTAAATATCTCGTTTCCTATAGGTTTTACGCTACTTGTATTCATTATCAATATTGTAGAGAATTAAACTCTCTAACACTTTTGTTTGAAACATTTTTTCATACCTCAAACCGTTTTTGAGATAGAGGCCAGAGCGCGCGCGGTTAAAATATCACCTGGTGTCAACTGGTAGTCCCGATCGAAAACAAGTTATATAAAGTTTATTATTGTTAAATATATAATTATCATTTTTTATTATTACATTGTATTGAATCTTTTTTTCATTAATTCTAAAATTTATCAATGGAATAACATTTGTAATCTATTCTTTAAAAAAGTTGGAAAAGCAAATGTAAAAACTGTAATATACTCCTCCAAAAGTTTCGATAAATATACTCGTTCTATAAAACACCATTTTGTTTCTGCATGCATTAAGTGGCTGCGACACTGTTTAATTTGGATGAACTTGCTGCAGCATTTGAAGAAGAAAACTGAAGATTATTTGAAAGTGGAAAGCAAACCTTATTACCAGTTTGTAATGCTCCAAAATCTGTGGACAGTATCAATCATCTCCGTTATGCACTATACGTCAAGTTTACAAAGCTGAATAAACCTGTGCAGTTATCAAATATTCTGATAACTTGGTTAGGGCATGATTTGGAACCCCAGGAATGGGGTTGGATAATGCGTAATTCATTCCTGGAACCTACCACGGCAATTTTACCACCTGCTCCAGATGAATTACTCAACACAATATTTTGTAACTGCAAGAGTGGTTGTGGCTCAAGATGTGGATGCAGGAAAGCGAGGTTGCAGTGCTCTTTAGCTTGTGTCCAATGTAATGGGCAAGCTTGTCTGAATGCTGTACCATATCAGACCGATCTCAATGAAGTACCTTTGACCCAGAAATCACGGACGAGTTAGAAACAAATATCGTTGAAGACGATAATGATGAAGAACTTGCAATTCAACGGCATCGGGACGACGACAATGAGGAAGAAGAAAATTAAAATTTAAACTTGTTTTTATAATTACACTGGCCGACAAGATTTTTCTAATACAGGCCAGCTCATTATTTTCACAATGGAAATACCCTCCCAATAATAAAAAAAAATATTCGGAAGGGCTAATACGTACCATTTTTTAATAGCCTAATTAGAACCTTTTATATTGGCAGGTAAACAATTTTATTGTGGGGCGGCTAAAATGGGTCCATTTTACAACGGAAAAATACCTCGACTGGGTTGTTTACAACATTAGACATAAAATAAACGTTAAACATCACTCTTCTGTTGACTTTCGCATTGAGTGGTTCTCTGTGTATCGATAAGTAAGTGTATGTGAAGACGAGAAGAATGTCGAGTCAAACGCTCCGAAGTTGCAAAATTTTCCTGACAAATTTTGTTATATTTGTGGAGAATTTTTGGTGAAATCACAAGTCAGGCTATTTTCCGAAAATGTAAAAAAAAGCCTACTTTAAATATTTTGGTGTGTTAATTGGGGATCAAGATAAGCTGTGGGCTCCCCATGTGTGCTGTGTTAGTTATAGAGTATCATTGGTGCAGTGGATGAAGGGAAAGAGAAAAAGTATGCCTTTTGCAGTTTCAATAGTATGGCGAGAACCCACCAATTATTCTGACGATTGTTATTTTTGCCTGAGAAAGACTGAAGGTTATTCCAAAAAGGGAAAGCACAATATAGAATATCCAAATTTGCAATCTGCCGTACGACCTGTTCCTCATAATGCAAATTTGCCAGTGCCGATTGCGCCTTCAAATTGGCAAGTTATTGATTTGGGAGATAATGGAAATGACGCATCACCAGGCAGCTCAGAAGAACAATGCACCGATCCCACTTTTACCACAGGTCCCAGTTCCAGCGAGCCACATTGTTTAAAGTGAATTAAATGATTTAGTACGTGATTTGGGGTTATCCAAGCAACAGTCAGAACTTCTGGGTTCCCGTCTTAAGGAATGGAACCTATTGGCCAAAGAAACAAAAATTACGAATTTCAGAAAAAGAAATGCTATGTTTTCTAAATTCTACAATATGGAAAATTCGTTGTGCGCGTGTACTGATATAGACAGTTTAATGCAGGAACTTGATATTGTACATTCTCCCCGTGAGTGGCGCTTATTCATAGGCTTATCTAAATATAGGTTAAAAGCTGTGTTATTGCATAATGGAAATTTAAAACGCTCCATACCAGGTGCCCATTCAGTTGTAATGAAAGAAAATTATGAAAATATGCGCACGATTTTGGTTAAAATAAATAACAACAGGTATAGGTTATAGCGATTTTAGTAAGACTTCAGGGGGGATTTACAAAATATTGCTGTTTTCTTTGTTTATGGGACAGTTGTGCAGTAAATCAGCATTATGTAACAAAAATTTGGCCAGAAAGAAGCGAATTTCAACCGGGATCTCAAAATGTTAAATTTATACCTCTTGTTGATCCCAAAAATGTCCTTTTGCCTCCTCTTCTCATTCAACTTGGGCTGATGAAAACTTTGTGAAGGCTTTGAGTAAAGATGGTGATGGATTTAAATACCTAAGACAAGTCTTTCCTCAGTTAAGTGATGCCAAATGAAAAGAAGGCATTTTTATTGGGCCACAAATCAGAAAATTGCTGGACGATGTCAATTTTACGGGAAAGTTCACCAGGCAGAAACTCAGAGCATGGAATTCATTTGTTAATGTAGTAAGAGGATTTTTCGGCAACAATATGGATGAAAATTATGAACAATTAGTTAATGAACTCTTAGATGCCTATAAAGCGCTTGGTGCCAGAATGTCATTAAAAATTCACTTCCTCCATTCCCATCTGTCATTTTTTCCTAAAAATTCGGGAGCTGTTAGTGACGAGCAGGGTGAACCAAGATATCAGAACAATGGAAAATCGTTACCAAGGACGATGGGATCCAGCCATGATGGGTGGCTACTGTTGGTTTTTGAAGAGAGAAGATAGGACACCTCATAAACGGAAAAAATAAAGTTTAGTTAGTGTTTTAAGTTAATATTTTTCTCGTTTGCTTTTCTTTTAGATGTATGGTATGTTTAATAGGCGAAAACTGTAAACATAGTCAATAAACAGGGTTAAGAATTTTCTGAAATCATTTTTTCTATAGATATTAAGTATCGTAACATTCGATGTGGTTCTACAACTCTAACAAGAAAACCCTACTTGCTAAAAATTTCTATTTGTCATTTTCGTATTTGGATAGGTCCATTCTATTAGATTATGCTATTCTGATTTTTGTTAAAGCAAAAAAAAATTTTTTTTTGTCGGCCAGTGTTATTATTAATTTTTAAAATTTTGACTACCATAAATGTATCGAAAGACATTTTTTAATAAAAACATTAATTATAAACTTTTCTTTTCTATTTTATTTATTTAAGAAGTTATTACTATAAATTAGATAGAGAAGTTTTTCGCTCAACTATTTATAAGTACACGGGCAGGTAAGTGATATTAAATAAATTGACACATAATTAACAATAAATAAGTAAACAAAAAAAAGATTCAATATAACATAATTAATAAAAAATGATAATTATATATTTAACAATAATAAACAAACTTTATATAACTTGTTTTCCATCGGGACTACCAGTTGACCCCAGGTGATATTTTAATCGCGCGCGCTCTGCCCTCTATCTCAAAAACGGTTTGAGGTATAAAAAAATGTTTCAAACAAAAGTTGTAGGGAGTTTAATTCTCTACAATATTGATAATAAATACAAGTCGCGTAAAACCCATAGGAAACGAGATGTCCACAAAAAATGTGCAAAAAAATCGATTTTTCTGGGCTTTGACCTCTGATTTTTAAAGTTGCTTACATCCTATCATCTGTGAATTTTGAGACAAGTTTTGGCATGTCAAAATACAAGTTCATACGAGTTTAAAGCTGGATGGTCTAAGTTTCGGGAATACTGACCTCATTTTGACTAAGATGACTAGACTAATATATTATGAATAGTAAATTTCACGATGAATGATTTTGAATGGAGTGGTTTGGGTTTTACTTGGTGGAAAGAGAGCAGGTTGTTTCAGTGGCCGGATTTTAGTAGAATTGTTTTATTTCTACTTCCGCAGTGCCTCAGGACAGTCATATTGGTCCGCTATTGTTTACAATATACATCAATGATATTGTTTATTGTTTTAAAAATTCTCACTTTTTGTTTTAAACTGACGACCTTATACTATATAGACACCTAACTGGAGCCGACCACCACCGACAATGGGACCTAAACAAGTTCCATTCTTATTATCAAAAATTTCTCTATGATATTCATGGCGTAATCAAAATATTGTTTCAAACAATTCTAAAATCGGCAACTGTGTCTTAAAAAGAGAAAACTATGCGAGGGATCTTGTTGTTCTATCCGATAATAAGTTGATATTCGATGCCCATGTTGAAAATATTATTCGAAACACGTATAGAATGTTGGGATTAATCTTTATAAAATTGTAAACTCAAGAGTTGACTCTCCTGACCCTTTAGAGTTATTATTATCTTGAAAGTACGTGGCAGAAACTTTAGACATACAAATCTTTTATCTCTCTCTTTTTCTAGAAGAAATAACTCCTAAAATTCAGCAATTAATAAAATGTCAATAAGATACGCAAATACTTATTGTGAAAACCTGGATTTTTTCCATGATTCATTTGGCGTCTTTAAAAATAGCCTAAAAAGAAGTCTTAGTTTTGTTTAAGTTACACTTGCCCACGTATTCACTAAAGAGGTTTACATTTAGACAAGGTCCAATTTGATAGTTATAGGTTTAAAATGACGTAAGCAACAACTGAACAAATAATTTTTCTAAATGTCTAAATTACAAAACAACAGTGACATAAGCAAAACACAACTGGTAAACTAACGGTTTTAGTTACCATATCAATTAGATCTGGTCTAACTCTTAAACTTTTTAGTGAATACGGTGTTTTATGTTTAAAACCATATAATTTGCGACCGTTCATAAACGTTCATAACAAGTCAACCTGCATAACTTTTTAGAGAAAGATCTGAATTTAAAAAGCTTATAAGATACTTGTTGACTCAATAACAAAAACCACACGATCATTTGGCACGTCGTGATTTTGTTGTTAATTGGTCATTAGAGAAAAAACAAGAATAGAACGATTTCTTTCACAAAATAATCTTTAGCGAAGAGGTTCATTCGAAATTGGTGGATACGTGAACAAGAAAAATTGCAGGCTGAGGGAAATCCAAGAGAAATACTGGAGAAATGACTACATCCAGAAAAAGTACTCTGTCGTGTGATTTTTGGGAGACATAATTGATCTTTATTTCTTCCAGAATAAAATTAGTGATGCAGTTACTGTGAACGAAGTTTGATACAGGACAATGGTATGAATGTTCAGGTCCAGAACATGTGGTTTCAACAGGACGGTGTCCCTTGCCATAATTTACGAATAATTTCTCGTGTGACCTCACACCACTAGATTATTTTTTGTGGGGATTTTTAAAGGAAAGAATTTACGTTTACAATTGGCAAGCAAAATTGGTCAGAATACCTGCGAAAATGTAATTGAAAATTTTGGGAAAAGAATGCTAGCTAGCCAAAGAAGCAGAGAGGGTCACTTGCGGAACGTCATTTTTCATTATTAACCGCAACATTTGTACTTTAAAATAATATAACAAAAATAATAACATTTAAAGCGTTTTGTGTGTTTTATTATTAAATTAAATCGGAAGATCAAATTTGGACACCCTTTAGTAGATTTTTTTGGTCTTTGAATTTAAAATTTTATTTCTATTCCGACGATAGTCCAGTTTAGAATTTCCTGATTTTGAGAATCGTTAATTGACCATTAAAAGCATCCAAGTTGTTCTCGGCGGTACTAGAATTAAATAAACATTTCTAACCGTATAAAATGTATATTGGTATATAATGTATATCTGTATGTCCGCGATTGTCTCTGCGACTACTCAAGGGATTTGTTTCCACCATGTTGTAGGGCAACGTTCCATGGTGGTTTGAGTGTAGAAAACAGCTCGCTAAGATATAGCATGTGCAATTGTGAATATCTGACAAATTACTTTAATTATTGGTTGGAAAGTGCTCTTAACTATAATAAATAACGAAGTTGCGTTGGTTAACACATGTTATAATAAAAAGCAATTTTAAAAAGTAAATAAAAAATTAAATCATAAAAAAAAACTTAATCATCGTTGATACTGTCAAGAAATAGTGCGGAACAAAAATTCGTGAGTATCTGTTTATTTATAAAAATTAAACATAAAAATGGGTATAAGAAAATTTACAAATAGGTTTATAATCAAAAATAAAAAATTAAAAGTAATAAAAGCACAAAGTACAAAATCGAAAAATAAAAGTCAACCTAAAAAAGCATCGAAAGGTAAAAAACAACATTTTAAACATTCTTAAAAATTTTATTGTAAACAGACTCAAACGAATAAATATGTCTATAATTCTAAAGGAAAGCGGCTAACATAAGATACATGGTTTTTCTTAGTTCCTAGTACTTAGACAGTAGTTTGATAGCGATATAAATATTTCAGAATTTTCAGCTTGTTTAAAATGTCCTTTTTTGTTTCCGGTACTTTTTTAAAGTTGGTTTTATTTTTTCAAAATTTTTGTATTTATCATTGTGCACTTTCTATTATAAGTATAAATTCTGTCTTTCTTTAAACGTGTATTAAATATGAAATATGAATATTAATATTATTGTAGTATAAAAATATAATACAATCGAAGAAAATATTTTTAGATATTAAAGGTGGAATATTTCATTGAAATGGTCCATTTTTAATGGTTTTACTAAGGTATTAGTGTTTAAGTAAAACGTAAGTAATATAAATTTACATAAATTAGTTGTTGAATTCATAGACAAATCCTCATTAAAATAAAGGAAGAAATATTTCAGTGACAGAGCATTTGGATTAATAAATAAGCAACTAACTATTTACTCGAGTCATAGTGTTTCATCATGATACTGCAGGCTATGCATCTTTCGCTAATGGCTTTTATATCTGAAACTGCCACGGGATAATTCTTAATTATGTTGCTGAGTATTTAGCTTAATTATCGCTGATTTATTGTAATATAAATTAAACTATAATATTATAATGCAAATATATTTATGGTGTTTTTAAATATCTGTTCCTTAAAGTTCGGGTGTTTCTGTAATAATTTATTATTATTTCGTTTAATGCAATTTGAATCTTTTGAATTACCAAATTTTATTTTTATTATTATCCCATTCTTTATATGAAACTTGTAAAAGAATGTTAATCACACTTAGTTATTAGGATAGGGTTTTCACATTTATACGAAATAATAAAATTTTGGTACGAATTCAAGATGGAGGCTTAACAAAATATTTAAAAATTCAGTTTGAAAAAGTACTTAATGGACTGATTTTAAATTTTGTGCAATAATGAATTATGGTATAGATATTAACTGGTAAAATTGGGGTACGAAGTAAAGATGCCGAAATCAAATGGCGGCCAAATAACATCCTCGCAATTTAGGATCCCTAAATGCCAGAAAAACATGTTTTTTTTTCAATTCTGTTCATATGTCAGTCTGTCTGTTAATTCGCGACAGACCTAAAAACTACTTAAAGATTACCTTCAAAATTTGGTCAATAACCATGTTATTGACCAATATACATCAAATTTTGAAAAGAAATAAAATGTTACAAAACTCACCACGTTTTACATATCTTCACGTTTTAGTGTCACTAGATGCCAAAAAATATATATTATATTAATTTCGTAGGTTTGTCTGTCAGTCTATCTATTTGTCGGTCTGTCAGTTCGAGGCATAACTTAAAAGCTACTTACCCAACATTATGGGTCATATGAGGATGACCTAGTAATGTTTTGATAAAAGTGTAGTGTGGCCGAACAAGATGGAGGCCTAATGAAACGTTAAAAAAATAAACCTTATACAATTTACGTCAAATTTTGCAGAAAAACCAAGTATATATTGAAGTGATATATGAATGACTGAAGAATCCAAGATATCAAAACAAAATAGAGGCGTAATAAAATACTTAAAAAACAGCCTGAAAAACTACTTATTAGATTAATTTCAAATTTTGTGCAAGTATTAATTGTAACATAGAGGTAAACTTGTGATACGGATTCAAGATGGCAAAACAAAATTACGTCCAAATAAAATAGTTAAAAAATTTAACGTGATAATATTTATAAAGGAAATTTACCAATTTTTTTGAATTTGGGGAAACAAACTAAGAAAAATACCGGATTTTAAAAATAAAATCGGTCTAGATTAGATAAAAAAATGTTTATTAATTTTATGTTAATACAGTAGTGAAATCTATGTACCGTATAATGTTACCACTTTAACTTTTTGTGTTTTTAACATTAGAAAAAATGTCTAATATTAGAGTTTTAAAGTTTATTCCAAATTATTTACAGCACATATTTTCTTATATACAGGACAGGTCACGGTTATATATTTTTAAATCGAACACCTTGTATATTATAATGTAACTTTTGGATTTTAAGGAAAATTGTATATATTTTATAATTTTATATACAATGTACTATACCTATCTTCCACTATTTACCAACTATTGATAATTAAAGTTGACAATATTAAGAATTTCGGCAGTTTGACAGGATGTAAGAACTAAACCGTTTGAGATCAAGAAAAACGAGTTTCTTATCGACTATAACTAGTATATCTATTTCATTTCTTATGAGTACTATAAGGTATTCGAGATTCTTTATATTATTTGCACTAACTTTATCTTTCAATGTGAGAGGTTGCCGATGCCGGAAAATATCGTTAATGTCTTGGATTTCTTGATCTCTGAAGCAGTGGCGGATCGTGCTAATTCAGAAAGGTAGTGCCAGAATGGGATTCAAAATTTTAAATCGAATTTAAATTATAAAAATTCGTTTTTTATTACTTACCCTAAATTGGCGACTTCTTAACGTTTAAAAGTTTTTAGGTCTATTGTTACAAAAAATGATAAATTAAAAAAAAAAAACATATTTACACACGCGCACAAAGTTTTTATTATGTTATATTTTTTAAAGTTTTCTATATATAAAGTCCATTCTTCTTTCTTTTTTCGTTGCAAAGTTCTCAATTACTTTATTATTAAAATTTTCAATACCATTAACAAAATGTTTTTCTGCAGACAGCATACCTAAAGCACTAAGTCTTTCTTCCTTCATAGTATTTCTGAGGAAAGTTTTAATCCGTTTTAGCATTGAAAACGAACGCTCTGCTTCAGATGTTGACATCGGTATGGTTATTAAAATACTTAAGAGCTTAAGAGTTTCTTGAAACGTACACTTTAAACCTTCCTCATTTAACAGAATGGATAGTGGAACAGCTCCAGATGTACTACTTAACTCTTCTCTCTGGTACAGTACTTGTAACTCAGATTTAAGCCTGTTTTTGTCCAAAAATGAAAATTGTGTGCATGTCTCATTTAAATAGGTCTCAGGAAACTGTCGCTTATAAGTAGAAAATTTTTCAGACATAAATAAGTTTGAAGCGATTAAATGCCCAGAGAAACTAAATCTTGTTTTTATTTGCAATAATACTGCATCACATATTTCTAAAGTTTCCCGTTTTCTGCTGTCTTCTTCTTCTCCTCGTGATTTTTTTCTTGTGGGTTCATCAGTTTCTCTCTGGTCTCGTTCAATATCGCTAATAATGCTGTCCATTTGTTCCCGTATATTTTGAATTGCTGCTTCAAAATTCTCTAAGTCATTTTTAACCTTTACAGAATCGGTGCATACTTTTTGTAATTGGTTAAAAATAATTTCTACATGCGGCATTATTTTATGGAAAATATTTAGCCAAAATATAAAATGTTTATACTGTAGCTTTAATTTGTACCCACTGGCTTGATTAATAGAAGAAGAATCGCGGGAAGTGCTTTCTATAATTTCCATAACTGTAATCAGGTCTTTTCTATTTTCATACACTGTATGAACAGCTCGCGACTGAAAATTCCAACGTGTTTGGGAAGATCTTGGCAACCTACGATTAATAACCTCATCCAAAACTTTTGTCCTTTGAGGAGAAACCGAAAAAAAAGAGCATAATCCAGATAAATTAGAAAAAAATATTCTAGTCTGCTTATTGACAGAACATGCACTAGTCATAATTAAATTCATCTGATGTGCATAACAATGAATATAATTTGCAAGTGGATAAGTATCTTTAATAATTTTTTGCACTCCATTTAATCCTCCACTCATAACAGACGCACCATCATAGCTTTGAGCTATTAATTTATTTGGATTATGTTTTAATATTGGATTTAAAACATTTAAAATACATTCGGCGATTGATTTGGCGTCGTGGCCATTGAGTACAAAAAATCTCCAAAATCTTTCAACAGGTCTTCCTTTACATAAATATCTAAAAATAATAACTAATTGAAACTCACAAGCTACATCCGTCGTTTCATCGGCAATCACGGCAATAAAAGGTGAATTTTCTATCTCTTTTCTCACTTCTTCATGATAAATTTCCAGCATGCACTCAAGCAGTTCATTTTGGGTTGTTTTTGAAGTACCTTTAAAAACGTTGGAACTTTGAATATGAACCTTCAGTTCGTTGTCTAATTCAGCGTTAAAATTTACCAACTCCCTAAATATGCCTCTGTTTTCCGAATTTTCCGTTTCATTATGATCCCTTAAGGCTAATTCAAATGCTCCACAAAACCTTATACAATTAATAATTTTATTTAAAACATATCGATTCTTATCCACTTGATGATTATGTTTAATTAGAGCATCCCGATAAGTCGAGTTTAACTGAGTTTTTATATTTAACTTCCCAAGCATAGAAAAACTAAAAACATTATTCATATGCACTTTAGATTTTTCATGGGTTTTCATTTTATCCCATATATGGGTAAGATCGTCAGTACCTTTCTTTGACCAAGTCTCGTCACCTCCAAACAACACACATACGAAACAAAATAGTTTATTAACTTTTTCACAGCCACATATCCAATTGTTTTTATCATAAATAGTTTTATTAAATTTACGACAACGCGATTTTTCTCCACTACCACTTTGTTTTTCAATTTTTAAATCGGGTATTGGCCGGCCTAATTCTTTGATTTGTAGTTTTTCTTCAAGCGAAAAACCACTAAAAGAGTTTTTTAAAATGTCAATTTTATTCATTTTCGTTTAAAAAAGAAAATTATACACTATCTGCTAAGAAAATAAATATTAATTTTTAATTAAAACAAAACCAGCAAACAAAAACGCACTAAACTGAACTCGACTGAACTATTGCGCCCGGCACAAATTATCAATAGGTTTTCTTATTTAATACACAGGAAAATTTCTAGCATCGCATTTTCTTTGTCGCTCACATGAAACGCTGGTAAAGTTTATCTCTTTTTATTGGTGCCTATTAAGAAATGGATCGGGATGATGACGCTGCATGCTGTCGGTTGCCTGCCCTGCAGGCGGTCGCGAATGCATCGTTTCTTGTGCGCGGTTGTCACTTCATATAATTTATATTAAAAAAATAATAAAAAACTATGAAATGAAATTAGAAAATATTTTGAAGCATGAAAAATAGGTAAATGCTAAATAGGTATGTTTTTGCATAAAAATACGGTAGTGCCATGGCTCTGTGGCACTACCTCATGAGCCGCCACTGCTCTGAAGTAAATATGAAAAATTTAAAAGCCTATTATAAATATACCGTATTTGAGTTATGGTTTTAATGATGACGCCTGCGCGCCGTGACGCTTCGAAGCATTGCCTAGTTATTTGTATTTTAACATACAGGCAGCCCAAAAAACACTTTAAGTGTAATTTTTATTTATTGTTTTTTTTAAGATACAGGCAATCCAAAAAACCCATTTAAATGTAACATGCATTTATTTATTGGCGTTTGTTTCATATTGATTTAAGCGGTAGATTTAAATTTGTATCAAGAATCGTCTTTTATCTTACGATTTTAACACTGATGTCTAAGCTGCTAGTAATCCACCTATACCACCCGGTACCGTTTCACCTAGTGCTTTCGCTAATAGTTTTTTGGGTTTAACGATGATGCCTTCGACGCGTAACTTGGTGCTAACCAGGTACCGATTTACCCAGAGCATTGTACCGCTTTTATGTTATGGCTTAAACGATGATGTCTTCGGCGCCTAACCTGGTGCTAATCCTGTACCGATTTAGCATGTGTCTCAGTACTGTACCATATATGCACATTTATTAACATTTATTTCGCATTAATTTAAGTGGTAGATTAAAATTTATATCGAGAAACCGTATTTTGTGTCATTATTCACAGTTTTTATCTAACACGAAAAATATAAAAAGTCAAAACTTGCAACAAAAGATGACGACACCGGAATAAAAAACCGAAAGATCCAAGGTGGTAAAATAATGTTTATAATAATGGCAACCCAAAACACATATTGAGTGTAAGATGCGCGTGTATTAATGCTTATTTCACGTGGATTTAAGCCGTAGTTTTAATTTTACATCAGGAACCGCTTTTGATATTATGGTTGGTTTTAACGCTGGTAAGTAACTAAGCGCTTCAGCGCTTTACGTGGTGGCGATTTAAGTTAATAAAAACTGTTAAATAAATCTACATTTTTTCAAACAAATCAAAATTACACTTGGCAACACTGTTTCATAAAAAAGCCTACTTCATCATGAATTGTCAAATGTGATTAATATCCGATTGTCCGTTTGGTTTCTTTAGCTGAAAATGATAAAAATAATGTCGTATCAAGATGTATTTTTACAAGAATTCTTTAAAAACCTAAAGTAAAAAAATCGTTAATTATATTTTAATATGATATTGTTAATTTGACATGAAATGTTATAATAATTAAAACTAACAGTGGACGTTTATAACCATGTAGTGTCTTGCAAAATTATTACTCATTATTTTGCTTTTTTTTCAAAAAAAGTGGTTCATCCAAAAATGTTTGTGCTGTAATAGATGTTTTTTAAGGTAAGCTTAACAGTATATCCCAAAATATCAACAAATTCCGTCTTCTTCTGTCCTAACACTGGAACCTGTAGTGGGCAATTGCTTATCTCCGTTCCTTGCGAATTTGTCTATAGGTAGATTAGAAATCCAAAAAAATTTTCTATTTTAGTATAAAAAATAGCAAATATATCGTCTACGTATCTATACCACACTCTTGGGAAATACTTGAGTTCTTCTTTGAATTAGATTATTATTCTTCAAAAAAGAACTCAAGTATTTCCCAAAATTGTGGTATAGATACGTAGACGATATATTTGCTATTTTTGATACTAAAACAGAAAATTTGGACACTTTTTTAGAAACATTAAACAATAAATATCCTTCCATTAATTTTACATGGGAAAAGGAGAACAATAAGCAATTATCTTTTCTCAACAAGTTAGTTATTAGAAATAACGATAAATTAGAATTTGATATTTATAGGAAATTTACTAATACTGATAGGTATATAACATCCGACTCATTTCATTGCCGTCAACACAAAATGGCCGCATTTCATTTCTTAACTCACAGGTTAGTCAATTTTCCATTAAGTAAAGAACGTTTTAACAATGAAATGGATCGGATTAAAAATATAGTTAAAAGTAACAGATATAATGGTAATTTTGTACATAAATTAGTAAATAGACATAAACATAAGAAAATGTTAAAAGATGCTACTACTCTTCAAGGACCTGAGGCTCCCAATAAGTTCATAGTAATCCCATATGATTCCAGATATACGAGAGGTCTAGAAAAAGTATTTAAAAACGTAGGTTTTAGAGTAGCCTACAAGACGGAGAACAGTTTGAAAAATCTCCTTGGAAACCATTAAGACAATGTTGACTTGAAGAAGAGGAGTGGCATCTATGAAATGAGCTGTAATGACTGCGATCTAAAATATGTTGGGCTAACTAAACGCTCCATAAACATTCGTTTTAAAGAACACATGGCACATTTAAGATACGGAAGAACAGAAAAGTCAAGCGTTGCCCAACATGCTTTGGAGAACAATCACCAGATAGGAATAAATAATCCTAAGTTAAAAAAGTGTATCTAATAATAGATTATTGGATGCATTTGAGAGTATAGAATTAGTTAAATGTGGTAAGAAAGCACTAAATAAAGACAGAGGGCCTATTCCCTCTATTGCGTACTTGACAACGGTGCAGTCGGGTGAAACCAAGTGTGACTACATTTACCTATAAATAGTCTCGGTCAGTTTATATCATCTGCTGATGATGCTAACTAGGTTCGCGAAACGCGCGTCCAGAAATTAATAAGTTGTGGTGTAGTGTGGTTAGAACTCTTTTATTTTGATAAATCTAATTCTGACAAAAGCCTAATCGCTTATATAAAAATAATTATAACGGGAACATAGCACAGTAAGAACTTCGAATAAATAATGCGCTTATGCTACTAACTATCAACAACAGAATTGAAACTTAAACAGATTGTAAAAAACGCATTCCACGTGATGAGGATGATGATTTAAATATTTTGCTGGTGATTCAAGAAATCAATTAGAACCATTTCAACTGATTTAAGATAAGTGCAGGATAATCCGAAAAAAACATCGTATGGAAAAATTCAGAAAACTCTTAAAATAGCTAGCTATACACCTTTCAAAATTAGACCCACTCCAAAATTAACAGTCCAACAAAAGAAACAAGAGTACAATTTTGTCGTAAAACGTAGAAAATAATAAACAATAACAACTATTTACAAAAAAAATCTTTGGACGAACGAGTCAAGCTTTGCAACGAATGTTCTGATAAACTGGAAAAATACGGGGCATTGGGCATTAGAAAATCCTCATAGTTATCGAGAGTTTCAGTAACAGGGTCGTCAATCTGTAAACGCACGGTGAGGTACACTTGATAAAAAAACCATTGGACCACATTTCTTCGAAGGTGAACTCTGACACATACAGTTTTAGCACCTATTCAAGGCAAACGAATTTTTATCTTTGAAGCTGCAAATTGATAGATTTCTAACTTCGAACTTGAGTTCCCTTTTTCAACAAATAATGTTTCTTAAATTTGTGAGGTTAACAGTTCCTGAGAAGCATTTTTATTTGGACATTCTGTATAATACAAATTAAAATAAGAAATTATTATACTCGATGTAATATTGCCAATTAGAATCCCTCTATCACAACGGCAATACCCAAATATTCAATAGTACATGCATAATATAAAACTGTCCTTGATACCAGTAAACTAGTGATAATTAAATCTAAAAATAAATCAAATTAATTAATTTACTACTAAAGATACCACTATGTATGCTGCAAGTAACGTAAACATTAAACATGTATTTAAATTCACTTGCAGTGAACTTGCAATTGATTTCATAGAATAAAGCGGAGAAGTTTATGATATGTTTTTGAATTAGTAAATGACAAAATTATTCAATAATCGGGGGCTTTCATGGATATTATCGTGGTGGGAGAAAACAACGATGTATCTACGCGTAGGTTCTGATGACGTCAGGGGTGAGGCGAACCAGAGCCGATAAAAATGACAGATACGTTTTTCAGATTTGCTATTTGAATTGCGGGTACTAATTTAGTTTTGTTGTTACAGTCATAATGGGCTTATAAAGCTATTTAGTTTAGTTAGGGTGTAACATTTTTATTTTAGCATAAAATATATTTTCTATAACTTAAAGGATTATTATTAATAAGAGGTAATTCCGTACTAAAAAATTGAAGGTAGATCTCATTAACTCCATATTTTTTTTGTAAATGCACGTTCGATCAGTGTCGTATAGATGGCGGCCAGCAGATATAAAATTCATTATTCCAAAAATTATTATTTAAGAAAAGAAAGGAAAAAAAAAGGTATGCACAATAAAATGAATGTCAAATTGATTTATTGTATTTATATATTATGAAGTAAATAAAAATATAATTATAGTAATCTTGGAAAATATTTTTTTGCCTCCTTTTATGTTAATTCTGGTTTTTTCCCTGTTGTCGAAATATGTTGCTTCTGTATTGCTTCATTTTTTGCGCTAAACATGAATTATCTGTAATATATATGAAAAGTATTGGTATCGAGTTGAATCGAGTATGTATCATTCTTGCCTTTGGTTTTTAACTATGTAAACAAGCCACTTTTGCTATCCACTATTCCTGGAGAGAACGGACTCTTCTATATTTGTACAATCGGCTCTAATTTGTATTATTGAATTCATATTTTTGAACTTTATATTGGATTGACGTGCCTATTTCAACAGTTTTCTTAGGTTCTCTAGAAGATTTCTATCGATTTACCTTTATAATTAAATGTATTTACACGAGGTGTATGTTATCCTTTAAAACTGGAAAATATCGTAGTCTTAACTATAACCTATTGTAATGGGTATCAAGCACGTGGTCCATTCTTTGTCGATTTTGTTCTATATTAATTATTCCAGATTGAATTCCGTGAATGAGTTTAGCCATTTATTTTGTTTAGATTTTGATGAAATTTGTTAATATTTGTAATTTTAGTGTTATATGTGGCGTGTTCATCAATATATTTGCGCCTTCCCTTGTCGTGTTCGACCCAATTCACATATACTCGTCGTTGCATCATTCTGTAAACCCATGTAACGATTCCCAGCACTGTCAAATGTATTTCTGTTGTTGCCGTTTGAATTTTCCTCAACCAATAAATGCCAGTTATTTGTTGCTTAGCTTCCTCTCTGTCCTGTCCTGGGGTTCTTTAGTTCGATATGGCAAGTTTGCCATCACCTAAGGAATCAAGGCCAATGAAAATTGCTGGATTTAGGAAGACTGCTGTGAAGAAGGACAAAAAAGACTAGGTTTTGAGAAAAGGTTGCACTGTCAAATGTATTTCTGTTGTTGCCGTTTGAATTTTCCTCAACCAATAAATACCAGTTATTTGTTGCTTAGCTTCCTCTCTGTCGTGTCCTGGTGTCGTTTAGTTCGATATGGCAAGGTTGCCATCACCTAAGGGATCAAGGCCAATGAGAATTTCTGGATTTAGAAAGACTGCTGTGAAGGAGGACAAAAAGGACTAGCTTTGGAGAAAAGGTTAGTTTTTCTTGGTTCGTAGAGATTCGATTCGATTATGGCAAATAAATCCAAAACTATCTTAGCAAACTGTTTAAGGGATTTTTCCCTAGCGTCAATTTATCTTCCTTGGCCATTTGATTTTTGTATTAGTTATTAGGGGAATTTCTCTAAAATAGCGGATTTTTGTTGCTGTAGTTTTTAAATAAGACACCATTGTCCGTTTTGGCATCTTGTTTTCCTACGCCCTATTTTTCGGGTAAAGGAGCTAAGCGCTCTTTAGATACGAACTTGTGCTTCAGTGCTTTTATTTTCGCTTTTAATTATTTAACGTGTTTCATTAAAGTTAGACGGCTAAACTTAGTTATTAAAAATTTAAATATTCCTTGATTATAATTTAGTATTCATGTAGTATATTATTTATGTAAATTTGACTCGTATAATCTAAAATTCATGGTATCAAATATTTTGAAATCTGAAAAAATATTAACTGTATCCAATCCATATACTTTTGAGTTTCTAAGTTTTGTATGCAAGAACGTTCTAATAAATTTATTTTATATCGCGCCACACAACTTTTTTTCTTAAAGTATGTGACTAATGTTTTTGTTTATTTTTCCCATAGTGTTGAACCCGTTACTGAAATAAATTTCCAGCTATAAAATATAAAAAAAAAGTAAAAGATATTATATTATTAATGATATATATTATTACCGAGAAGACTTATTCCAATAATGAGTTCTTTGAAGATACCCTCAACTGATTTCTTGCTTACAGGTATTTAAGTTTAACAAGACAGTAAAGTAGTGTACAGTTTATTTAAAGTCAATTGGAACATACCACCGTTCGACAGCACGCGGTAATAATTATGTCACCGTTTGACAGCAAGCTTTTGGCAAAGCCTTCGGTTTACAATCGACTGGTGGCATAATTGTTACGTTGTTTTTTGCTGTTCCAATTGACTTTGTATAAACTATAATAGAACTTAGCTCTATACCTGTACGGTTTGTTTACAAATTTTCTTTTAATTGAAATTGTTATAAAATATGAACTTTTGTAAGCTAAAATTACTCTTTATTTACCAAGAAAAATTATACCATTTACCATATATTCTGCTAACCGACCATAGTAAATAATCCGAGGAGAAACGAAAGTGCTGCACGCTTTCAGGTTTTTTAATACTGATGGATTATAATTTCTCGCTTCCTTCATAAAATCTCATTTAAATTAGCCAAATACTGATAGTTCATGGCATCGAAAATCAGTACAAGCTCACTTTATTTAGATTTCTACGGGTACCTTAGTCAACTACCAAATATGTTACAGGCATTTTTCTCGTAATCATTTTTTTTAATTCAGCCTAACAATGAAATGTCCTAGTAGGATAATAGAAAGCTATTGTATATAAACTAATTTGTTCACAATTATTTAAGACTTATGAATTACCGAATGTTATTATATGTAAAAATTTTGTTGACCTTCCACGCCCAGTGACATAACTTCTTTGATTTGACATGTTGTTGAATTCCCTAATTGACTTGTATTTCCATAGCCTACTACATTTTTTTTCTGAAGCAACCTCACACAGGACGTAGATGTACAAACGAGACTCAAATTTGTTAGGCTGGCGGGCAACCTTGTGTTTTCCATCATGAATATTGTGGTAAAGATCCCACGCTACGGTTTCTATATACGACAGTTATCGACGTATGGATGATTATCTATTATATATATATATATATATATATATATATATATATATATATATATATATATATATATATATATATTTAGTATTATTTTTCTTGGTTTACGTTCAGTGGTTTACTTGAAAATAATTAAAAAATTACTTCTTACATTAACCAACCATGAAAAGACGAAAAACCACAGTTTTAATTACACTGAAACTAAAATCTTAGAAACTGAGTGTCAGTTAAAAAAAAGGGAATTTTACGAAATGGCTTTAATCCACAAAAACAAAAACTGTGTGAATGACAAAAAAGATGTAAACAATCTTAGCAAAATATATACATCTATTTTGCTATAATTGATACTCCACAGTTCGTTGTGTTAGTCCTTGATATCAATTAGCAAAATGTTGTGTCCTGTTAACATTTTCTTAATCGAGAAAATAAAATTTTAATATATATATATATATATATATATATATATATATATATATATTGTATACTGTTGTCATATATATATATATATATATATATTGTTTTTTGACGTATTTTATTATTGTCGTGCCAACAATTTTTCATATAATTTTAGATTTAAAAAAGACCAAAACTGGTTGAAACGTCATCAGACTACAATATATGTATGTTTTTAAAAAAAGGAAGTAATTTTTTAATTATTTTCAAGTAAACCACTGACCGTAAACCAAGAAAAATAAATATATATATAAAATATATATATATATATATATATATATATATATATATATATATATCATAATATATATATATATATATATATATATATATATATATATATATATATATGTATATATTTATAACGTGTTTTCATTCCGGGTGTACATCCGTTCACTACTGTCGTTCTGAAAAGAACAGTTTTGATGACGTTTGGCCAAAATCATATTTGGTATTTTCGAAGCTTTCTTTCTCGCGTCCGAAAGGAGTCTATATATATATATATATATATATATATATATATATATATATATATATTTATATTTACAGGGTTGTTCACGCAACACGTTCATTAAAAATTTTTGATGATGCCATTTAGATAAAAATTTCAAATTTTGGGATTAAGGTAAGGTCAAGGATTACTTCTTTTTTGAAATATTTTCAACTTCCTGTCACTTCCGGTTTAACCGGAAGTTAGTATCAACTTGCTTATTTTAAATGGAACACCCTATATTTTATGATATTTTTGGATTCTACGGAAAATTTTAATGCTATTTTATGTAGCATGTCCTAAACCTAGGTTCAAGCGTTCTTAAGATATTTGACCTTGAACCGAAAATGAGTCTTCGGGGTACTAAATTTTAAAATCTCATATTTTTGTAAGTTTTGAAGATATAATCTTCATATTTTGCAGACGATCGATAAATAATCTTAGGTTTCTATTTTTTTTATTGAATTTGTCTATTTTTATACAGGAAGTCCTAAATTCAGCGGCAAACATTCACATTTTCAAAGCCGCTAAAGTCCGTTTTTTTGAAGGGGAAACCCTATAACTTTATGCACTATCAAATGTTGAATTTAATTTTCTATCGAACTGTATTAAGGTTCCCTATACCTATTCGTAACCATTTTCGAAATAATTGGGTTTTATAAAAATATCGTACGTATTTGCTTAAATGTTTACATGTTCCAATGGTGAGCCATGGAAAAACAATTGAGATCCATTATCCAATATGACAGATGATTAGTATGCATCGAAAGCTGTCAGTGATAAACTAAATCTTCTAAATCGAAATGGAAGAATACTCAAACGCTGATATTCTTAATCTATTTTATACTCATAGAGAATATTATAAAATTTTGGAGAGAACGTGTCGTGTGTTTAATGAACGCCGCCCTGATTTGCCGCCAATGAACAAGTCTAAATTCAAGAGGATTGAAACGAACTTTTTGCGTTTTGGCAAGGTTAAAGTTACAAAAAATGTTCCGAAACCAGTGACAAATGCCGAGGATAACGTAATAAACACATTAGCTTATTTTCACGCAAACCCGCAAAGTTCAATACCGTCTGCAGAAAACGATTTGGGAATTTCTTCTTCATCTGTCCAAAGAATCTTGAGCGAACATCATATGCACTCTTATTCCTTCCAAAATGTTCAAGTTTTTGAAAATTCAAGAGAACCCTCAATTCCTTTCAAAAATATTTTGCACCGATGAAGCGAAATTTTCTAGAGAAGAAATAACAAATAGAAGAAACGAACATTTCTAGGCAGCAGAAAATCCGCACGCTTTACGCGAAACGCGTTCTCAAGAGAGGTTTAACTTCTATGTTTTCGGTATAGTATTAAATGATCAGGTGCGGTACTGTATTTATGAAGACAATTTAAACAGCGATAAGTATTTGGAAATTCTACGAGGGACGGTTTCTGAATTTATAGAAGAAATTCCTATTGGTGAGCTGCAAAACTATTGGTATCAATTAGATGGGGCACCAGCACATAATTCCGCTGCAGTTTCTCGAATTCTCCAATTATCTCGAATTTTTGAAGATCGCTGGATTGTTCCCAATGGCCCTTGGAGATGGCCCCCGCGATCGCCTGATTTAACACCCCTAGACTTTTATTTATGAGGATTTATTAAAGGTAAAGTCTATGCTTCCCCAGTAAATAACCAACAAGATTTACTTGACAGGATACGAACAGCTTTTGCCGAATTAGAAAACGGACAAATTCAACGGGCTACAGCAACTGTACAAAGAAGAACTGAAATGTGTCTTCAAATGAACGGACAGCATATAGAACATTTGTTATAATTCAATTTTATTATTTTATTGTTGATTGTTAGATTGCTATAATTTTTAAGTTCACTAAAACAAGTTTAGATTAGTCTCGAACTTAGTAGATATGGTTAAAAATAATGTAAACAATTTATTACATTTTTTATAACTTTAAAAAGCTAAAAAAATTCGTTTCAATCCTCTTCAATTTTCTCTTGTTCATTGGCGATAAATGAGGATGTTTTTCATTAAAAACATGGCACGTTCTCTCCAATATTTTGTAACATTCTCCGCGAATATAAAATAAATTGAGAATATCAGCTTTTGAGTGTTATTTTATTTTAATTTAAAAGTTTCAAATCAGCTGTCATGTTGAATAGAAAAGCACAACAATTATTTTTCCATGGCTTACTACGGGAAGGTGTAAGCATTTAGCAAGTACATATGATAGTTTAATAAAAACCTGATTATTTCGAAAATGGTTACGAATAGGTATAGGGAACCTTAATACAGTTCGATAGAAAATGAAATTCTACATTTGATAGTGCATAAAGGTACAGGGTGTCTCATTTAAAAAAACGGACTTTAGCGGCTTTGAAAATGTGAATATTTGCCGCTGAAAAAAAAAATGGACAAATTCAATAAAAAAAATAGAAACCTAAGATTATTTACCGATCGTCTGCAAAATATGAAGATTATATCTTCAAAACTTACAAAAATATGAGATTTTAAAATTTGGTACCCTGAAGGCTCATTGTTGGTTCAAGGTCAAGTATCTTAAGAACGCTTGAACCTAGGTATATGACATGCTACATAAAAAAGCATTAAAATTCTCCGTAGAATCCAAAAACATCATAAAGTACAGGGTGTTCTATTTAAAATAAGCAAGTTGATACCAACTTTCGGTTAAATTCGGAAAATATTTCAAAAAAGAAGTACCCCTTGACCTTACCTTAATCCCAAAATTTGAAATTTTTATCTAAATGGCATCATCAAAAACTTTTAATGAACGGGTTGCGTGAATAACCCTGTATATATATTAAAAATGGGGCCTGGGCCCACTTGCCACGGGAGGCCCTTGGGTAGAGGCAGAAATAGCATACCGCAAAAAGAGCAGTTCCGTAAAGCCCACTGCAGGGTTCCCTAAATTTGTAGTTACGCTACTGGCAGTATAAAACCAATTAGAAAAAAAAATAAGAAGACATTTTTTAATTTTTTTTAGTAAATTCTTGACAAAGCCTAAAATTATTACTCTTTATCAGCAAGGATTTATTAAAAATAAAAATACCAAATCTGCTCTATTTGACTCCAGAAGTAGAATTTTAGACTCATGTCTCGTTTTTTTCTATTAGTCGACCGTATTTTTTAAAGGGAACTCTGTTGGCATCAGATCACTAGCATTAAAGTGTTTAAAAATCCCACCTTTCACATCGGCAACAAGTCGTTGAATTACCAAATGAAACACAGTTTAGAACTCTTTTTACTACTAGTTGCGTACCACAAGGAAGTACAGGGTGTCCAAAATAAGAATGTATATCTCCTTATCTCGAGAACCATAACAGATAGAAAGCAAGTTCATATATAAAAGTTTCTTAGCTTCTTTTGAATTTTTATTTTATTATATTCTTATTTATACAGGGCGTTGCGTTTGGTCTGGGCTAAGATGCACTTTCTTATTTTAAATGGGACACCCTATATATTATTGCAGATTATGATAACGCGCTTAAAGACGAGTTCACCAATATATAACAGTATGGGCCTATAGTGCAACGTCGGATTTATTGACATTTTTCTTCAGTTTTCTACCTATTTTCAAATTAACAGAAGTAAAGTACTTTTATAAATTTTAAAATTTTTGTTAGAGCCTTAAAAAATTAAAACCTCGTTCTACTCACAGTCTTATATTCGAGTTTTAAAACTTCAAAAAAGTTACAATGTTGCCATGCTTTGCGTATCGTAATTTTTTTTTAAAAATTTAAAAGTTTCAAATCAGTATATTA
This sequence comes from Kuschelorhynchus macadamiae, assembly GCA_030620095.1. Taxonomy (NCBI): domain Eukaryota; kingdom Metazoa; phylum Arthropoda; class Insecta; order Coleoptera; family Curculionidae; genus Kuschelorhynchus; species Kuschelorhynchus macadamiae. The sequence continues at coordinate 30,067 of JAUTXW010003728.1, read as the reverse complement.
CAATAAATTCGGATAGAGAATTGAAGTAAGATTTCAACGACCCATAATAATATGGGTCTCCAACTTATAGTTTTAGACTTATTGACAATCATCTTCAGCATGCAACTAATTTTTTTAAGACACATAGAGTGCCATGGAAATAGAGTTTGAAAGAACGCCAAGGTAAACGTCGCAAGAAATGTCAACATAATTTCCTGATAGTGCTATTGATATCTTTTAACATTATAAAAATGTATTCAAATCAAGAAAAGTTGATTCTTTACCAGTGCTATTTGGAAAATAATCGTAGTGCTGCTTTGGCTCTTAGGACATATCAACGAAAATGTCCCGAAAACCGAATCCCAGATCGAAGAATTTTTCAGAAAATTGAAAGAGATCTCGAGGGGCACAGCGTTTTAAAATACGATAAAAGAATAACACCAAGATCTGTTTTAACCGAAGAAGAACAACTAAATATTTCCTTGTATTTTGAAGAGAATTCCGAAAATTCTATTCGTGATGCAGAGCGCGATTTAGGCGTTGCTAAATCTACTATTCATTTTTCGCTTAAACTTAATAAGTACAGGCCATGGAAGTTTACGAAATTACATCATTTAGAGCCAAATGACTCCGTTACTAGATTAGAATATAGCAATTTAATTATGGATCGTCAATTCCAGGAATCTATATTAAATAAAATATGTTGGACAGATGAAGCAACCTTTAGTACCTGTGGAGTTTTCAATAAAAAAAATAGCCATTTCTGGGCACAAAAGAACCCGAAAAAATTTAAAACTATACAACATCAAGGACGACGAAGCATTAACGTGTGGTGCGGAATCTACAGAGGTACAATTATAGGCCCCGTATTTATTGATCAGCATTTAACTGGCCCTAGATATTTACAGTTACTTAGAGACACAATTAAGCCCTTGCTAGACATACGAGGAAATACCAACGAAATAATATATCAAATGGACGGCGCTCCATGCCATAACACGCTAGATGTAAAGAACTTTCTCTCCAACAATTTTATGGAATGAATATCTCCATTGGACTATTTCTTATGGGGAACATTAAAGGATAAGGTTTACCAAAACCGCTGCGAAAATATTGAGGATTTAAAAAACAAAATTATTATGGAAGTTGCGTATTTAAATGAAAGTGGAGCAGTTCGAAAGGCGACCAATAAATTAGAAATGATTCTTACAATTTGCATTGCCGAAAACGGTGGACTCATTGGTCATTTAATAAAATAATTTTTTGTATAAGTTTTTTGTAGAATTTTTTCCAAATAAATTTAGTTATTATATAAATAAAAACAATTAAGCAATCTAATATATAAAGCATAAAATCTGTAAATCTAATTAAAGCGTTTTCAAATTATAATTTGTTTTTATTAATATTATTTCTTTACCAACCAATAACGCTGTTTTTTATTTAGAAATACACAAAAATATGGAAAATTATAAAATAATTAACAAGTATCACATTTTTCGTTTATACCGGCTGAAATACAGGCGATACGCTTACAAAGTATGTTTTGAATTAAATAACTATCTAAAAAAAGCAAAATATACACGGTTTAGATTTTATTGAATAACTGAGTTTCTTGTTATTTTTTTGTTGTTTTTCCAATATCTTAATATTTAAGCAAAAAATAGGTGAACATTAATTAAATTTAAAAAATTAGCCCCCGTATTCGCTAAAAAGGTTAGACCAGATCTAGTTACCATGACATTTAAAACTGTTAGTTCGCCAGTTGCGTTTTGTATATGTCACTGTCATTTGGTAATTGTGACTACAATAATTTATTTGCTCTATCGTTGCATTTGTCATTTTAAACCTATAACTGTTAAGTTAGACATGGTCTAAATTTAAACCTCTTTAGTGAATACGGTTCTAAGGGTTTTATAATTAACGACACTTTTATATTAAGATAATAATCAAGGATAAATAAAGATTATCGGTACCTAAGTAATAACTGTTAATGCATACATTATAATACACCCACGAATTTTTTGAAATTAAACAAATTGAAAACTTTGTCTTAAAAAAATTAGTTGCATGCTGAAGATGATCGTCAATAAGTCTAAAACTATAAGTCGGAGACCCATATTATTATGGGTCGTTGAAATCTTACTTCAATTCTCTATCCGAATTTATTGTAATGTACAGGGTGTTGCATTTAAATTTAAAAAAAAATTACGATACGCGAAGCATGGCAACATTGCAACTTTTATGAAGTTTTAAAACTCGAGTATAAGACTGTGAGTAGAACGAGGTTTTAATTTTTTAAGGCTTTAACAAAAATTTAAAAAATTATAAAAGTACTTTAGTTCTGTTAATTTGAAAATAGGTAGAAAACTGAAGAAAAATGTCAATAAATCCGAAACGTTGCACTATAGGCCCATACTGTTATATATTGGTGAACTCGTCTTTAAGCGCGTTATCATAATCTGCAATAATATATAGGGTGTCCCATTTAAAATAAGAAAGTGCATCTCAGCCCAGACCAAACGCAACACCCTATATAAATAAGAATATAATAAAATAAAAATTCAAACGAAGCTAAGAAATTTTGTATATGAACTTGCCTTCTATCTGTTATGGTTCTTGAGATAAGGAGATATACATTCTTATTTTGGACACCCTGTACAGTCTCCCCTATTTTATTTCTTATTTATAATAACGTTTTGCCATCTAAAAGTAAAATGAATACAACACCTGTACCGTTTGCCCAATTACACATATTTTTTGATAAGCTCAATACAAAGTGACCTTATAGCTGCTTTAGCCTGAAAACCTGAAAAATACATAATTTGTGATATTTACTACCAAGGACAAAAATATAGCCAAAACCCTTGTAAGATTTCCAAACGTTAATTCAATGGAACAAAGAAATAATATTAAATTCTTGGATGTAAATGTGGAACAAAACTGACATGGAATAAGAGACATGTTGGCACGGTGTGCTAGCTAGACTTAATTCCGTATCTTTTCTCTTTTGAAATTTAAGACATATTGTCTCATATTCAACCCTTTTGTCGCTTTATTATGGACAAATTTGAGCCTATGAAAGTAAGCGTTGTCTAAGTTAAAATTGTATGTTTTGAGACCGAACCTAAAAGTAAAGAATTATTTAAAAATCCAAAATTAATCAATTATGGTACTCTTTAAGTTATTGTTTCAGTGTGTGTGTGTGTGTGTGTGCGTGTGCGTGCGTGCGTGCGTGCGTGGGTGTGTGTGTGTGGTGTATGTGTGTGTGTGGTGCGTGCGTGCGTGCGTGCGTGTGTGTGTGTATGTGTGTGTGTGTGTGTGTGTGTGTGTGTGTGTGTGTGTGTGTGTGTGTGTGTGTGTGTGTGATAGAGAGGAAAGAGGGACCAGCCCTAAACTTGGACCCACAAACTGGCCTGAAGGATAGGATGATGTGTATATGAAAGTGATAATGAGTATTAATGGTGTGTGTGTGTATGCCTGTAACAGTATGTGTAAGAGCGAGAGAGACCTATACCAATATACCACTTGTTATTCCTATACCCATAGTGCCCTGGTGGAATGGAAGTGTATCCTGAAGGCGGCGGGCTGCGGGGAGAGGCAACAGCGCTAGCTAGTCCATATACTTGGTTCTACGAGTGGTGGTCTGGCCTTAGTGGAGTTGCTCTGGATGGCAGCAGTCGATCGACTGCTGTGGAGTAGAGATGGGTTGGTCTGGAGCCATATGAATCAATGGATACGTATCCGGTATCGGTACTGATGAATGTAAATCTTACTGAATGCCCACCCTATCCTATCGACGTTGCGACCTCTCTGGCAGGCCGTCGGTGGAGCAGTTGAAAATGAACATTCAACCGAATAACCGATCCGATTGCGCGAACATGCATCGAAAGGCGAAATGAATCGGTATCGGTATTGGTAAGTAATGAGGGAACTGCAACCTGGAACTGTTGCTGAGTCTGATAAGGTATTTACGATACATATATTAAATAATGTTATGATTATCAGTCCGCTTCTCTCATTTACACTCAGTATAAGTAGCACAAATTAACAGATAACTAAACATAATTTTAACCTGTGATCTCTGTTAGAAAAATAAAGTTTCTAGCAACTGTTTATAGAAATTTGCTAATATTACAATAATTACTGTACCGTTTGTTAATTTTAAGGTATCAATGTGACAAAAAAACTAAAATAACTATTTTTGGCGAATAGAATATATGAAAAATAAAAAAAGTATTTTTGTACTGTATTGTTTATTTCATTCGAGTTAAATATATTAGGTTTTTAAATATACTTCATAAAATTAACACATTATTATTGGTACTTTTTTACTTCCTAATAAAACTTTAGTATGACGGAACTGTAACCTGTAAAAGAATTTTTTAGATATATATATAGGCTTCTTCTATTTAGATATTTATTAATTATTAGAAAAGGTAGGGGTTTTTTGTGTTATTAAAGCTCTATATACAAAAGTTATATTTATATATATTTTAACTATATATGGGATGGACCACCTGGACACGCTATGATTACAAAGTACAAGTTGGGTTACAGATCCGGCGGAAGTACAACCTGGATGCAAATCCGTGGAGCTAGATGACCTGACTCCTTCGAAATCCCGAACCTACCCATTTCTACTGCGGGAGGATTTCTTCCGATTGGCGATCAGACTAAATTCGAGCGTCTTATGTGAGCGACGAGAGCGGGGACACGTTCATCGAGACTCATGGCTAGAGGAATTAGCGTACTGCTATCGCAGCATAAGCAAACTTACGCAGTTGTTTACTTATGTTGCAATATGTACTAATGCCTGGCGAGTTTCAGTTTAAACTACGTGCAAATTGCCAAAAGGCAAACTGAAAAACACTCGGGAAAAGATCATAAGTACCGTTGCTCTATTCAAAGTTCCATAATTTCTTTTTTCGGCATAAATTAAAACGTTTCCATCTACTGTCTAACAAGTCAAGTTGAGGATTTCCACTTTAGGCTGCAACAGGTCAATCTTTGAAAACAATATATTCGTGGTTAATACGTGTGCTCTCATTATTTCGTGTTGTAAAAGGTATTACTTTTACTTCAGTATTAGTTGTTACATTCCTAGTTTTTTTGTTTGTTTACTTTTATGCTATAAATTAAGAAAGTTTGTGAAATTTAATTTTTAATAATAGAGACAGTTTGGAGGATGTCGCAAATACAATATAATTGTGAACTTTTTTTAACTGCTAGTATTTTCTGAGGGTCTGTTTAGGAATATGCAGAGTGCTCAGACGCAGGCCAAAAAATGACCAAAAAAAAACCAATATCTTCCAAATTATTACAGATGGAGCAAAATTGTTTAATTAAAATATGTAGGGAAGATTATTACCTAAAAAAAGGTATTCATATTTTTTTCTGCAGTCCTCATAGTTTTTGCGAAGAAATTTTTAAATAAACATAACTTCTATATTTTGGAAGATATTGAATAAAAAAGCTCTTTTTGGCATTTTTTTTTCGTGAACGTGTGAGCACTCTGCACATTCTTAAACAGCAGCTCCTCAAGAGGTACCATTTGCACTGACTATAAATAAATGTATTATTATGAGTTAATGAAATTTTCTTGGGGGATATTTTTATACTATTTTATAACTTATACGGTATCTTTTAAATTGAAGTCAGAGTTAACGTTGAACACTATCCCTCATGGGGAAACCGTCAATTGTAAGTAAGTTCACCGAAGACCAAGTTAATCGAAAAGTAAATTTACCTAATATGTCAACTAGCCGAATTATAAAAATCATAGGATAAAATGTTTTTTTTTAACAAGTTCTGATATTTTTAATTGAAATGTGTATTTAAATTATTTTAGTTTAGCCTAGTCAATTTTTTTATTCAAACTGATTGACTAGGCCCTATTTAATAATGATATCAATGACAGATTACACCTACCAGATGATAGAGTATTAATATTCGTCATATATCCAAACTAGTTTTCCTGACGCCGCGACCGCGCGCAGCAGAGCATCACTCTTGTGGAAAATAGCTTAGTTGGCGCCCAACAACTGGAAAAACGACGAAAACTGGTCTCGCGCCATATTGAGGAAATCCGCATCTGATGTAATTTGCGCCAGAGTAGTAGCATCCAAATCTTTTTATACAAATTAGAGCAACTACGGTATTAGGAGAGACAAACATCCTGCAAGGTGTAATGAAACTTTAAATACATTCTAGAATTTAAATGTAGGGTTAAATGGAATTGTCGGACATTTTTTTACTTATAATTAGATACGCAATTTATAAATTTTATGCATAACTTTCGATGCACTTTAATAAATATTTCGTGAATGTATTTAATCTTTATGTCTGTTGATGATAATATATATAATTATGATAATATTTTTACATTATATCTACTACTTGTAAAACTTCAATTGTTTACCAATTTATTATAAGAGTTGGACAAGCTTGAGAAAGTATAACACAGGTATGAGTCACAAAAGACTAAAGATATTAAAGGAACGATAAGTTTCATTACATTTTAACCTAACCTACCTTAACCCATTAGGTCAATTGACTAAAAATCTGAACGTTTCCATTCCATATTGTATAAAGAGCTCCAGTAAATAACTATATGGAAACATGTATAGCAATGATTTTATGAATTTATGTTCGTTAATATACTTTTATTGTAAGGCGAGTTGTACGGTCTTAGTCAAATTGTGATATATTTAATAAGTTTTAAAGATTTGTTCAATGGTTATGCAAAGCAGGAATTTAAGTCATTCCGATGTAAAACTTTTACCTACTTTCCACAGTTATTCGTTGACTGATTTGTTACCTTTTAAATTTTATTACCGAAACTTGTGCCTGGCTATAAAACCAGCTTCTCTTAAAAACTAAATAAGCTGGTATGGTATAATCCTAAGTTATGACGCTAATTGAAATAATTAATGTTTATTTATTGGAATATAAATTAAATAGATTTTTGACACAAAAATCCGATATCTAAGATGTAAGAAATATTATTTATTTTGAACTAATACTGGCTGATAATAAATATTTGGTTTCTACAGTTTATGTGTAGCGTTGGGACCAGGTGAATGTTTGTTTTTCTGTCTAATACAAACTGTTATGTACAGACTGGGTGATCGGTTATAAATGAAGCCACCCCTTAACTTTTCAAATAATGGTTTACAAAAAACGTTTTATATGAAAGTTATAGGTGCCTAATTTTTTTAAATATGTAATTTATTCCTACACGACGTAACAAAAGTTCGTTGCAATCCAAAGTTATATTTTTACTTCCTTCTTTAAAGCGAAGTATTGTATTCGTAAAAAAATCACCCTCCGAGATTTTTTTAGATCTTTCGTTTCAGGGTCCCTAGATGCCGGAAAACGTCTCTCTGTCTGATATAATGCCTGACCCACTACACTTTTTGTTTTTATTTCCAAGTAAAAAATCATAAATATCATTGAAGGTTTTTTTAACTATTTTGGTTTTATTTATATAATTTTAAATAGTTTTTCTATTTCCAACAATTACATTAAATAAACTAGGATTTAAAAAAACTCATTCAATCAAATGTTCTATCATCTGACCGCCTTGTTGCTGACTGTTGTTCAATTGTTCTGATATTTTCAGTAAGCAAGTTCCTTAAATACTTTTCCGAAATCATATCAAGAGCTTTTCTTATTCCATTCAATTCAATCGGATCTCTAAAGATGGTGGAGTAGATGTATACACTTTTTCTTTGAGAAAACCCCATATAGAGAAATCCATTGGAGTCAAGTTGGGCGACCTGGCTTGCCGCCGGATTGCACCATTAGTACACAATCAATTCCATTATTTTCATCTAAATGCCGCCGGATTGCACCATTAGTACACAATCAATTCCATTATTTTCATCTAAATGCTAACTAACCATGGAAAATAATTTCTCGAAGGAGCGTCACAACCTGGGAATGTTTCTTGATATAACGTGCTCGCTTGTCTGGCATTTCTTTTATATTCGCCATAGATAAGAAGCATGTCAATTTGATGCTCTCGGGTATAAATCATAGCTAAAAATCAACCAACCAATGCAACTAAACACCAAAACAGGACAAAAGGAAACTTTTCACACACGATAACGGAACTAGAAAATTAAACTTATTGACAATAAGTACACAAATCTATTTTGACGTTTCTAATCATAACCAATTACCAATTGTCTCTACAATATGTTTCCAAAGCCTACTTTATAAATAAAAAAAACCTTCTCGAATAAACAGCTGTTCTGAAATTTTGCTCGTATACTTACTTTTTATTAAAACAAAAATGTAAAAATAGGTATTAAAATATCCATGTCATAGCATTCGTGCTAAAAAAGGTTTAACTATCTTATGTAAACGTAGGTATTTGTTTATAATGAAAAAAAAATCTCTGAATCATTTCAGTTTTCAAAAAATAATCAAAGTGTTTCCTCTACTTGCCGTTTCACTAGGTTGCTTGACGAAAATTCGATTGTTGACGTCACAGTGCCGCCATATTGATTTTAGAAATAATGTTTAAAAACAAATATCTACTTGCGATATGTCATTGAAAAGGGAATTTTTCGCCAATCGCATGGAGTGAAAATATATATATATATATATATATATATATATATATATATATATATATATATATATATATATATATATATATATATATATATATATATGGTTCCCTATAAAATTCTCGACCTAGGTCTACTTCCGGTTACACCTGAAGCGATATTCAGTTGTTTTTCCATGGAATGTATGAGCCCTAAGAATCAATATTTTTGATCCAAATATCAAAACTCTAACTTAAAAAGGAACTGAATGACGCGTTGGTCAATGATTTCGTTGTCACACGGTATAGAGTGTTCAAAAAATATATGTATCACTAGCGTAACTGTGGTAATTTTGAATATAAAAATATTAAATTTAATATAAATCAGATGGGCAATACCTAAAATATTTCTAGTAACTCTTATGTTACACCTTGTATATTCGATACTTTGTAATTACTATGAACATTGTCCTTGACACCACTAGACAAGTAATAATCAAATCCAAAAGTAAACAGCACGAATTAATATGATATTAATACAGTTATTAATTAATTGACTTTTTATTGCACTCAATCAATTTTACTCGTCGCAACATAGCTGCTTATATTTTTTATCGACTGGGTCAATAAAGTTCGCCCTTGGGACTAAGTAATTGTTTCCTGTGGGAAGTTTTGACTTGAATGGCCAGTTTGCAACAATTTTCCGATTGGCGTCAGAAATTTCAAATTATGTAATTAGCGTTAGTGGATGTCATCCGATTCTAATGAAAATTCGTTTGTTTATGTGTTCGAAATTACGACCAGTGTTGCCAACACGATTTTGAAAAATCCACTAGACTCGACACATTTTTCTACTAAAAATTCCACTAGATTTCTTTTTCACCACTAAAAAATTCCACTAGATTTTTTTTTCTACTAAAATATTGTGAAAAAAAATACACGTTAATATTAATATGGAACTAATACACATATTTTATTTTTAACGTCTTTATTAATAAATTAATATATTATTATTATATTTACATATATTAACATATTATATAATGTAATACGTAAACGAAAATGACTCGGAAAATGGTCGTAAAACGCAACAAATAAACATATTATACCTAATAGTATTAAAAAAAAAAACAAAAAACACTTTTTGAAAAAACAAACTAAATGACAACATTAAAAATATGTTCATCATTAGGATCGGCGGAATAAGTTTCTGTTGTTTTTATTTTTTCTATTACATTGTCTGGAATTTTGTATGAATTACAATACGATTTGTATCTACTTAAACCTGCTCTTATTGATAAAATAGCAGAGAGCATTGGAAGTTGCATTCTATTTCTCAACTTGCTTTTGACTAAATTCATTACGCTGAATAATCGCTCAACCTCCGCATTAGAGTGAGGTATTATTAGCAGTTCCAAGGCAAAATCTGCTAACTCTTTAAACGGATTTTCACGTATATCATTTTTAAAATTATGTACTTCATACCAAAATTTTTTGGTATCCTGAAGTTCGGACCATTTACACAAATGTATTGACTGCCACTGGCTTTGAATTTTTTCTATCAAATCTGCACTTTTTCCAAAACTTTCCAATAAACTTAATAAAAAATTAATAGGCTTACATGCTTCATCGACACTAATACTCGAAATATTTTGTAATATTTTAAGATTATCAGGCAATCTGATTTTTATTTGCTCTATTAAAATTAATAAAAAATTAACACACCGCTCCCTTAACTATTGCTCCTCTGAAAACCCTTTTTCCTTCATTTCTCGTACTTTTTTTTCAAAGCTATAACCCAAATAACAAAACTTATCAACGTAATTTTTAACATTTGTTTCTAAAATATTTTTATTTCTCATTGAACCCGGAATGCAAATTTTGTTTACAAGAGACTCTAACAAAAACATTAAAGAATTTAAAAGTTTTGTTTGGTCGACATCATTTGACTCAAAAGATTTATTTACCTTTTGTACATCAACTAATATGGGGCGAATAAATGAAATAAAGGCGTAATTTACATCATCATCATACATCTGATATAAAAGATCAGCTTTATAACATTTTTCATTCACTTTTGCAATTGAAAAGTGAGTTTTTAACTCTAACCACTGATCAAAAATTCTGCTTACAGCAGTTTCAATTGATAACCAACGTGTGTTACAAGACTGAACTATTTTTAGGGGATCATGGTTGTCATTCAGTAATTTATAAATTTGGTTATATGCAGCTTGCCGAGACGACGATTTACTGAACCAGTTATATGTTTCTTGTATAAGAAACTCTAAATTTCTAGGCAAACATTCTTTCGCAGCAAAAGACACGGCCAATTGCAGTGAATGACAGACGCATCTAATTAAAATCAAATTCGGAATTTCATCTTTTAACTTTTTATGTACTCCATTATTAACTCCTGTCATAACTGAAGCATTATCAGTACCTATGCCTACCAAATTCTGTAAATTAAACCTATATTTTCTTAGACTTTCCTTAATGCTCTCTACTATATCATCAGCGGTGCTACCCACTAATGGGGCTAATTCTAAAAATGAAGTCACAATTTTATTTTGCCTAGAACTAAAATATATGATAACAATACCAAGGTACTTTTGGACCGAGATATCTGTCGATTCGTCTAGTAGTAGACTATATTTATTTTCGCCTACATCATCTCTTAGATCTTGCATAAAACGGGGACTTAAAATATTTTTTATTATATTAGAACATTTTGTCCTGTGCATTTGTATGTTCTCTGTGCCCTTGGGAAAACTAGATTTGCAAACATCTACTAAATGGTCTGATAAATTAATTGCGGTGTGCTGAGATATAAATAGCGCTAAATTGGCTTCAGCCCTCTTGGCCTCCGACAAATTTGTTCTTGTGGGAAAAGAAATCGTTGGCTGACGCGTAGGCCCCAAAAACACATTTTCATTTTTTTTTTTGTGTGTTTTTTTGAGTTGCCGTGATTTTTTAAATCGGCATACCGGCTTGTCAGTTGTATCCCACAAAACTTACATTTAGCCACTGTGCCAGATGTGCTTTCCACAGATGTCAACCAATTTTTCATTGCTGGATCCTTTAGCCAGGCATCTCTAAATTTTTGTTCATATTGCTTAGACATCTAAATAGAATATTCAAAAACAGTGTTTATTTTGACAATGAATCGCAAAATTCGCTTACCTTTATCCTATAAGAAAACACACACTACTAAACAATTGAAAACAAATAAACACGTGTAAAAATTTATTTCGCGGCATTCGATATTCGGGGATTCCCATAAATTTACGAGCCTATTTCATTCGTAACCGCGCAGCACGACCGACGACCGACGTGGCGTATTATCCGCTTCTTCCTTTGACGGTCGCGCGTCGTTTTAAAAACTGTGTCTACACTGTGAAAAATATTGCGCGCTCGGAATATTCTAATATTGTTGACATAAAAACATTTAATTAATAATTTTTTATTAATATTAGCAATTTCTTACTTTATATGGCCACTTAAAAATTTTCTACTAAAAAATCTACTAGCCACTAGACAGATTTTTTTTCCAGTAGGGCCAACCAAAATTCTACTAGATCTGGTAGAATTTCTACTAAGTTGGCAACACTGATTACGACGTATACGCTGGTGATTCGTAATGTTGTCAAGTTTATGTTTTTTCTGGAATTTAAATATTTTTTTTATTGAAACAATCTGATTAATATTAAACAATTTATTTCACCAAAAGATGCTAAAAAACCTTTGATACGTATACACCGCCTATATAAACTCGCTCTTTTCTGAGATAAGACGTTTCAAAGTATTATCAAAGATTTATTATAGCTTACGCTATAGATAACTCATTTAAATGGGACGCTTTGAATCGGTTCTGAAACATCAATGCTCCCTGAAACCACATAATTTTGTGCGGTAACCCTCGACTCGCAAACGGGAACGATACGCGGCGTTGCCAATCACTAAATATTAGAAGTGATCTTTAACTTAAAAGAGGAATATTGAATTTGGCTGTTAATCTTTGGGGTTGAAATTTGATACAGGTTACCTTGAAAAAAAGATAACAAACTTATTCCTACAAAAACCTTAATAACTAAATCAAAGAAACATCGCTAAATATTATTTTAATCAAAAGGTAGTTAACTCTATTAACTCATAGAGGAAGAGGAAGATTTTTTGCTTTTTGAGATACTTATATGTACGGGGTGAGTTATTATATTATGATAACCATCTACAGAGTTATTTATTAACAGACATAGAGAACAAGTGCAAACACAAAATGTGTAGGGTAAGAAATATATTTTTTTTAATGGAAAAACCGATAATATGTTACCAGACCTACCACTTGTCAGGTATTGACTCTATGTTTTCATTTTCTCGCGTAACACCATCTCCTCAGATTCTTTGATCAATTAAAAGTATGTTTTGATAAAAAAAATATGTTTTGACCCCAGCAGGACCCCAGGAAAAAGTAATTGAATTTTGTAAAGGAATAGATTCCTATCTCGTGGATTATTATTATACTATTGTTCTCTTTATTTAAAAAGCAATTTATAAACTATTGCACGTATATCTCCAGGATAACATAACATAAAAGTTTGAGACATAAACGTTTGAAATACCCTCATATAGTGTTAGACCTAGGGCTTACCTCGACATTTAGTTTGCTAGAACAATACATATGCAAAAGCGCATGTTTAGTGTTGGGTTAAGGGTTTACATTCCAGCACCTGAGATCCGAAACCCCCCAAATGTAAAATTTGTATGTTTAGCTTTAAAAAAGCTACCGTCTGTAAAAGTATAACATAACATCGGTGTTGATGTTAGTGGTAAGGGAGTGTTTTTAATGTATTACATGCAAATCCTACCCTACATTTCCTTATGGAGATTATTGTTATTACGTATTATTATTATTATTTAGTTTTCCTTACTTTACTTAAAGACTAATAATAAATTAGATTATTTCCCTCCATACAAAAAAAATTGTTCCAAGAAAATTTACCGCTATTTTGTTCTCCCATTTTACATTTTTCCAAAAAGTTGCCTGTCCATCCTTATATGAGCCTTGATTTTGGAATAAAATTTGAAGTCAATCGAATAAGGACTTATTGAGCTGTGCCACGTACAGGCAGACCGACAGACAGACCGACGGAATTGAGAAAACATATTTTTTGGGGTCCACGAATCTTTAAAGACAAAGATCTGCAGAAATTATGAAGGGTGATTTTTTTCACGATTACAATAAAAAGGTAATTAGGATTAATATAATTTTAATCCTAAATAAAAAAATATTTCACACTTAAGCAACAAATAAATCTAATAATAATCATTTTCATGATTACTATTAGTTGTTTAAATATTCATGATGGAAAAATATTGTTTAGGAATTAAAAAAAAATTCTAAAATAAGCATTTATAACTAACTATTTGAGCTTTTATAACTATCCTGTTGAGTGTAATAGCTTGTTTCTTAATATTTAGTTGCAAACATAGATATTTAAAACATTAAATATTAAATTTTGTTGAGATTTTTGTTTTTTTTCCTTCTTAATATTGTAATCATGAAAAAATCACCATCCGAGATATATACAGATTTTCACGTTTTAGTTTGATAGGCAAAAAAATTTTCCATTCCATTTTTTTTCCAAATCGGTTGATCTGAGTATCCATCTGTCTCTTCACGGCACTACTTATCCGATTGACTTTACATTTTGGCAAAATATAAGGGTGATATGGGGATCTTCTGGTAACATTTTGGTAAAAATTTAATATAGCGAAACAAGATGGTAACCTAATGATATTTTAAAAAATTTACCAATAAACTACTTAAAAAATTTACCTCAAATTTTACACAAAAATCAAGTGTTACATAGAAATAAACCGGTAAAATATTGATACCAAGATAAAAAACGTGGTGGCTTAATAAAACATTTAAACAATTAGCTTGAAAAACTACTAATTAGGTTGATTTCAAATTTTGTGCAGGACTTAGGTATAATATAGTGATCAACTGGTACAATGGTGGTACCAATTCAAGATAGCGAAAGTAAATAAAAAGTGTGTACTCGTCCGTCTGTAAATTCGCGACAAAGCTAAAACTACTTACCCCACTGACTTTAAATTTTGGCGAAAAAATAACTCGTTTTTAAATATTCAATATGACCAAACAAAATAACGACCTAGTAAAATGTTTAAAAAATTATTTCAATTACTATTTTTAGTTGATGCTGTGCTTGTTTTATACATGTCTTTGTATCCTCTGGCTATGTTCATATGCGGAAGTGGGGCCACGTCTACATTCGTCTCTGGAATTTATCATTTGGTAGGAATCCAAGTATAATTTTGGTACGAAACCAAGATGACAATACAGTTGCTCTCTAATAAAATATTTAAAAAATCAACCTGACTACCTATGAGATAAATTTCAAGTTTTGTACAAGCATTAAGTGTGATGTAGAGATAAACTGGTAAAATTACAAACAAAAATACATTTACAATATACAGTTTGTTTAAAAACTGAATGTAAGTTTTTTTATTCAATTGACTCGTTTTGAATAAAAATTATACGTGATGAAACTGGTACGAGTACTAATGGTCAAATGAAATTAAAAAAATCATTATAAAAACTGCTTATTCAATTTATTTTAAATTATACCCAAAAATCAAGTGTCGTCAATCGGTAGAAACTGGTAAAATATTACCACGAATCCAGTATGGTGGAACAAATTGGCGTCTAATAAAAATATTTGAATAGCCAGGATATATGTGTGACAATGATGTATATAGATTTTGCTTCTAGGGGGGAGGGGTTGAGACGATTAAATTTATCTTTATTTTTATTATGTATGTAACTAAAACACATTAACACTGCCTTGGGGGGGGGGGGGTCTACCCGCCAACCCGAAGAAAGCGTCCCTATTTTATACCTTTTAACCTGAATTGGGAGATCCTCTGGGGGAGGATTTTAACCCCCAACCCCACCTTAAATACGTTACTGATGTATGATGAAATGAAATGCGAAACTAAATTCGGTCATACTTTACTATTTCTAATTAAATTATGTGGTCTTTGTCCTTTTGTAAGTTAGTTATTAGACAACAGCTAGTTTGAAACTCGTACATTGCAGAGAGTGTTTCTTGTGTAGAAATAACAAAAATATATATATAAAAAAAATAGGTATTGACTCCACATACTAATTAGAACAACAAATGGTATGCTTTGAACTGGTGCACACCTCCCAAAAAAAAAAAAACATGATAATGGTGGTAAACGACCGCCGAAACGTTGCTGAATAAAAAAAAATCGTAATAAAAGAAAAGTATATCACACTGTTTTGGTCTGTTTTATTGGGAACCCTTTGATACCTTGTACAAAAAAGACCGGAAACTATACAATAGACTTAGACGTGTAAACCCAGTTCAGTTTTGTTGAAAATTTGAAAAGAACGAAATTGTGTTTTTTTGTTGCGAACGGATCAATAGAAGCCGCTACACTTACGTGATGTTTTAAAAAAAAATTATCACAAACACCATGTTTCTACAAAAGTCAAAAATATAGCTTCAGACCGTTGTGGAATGCAAAAACTCAAGATTCCCTTTCTTTACGATCCCACCATCATATCTATAGAAAAAATCCGAGGGGAAGAGCAATACCTTTTTTTCGAAAATTTCCGGTAGGAAAAAAGAACCAAAAGCCAATTGCATTTTAGTTAATTAACTGTTAATATTTTCATTAACACATGGTAGATTAAACAATTAAGAGGTCACAGACACATACTTGGCTTGAATGCCCCTCCTACCAAGGATGGATGTTAATGGTAAAAAATATTTGATAGTTGCGTGGGGGGAACGTTCTGCAAAAATAAACCGAAAAGCAAAAAAAGGTCGTCATTTTCAGAGCAAGGTATATCAAAGAGTAAAAAAAAAGTATATGCTCAATTTACCCATTTAATAATGTCACCTTTAACCTGTTTCATTTTGAGGCTCCTAAACTTGCGAGGCGACATACATTCGCCTCCTGGGCCTGTGCAGTGATCCGCCACTGATTAAGGGCCTCTACGCCAGTTCCTAATGGGTAATCCGGCTCTGAACAGCTGCTCAATAATTCTATTATTTTCTATGATTTGACCTTGAACTCATTATAGCTGAAAGTTTCAATGTCGTTTTAAGCTATATGCTGTCATTCGGCTTTTTAGCCTTAATACTAACGTTGGCAATTGATGTGGAAAATAACAGACCCAAAATTGTTTACTTTTAATCGCAGACAGGTACGGTTTCATAACATAATAATTATTTAGTTTCGGGTTATTTTGTTTTCTACTTTAGTTTTAGAGCAGCTGATCCATAATAGTTGACCAAAGCGTAAATCTTTCAGCTTTCGAGAATAATCCCCACGCCAAACCTTCTCGGGGAAAGTTAGGATTAGTTGCGGACAGTCAATAATCTTCCACGACAATAATGCAGAATGCATGCGGATTATGTTTGGGGTCTGTGCGAATTTAAATGGCGTATATAAATCTAGAAGTAAAGCTACAGGAGTTTATGAAGTTTCGCCAATGATGCTTAAGTATTACAGTCCGTTTATTGATAAATATAACTCTTGGAACATATCGATTGGTAAACCATTATGTATAGTTGGCGCATTACCTTTCTGGAATGACGTCATTTTTGGTTATTTTTGTTTGATTTATGTTAACTGACAGTGACAAAAACATTTTGAAAAAACTCATTGTCGTTTCTTTACAACAGTCAATGCCGGTTTTGGTTATGTGTCTTTCAGAATATATTCGTCAAAATTGACATTGATTTGTTGTGATTCTTTTTAAACTTTTGCAAGATGCCGCGAAGATATAATCAGCAATCACAGCTAATAGTTTTGAATATCTTGGCTTTTTTTCAATTGGAAAAAGAGCAAGCTAAAAATGGAATCCTTCCGCAAACTGATAATATAATTGAACGAGCTTCAAATGCAACAAAACTTAGCCATACAACAATCATAAATATTAAGAAAAGAGGAATAACGAGCGATGAATCCTTTACCTCCAGAATGTCTCAAAAGCAAAAAGAGGTAAAAACAAAAATTACAGATTACTTAAAGAACAAAATAAGAGATACGATCTACTGCATGTATGCGAAAAATGAATATGTTACAATGCAGACTTTGCTTAAAAAACTAAAAGAGATAATTATTAATTATTATAATTAATTAATTAATTATAATAATTAGTACCGACGAAGACAGCAGTGACGATGAAGAATTTAGTTCTGATTCTGAAGACAGTGAAGGGGAGTAGTTTTTATTTTTAAAGTTAGTTAGTTATACATTAATTTCTCTCTTTTAGTTTTTAAAGCAAAGTCTGCATTGTAACATTTTTAGCATACACGCAATAGATCATATCTCTTATTTTGTTCTTTAAGTAATCTGTGATTTTTGTTTTTACCTCTTTTTGTTTTTGAAACATTCTGGAGGTAAAGGATTCATCGTTCGTTATTCCCCTTTTCTTAATATTTTTTCAGTATTGTCTGTAATTGAGAATTAAAATAATTTTGATGAAAATGGGTTACTGGCGTCAATTTATTACATTGCAAACAAAGAATAAGACTAAGATGAAAGAATTTATATTTGTAAAGTCTTATTTGCAAAATAATTTTAGTTTTTGAAGTTATAATAGTTATTTTTGTATTAAGTGTGCAAAATGAGGGTTTTTTTTATGGCAATGAGAGTGTTAATTTTTTGCCAGCCATTTTCGACAAGTTGCAGCGCTTTTTTTACAGAAAATGCCAATTTTAAATTCGCTTTAGCCAGTGCTGAACGCACCCCTCCTATCTACATCACTGCATACGTTTAGGTTAGGAATCATCGCTGAAATATAAATAATATAAGAAATACGTTATTTGAAACCAGCGTGACGTCATTCCAGAAAGGTAATGCGCCAACTATAAAGTTTCTAACCCTTTCAGATTGAATGATCTTAGAGTAATAAGTATTTTACCGGCTATTTCAAAAATATTTGAATGGCGAAAACACAGTGCGCGTTTCGATGAATTATGGTACATCCATTATTTTAACTAATGTGACAAAAAATGCTTAATTTTTGGTTCTTCTTGATTTTCCGAAGGCATTTTAAACAAATATTTCCAAAATTAAGCAAGCATTAACGAAACTACTTGAATTACTAACAAGGCACTAACGAATGACACCTAGCTTGTGTCGAACTGAAAAACTTTGAACCTTGAAATTGAAAAACATTATTTGTAAAACTAAAGAAGCACTAACGAAACTAAAGAAGGAAATACTAGGGGGGGGCTGACCATCAAACAAAATAAGCGAATATTTCCAAAATTAAGCAAGCAATAATAAAACTACTTGAAGAACTAAAAAGCACTAACCATCGACACTTAGTTTGGGGCGATCAGAAAACTTTGGAGGCTGACCTTGAAACAAAATAAACGAATATTTCCCAAATTAAGCAGGCAATAAAGAAATAATGAGCTCCCACTCTTCTAGTAAACGTGTGGAGATTGTTTAAATTTTTGGAGATTTAAATGTAGGTAGTCTAAAACAATCACTTTTTAGAACTCAACTTTTTGACATATTGAATAGTATGGAGATGAGCTCCATACTTCCACTAGAGACATGCATTTGATGTTTTGCCTCCCGCTTTAGACTGTATTATTACAAAAAAAGCACAATTCTTTTAGGCAAAAAATATACGAGCAAATATAGCAGATCACTTAACAATTACATTGAGAACTTTTTCAAATACTGCCCCTATTTCAATATGTCCTAAAACGTTTATTTTAAAACGCTTTTTAGTTAAAGATAACTTACAAAACCTAAAACACTACCTTTTAACAGTCGAGGGGGTATTCCAGTTACAAAATGTAAGACATGGCTTGGGATGTCTTTTATATTAACCTAATATATCTTCTTTATCTCACCTTGTCCTATTAGAAGGCTTAATATGAGTTGCCGTAATACGGGTAATTGGCAAATCCAGACATCCTTCGAGACAGCGAGGAACTAAAAAACCTATTCTGGCTTAGTAAAAAGACTTGAAGCTCAAGAAATAAAAAGTCAATATTCTGAGGCGAAAAAACATTCAAGGTTAAAGCGATTCTACCCAAAAAAATTTTTTTTTCACCAAAAAATAATTTTCTCTACAAACCCTTCTAAAGCAATATAGCAAGTTGTTAACACCAAACTAGGTAGAATTCAAGCTAGTTTTATTCCAAATGAAATCAGCAATAATAATGCTATTGCTAAACAACACCCTCTCAAAATATGCAACGCATTTTGTGACTTTTTTTGCTAAAGACATAGAAAAGAAACTTGCAAATTTCATGCCTGAAATTAGGGTAAAATTAGGTAATTCGTACTCCAAATATCAAGAACTAAAATTCGGACTTCTTAAGGGCAGTGTTTTGTCACCACTTTTGTTTGTTTTACTGACCTTATTGGTCGATTTTATTGATTCAAATGACCTGGAAGCCTTTTCAGATCTGGGAGAAGAAGATATAATGATTTTATGTGCAGATGACACATCAATAATAGTAGCTAACTCACTATTTAATGTGTTAATACAGCGCGCAAACCAGATTTTAAAATATTTTAATGAATATTGCCGAGGAAATAAACTTATTCTAAATGAAACAAAAACTCACTGACTTTTTCAATTAAACGACAACTACCAGAGTTTAAATTTAAATAATAAACAAATAACAAACAGAGAAGTGTAAATTGCTAGGCTTATACCTCACAGTGATCTTTCCTTGTCATCTCACGTAAGGCGTGTTGCAGAAAAACTGAATTCAGTTTATTTTGCACTTACAAACATAAAAAAATTAATTGTTTATAGAACCTCAAAAGAAATTTAGAAAAAAGTTAAGGTGCTATCTTATTGACCACTGCTTTTATTCTGTTATAGAATATTTTGACAATTAGTTAATTGTTATGTTTTTACCATACTTTAAAACTTGTATAAAGTTTTTTATCTAATGTATTTCAACATATATTCTGTATTTATAAGCTTTCAGTACCTTACCTTATTTTGAAATATGTTTAAATTTTTGGTTTTGTCAAAATATTATGGTTTTAGTGTCAATTCTTTTCATTGGATGAGGTCATACTTGACGAAAAGAAAACAAAAGTATTTTCCAATAATCGTTCTTCTTATAACGCTGAGGTCCTTTCGGAAGTTCACAGAGGTCGGCTCTTGACCCGCTGCTTTCTTTGCTCTATTCTTCTTACATCCTACAGTCGTTAAATTCTTTAGCTCACTTCAAAAAAGAAGGTGATCAATTTGACCCCATGTATTTTTTTATGTATGTAGATCGATTACTCCGCGATGGTTTGACCAATTGGGATGAAATTTTCAGAGAATATCCAGAATATGGCCGGAGTAGTACCATAACAATGCTATGGCACAATTGTCAATTATTTACGCGAGCGTCGAAACGTTCACCATACCATCAGGAAAAAAAAGTGTGCATGTTATTATCGTGTTTCATATGGTTTTATAATATTAATAAGGTGATTCTGGCAAAATTTTATGTACAATGGACCCAGTAGCTACTCATTTGTTTATTAGGGACCTTAAAAATTGTAACCTAAATTTAGGCATTAAAATTTAAAATTTAAACTAAAAAGAATTAAATAAAAAAATAAAACCGACTTAAAAAAAGCACCAAAAAGTAAAAAGTAATATTTTATTCGACACTGAAAATTTGATTTATTAAGTTAGTGTCAATTTAACGTGGAATATATATAGACATCCAATATATAAATGTGGGTTTGTGATTAAGTAATTAAGGATTAACAAACATAGAAAACGTCTCCAAGTCTCGGTCTCATTAAATTATAATTTTACAATCTACAACAAACATAACACGTGTTTCGCCCTTTCAGCATCATCAGACCTACAAACAACAGAGAGAACCTTAGTAAATAATCACACTCACAAATCCTAAAACAATAACTTACAAATAGAATAAAACACACATAAAGCACAACAAAACAAACAACTACTTATACATATTTCATGAACATTAAAATGAGGTTAAGTCTCACGTGAGTAAACAAAATAAAATATTAAAAAAGTATTAAAAAAGATTCATGTCTCTTGGCGGGATCTAACCCAGACCGCCCGAGCGAGACGCCGAAGCAACCACCCACAGACCACTGGGCCAACCCTAATATTTAACAATTTAATGTAATAATAATTGTAGACAACCTTGATTTCATTCATTAATTCATAGTGAGGGTTTTTTTCTTCGGCACAAACCTTTTTTGGAGTTTTCCCACTAACTCAAGAGCTTGAAAAAGTGTTAATGTAACACGAAACGTTGCAATTGAAAATAGTGGTTTCACTTTAGATCTTATTGCAGTCCCATAACCCACGAATTCAAGTTACACTTATTCATTAGGGACACGAAATGCCTATTCAAAGTACGAAATAATACAATTATTGCAAATTAAAAGTTCGATAAATTTTCTTTATTGCCTCGTTATAACCTTTTAAAAGAAACAGTGAAGTGTGACCCAATTTAGTTCCGCAAATAATCACTTAGTAACACATATACATATACTGTCTTTTCCATCATTTTTTTGGGACCAATTTTGTTCCACAATATTGGATTTATACCAATATTTTACTAGCTTCCAATGCATACTTGATTTCTGGACATAATTTAAAGTGAATTGAATAAGTAGTTTTTACACCGATTTTTTCAAGAACCAAGAATTTTGTTTTACATTGATTTTTTCGTCAACTTGAATTATTTCCACTATTTTAGTGACGGTAATACCTTTAATAGTATGGTATCTAAATAAGTACAGTGTCTTGGATCCATCAAAATGTTACGTGGTGATAATTCGTTTTATAGTGATATCTTTTCACCAGGGAGGTCAATAACATATTTAAAAATATTACATATTTAGAAATAAAAATAAATATCTTATCTTTAAATTGTGGTACTTGAAACTTCATTCCCTTATTGAGTTGTTTTTGATAACTGATTGAAAAATGCCTAATGACACGTTCGTTAAAATTGCACGATTTTAAAAATCTTTATCCTACACATCGGCCCGCCACATACGGATTTCTCGATTTACTTTTCAGCATAAAGCGGATAGTCTATCTTGGTCGAAAGCTCTCGAAAAACCCCCTGGATTTCGGATAACAATATAGTGCCAAAAGCGTTTCATCATGGCCATTTTCTGAAACTTCGCTATACTGTCATTCGTAGATTGTGCTAACTGTAATTTCAAAATTTTACACAATCTATAATTTTAGTTATTTTGAGAGCCTGCCTTGATGTCTGATTTTTTCAACAGTATTAAAATCTCTAAGGATTTTTTCTATAACTTTGCTTCACGTCGTTCTAGCTGAGTGCGAAAAAATCAACTTTTCCGGACTAGCCAAGACCAAATAGAAAACCAATAAAAACATTTAGTTTTTTGAAATTCAATTTTTTCTGAACAATATTTGTGGAACATTTCATCTGATCTGATCGAAACGCATATTTTTTTATTTTTTTTTCTGTCAAGTGTTTTATTAAATCTTTAACAAATGTTTTGTACCATGATGGGTCCTCTCTTGACGAGTCCTTAAATAAAATACATTTGACAGTAGTAAACAAAGGCCTGTAGTTGGTTGCTTTAAGGAGACTGTCACAAACAGGTACACGTACATCCAGTAAAATAAAGAAGATTATTGATATGCAGGGTTATGGTAGAGGTGCCAACACTGAACCCTGTGGGAACGCCTAACTCGAGACAGATGTTGGCACAGCCACTACAAAAATCGTCTGTTAGCTAAATCGTACAAAGTTTTTGAGGACGACTATATTTAGTTTTGCAAAATGTGGAGGGCAAAAAATTTGAATTTTCACAAAAAAGAAGTGGTTAATACGAAAGTTGTATAAATTTCATCTGAAGATTTACATTACGCTGAAATCAAAAACAAATGACTATCGGAAAATATAGAAATACACCGTGAACTTTGTTATTTTAAATTGAACACTCTGTATATAAAATAATTTTAAATTTTTAGTAAACTGCGCCTCATTGTCCTCTTTTCAAAAATATGTAATATATCTATATTTAAAACAGTAGCTTTTTTAAAACATGAGCTATTCACCTTCAACGTTTATTTTGTAACACATTATGAGTGCTTAACTTACTTTATTGGATTCTTGTTATAAATTGAGCAGTGGGAATAAAATAAATGCCGTGAGTGGCCGTGAGTATCTTAGGTGCAATTCGGCCATTATGATTCGTGAATCTCTCTAGCCATGAAATGTCAAATGAAACCAAAATTACCTGTTCGTTTTGAATAAAAATTACGGTAAATTTATATATTTATAGAAAATTAAATGTTAAAAGTTATAAAAAAACAACTAGTTTATTCTGATATAATATATGTAATTAACAAACAACAAATGCAAATGCTAGTGAATAAACAAAGATAATGATAACATTTATAAAATCTGTATTATAAGTTATTTACATGACCACCGCCATTGTTTAAACAATTTTGGAACACGTGTCCCATTCTATTAATAGCATTGCTAACAAAGAAGGGATATTCGGTATTTAAAATTACTATTTCTTGCTCAATTTTTTGCCGTAATTCTTGTAAATTATCAGTCCTATTAAAGTAGATTTTATCTTTCAAATATCCCCACAAAAAATTATATAGAGGTGTGAGGTCAGGGCTATTGGTCGGCCACCGGATTGGCCCTTGCCATCCGATGCATAAACCATAGCGATTATTTAAAAAATTTGTAATCGGTTGGAGACTGGATGATTGTACTGACGAATGGAAGTGTCTCTAAAAGGCGCTCTATCTCGTTATTTAAAAAATTGACCGTTGCGGATTTTCTAAAAATAATTCTTTAAACCTCATGTTTATTAAATAAATAGAAAATTACCTTCAAAATATAATCAAATATTAAACTCTTCCTCTAAATTTGCATTTGATCTTTTTTTTCCTTTATGAAAAGTTTTTCCTTTCCACAAAATTTTTTGCTATATATGATACTGTCTTTCTAGATGGCACTCGTACCCCTGGATTTTGTTCCCGGTATTGACGCACTACCCTTGATGCTTTATTTTGATTTGCATAGTATAACTGAATTAATTTTTCTTCTTCAGAAATTAAATTCAAAGAAAAATTCACGTAAATAAAATATATTACTGTTATTCAAAAATAATAATTTTGGTCTCATTTGACATTTCATGGCTAGAGTGATTCACATAATGGCTGAATTGCACCCGCGGCCACTCACGGCTATCTAGATCCAATAAAATAAGTTAAGCATATCATAAGAGGTTATTTTGAAGACGAATAGCTCAAAAACTACTGTTCTAAATATAGACATTTTATATATTTTTTGAAAAGAGGACAATGAGGTGCATCTAAAACTTTAAAAATATACAGGGTGTTCCATTTAAAATAACAAAGTTCATGGTGATTTCTATATTTTCCGATAGTCAATTGTTTTTGATTTTAGCGTGGTGTAAATCAGATGAAATTCTACAACTTTCGTATTAACTACTTTTTTATATCTTTTGAATTAAAAGATTATGGGGTAGCAAATTATAAAGGAAAACCCTGTACATACTTTTGCGAAAGTTGCGATGAACTCCTTATTTTTGTCTTTACTAGTTTGTCGTATATTAAGTTCTGGCAAATTGCGATCACTTACCTTGAATTGGGTTATTTTCTCAAATTAAGTTCGTTAGCACTTTTTAGTTGTTTAATTTTTTGCAATACCGACATTTTGTTTCATCTACATTCGCAACTCAAAGATAGACCACCTTAAAATTGGTTATTTTTGCAAAATTAAGTTCGTAAGCACTTTTTAGTTGTTTATTTTTTTGTACTAGTCACTACCATTTTATTTCCTGTATATTTCCAACTCACACATGGATCATAAAAATAAAAAAATATATATTACAAAAAAACAGTATATAAATCAATTTTCATTGATTAAAAACGTCGGAAACAATATCGAGTTAGAATATCGACCGCGCGACCTAAACAACTGACCCAAATCTCGATTTCATATTCTATTTGCTATCACGTTCTGCTGCCACTCGATAGCTGTGAAATCTTCGGGTACTTTCGTCAAGCTTTAAAGTAATCAGGGCAATTCGGACTGCCCAGCTTAGCTTAGTATAGCGTATTTTATTATGCCTAAGAAACGCGACCATTCGAACCGCCGCGCGCGGTTAATAGTGTAGCGTATTTAACTTTTCCCAAGATTCGCTTTTTATTACAACTATTAGGGAGGGACGGACAAACGAATAATTTACTTTCTGAAATATTTTTGGGGGGTCATTGACCAAATCCCCCTATGGAAGAGCCACCACTGCTAATAACATAGTTTGTTACCACCTATAGGTAGGGATGCAACAATACTATAGTATCGATACTTCTAAGTATCGAGTAACCAGTATTGAATAACTTCCCGGATGTCACATTATAGCGTAACATGTAATAGAATTGTATACCGGGTATCAACGATATCGTTTTACACAACGCCATTCGATTGTTTTTTAGGTTAGGATTTTCAGGTTTGGGTTGAATACTACAGTATCGATACTTCTAAGTATCGAGTAACTAGTATTTAATAACTTCCCTGATGTCACATTATAGCGTAACATGTAATATAATTGTATACCGGGTGACAACGATATCGTTTTACACAACGCCATTCGATTATTTTTTAGGTTAGGATTTTCAGGTTTGGGTTGAAGAGATATGTTATTAAAACACATATTTTTCATGAAAAAAACAATTGAATATTACTGCCAGCTTTTCCGAAATCAGTCAACTAAGTTTAGAATTTCAAAGAACTCTGTATATACATAGTTTGATAGAGCTTAGATTTACCTCTTTAATGATATATCACAAGTTATATTTTTTCTTCAAAATGGCGGACCAGGGAAGCACTTTTCCAAAATGCAATATGTCAGTCGTTCCCCGACACCGATGAAACGTTTGTTTTACGAATTATTAAAATATGAAACAAAATGGGTTTTAACAAAATTTAAAATCAAACTTTTAATTTATCACAAAGGGATAAGTTTAAATTTTTGTTTAAAAATGTGAAGTTTTTCTTAAATTTTCTCAAATATTTTCAAGAAAAAAAAGTTGTATTTATTAAATATTAGTATTAAAGAACATCTTATTACCTACACATGAAACTGCATAACATACCGCATTTTCGCTTTTTGTTTTAGAAAGAACTGACAAAACTTAGCCGATATACATTTTTCATAAAACATAACATCAAACACACACAAATATTATTAATCAGTAAATTTTGGTATATTTTTCATTGGTAAGTAATTTTGTATTATTTTGACATTTTATGTTTTTTATTGTCTTATTTTAAGAAGTCGAAAAATCACAAGTAGTATTAATTTAGTTCACCGGTAGATACAGAGTAAGATAACTTAACTAAGATAAGTAGGCCTTGGAAACAATTGCATAGTTATAATTTTTATTCGATTTAACCAGAAACGTCAAAAGTAGTGTTTTGTATCGACATTTCTGATAATTTTCATTATATTTTTACACTGAAAAGTGGTTCTAGTTAGTTTTAAAAATAAATATTATGGTTTATTCAATAGAAAATCAAATTGACATATTTCTTATTTATGGGGAATGTCGTAAAAATTCCAGAGACGCCGAAAAATTATACAAGGAACGCTTTCCGATCGTGACGCTCCTCACGTGCATATTATCCTCGGCTAGTGACAACATTTAAAACATGAAAATAATTACAATGGCAACGGATATTTCATAGTAAGCGAAAAAGTTGAATCAAACGTTTTAGAGCACATCGAGTATGACCGTAAAGCTTTCCTCGTGAATTAGGTACAGTGCGGTACGTCCCATGAAAGTGCCACAAAAATTTTTAAAGAAACAGGTTTAAACTGTTTAAGTATCAAATTCACCATCACCTATTTGAAAATGACTTCCAAAGTCGACTTAGTTATTGCAATTGGTTTTTAACACCGTAGAATAAATCCTCTGCTTCATCATAAGATGATTTTTTTCGGATCAATCAAGGTTTATTAATCTAGGGATGATTAATAGAAACAATTTTCGTTATTGGCAAAGGAATATCAAAGATTATTAAGGGTAGGTGCCTTCAGCGTTTTGAAGTGAATGTTTGGTTGGGCGTTGTAGGACTAAACATTATTGGTCCAATATTTTCCAAATGTATTTGGATTTTCTTGAAAATAAAATTGAACATTCTACAAATAATTTGCAGCGAATGAAAATTAATTTATCGTGAATTTGCAAAATATATGAATGAACGATTTGGTGAGAACTGCTTAGGAACCAATGGACCAATTCGGTGTCCATCGAGATAGACCTAACCCCTCTTGATCTTTCTATATGGATTCATCTGAAAGACAAAATGTACACAACTCCTGTAACATTGTTAGAAATTTTAGAAAATAGAATTAGACGAGCCGTTGATAGCATCTCGAGACCATCTACGAAACCTGCTTGCAGAAAATGTTGAAAAAGTCACAGAACAAAGCGGACAGCGCATATTACACTTAATTGAGTTCTTATATAATTGTGTTCGTTAAAATATATTATTATTAAAAAAAATTGACTATGAAAGGTATGTAACAAAGTTTTCTCAATTTTTTGTGTAAAATAAAAAGTTAAAATACGTATATATATATATATATATATATATATATATATATATAATCGATCCCAAGAAGCATTAATTAGGGTGTCTTCGGCTAGAAGAGGCACTAAGGATGGGTTAAATCATCAGTTTATTTCATCTAGAGAAAAAGTTTTTCTAGCCTCAAAATCCTTGGTTGCAGGGTGGGTTAAAACTACTTTTATTTTAGTGTTCTTAGATTTTTTTATTTTTTTCAATATTTATCTAGTAAGGGTTTGTTACTTAAGAGTTTAGCTAATTTAAGACAGAAAGAGTGCCTTTATGTATCCAGTGGAAGTTCAAATGTTATTTTATTTAATAATATAACATTCAAAGATATCGTTATTCTATTTATTCCTAGTCTACACCATTTTTTCTGTTTCAGATACTGATCCGAATTTACAGTACGCCACCACGTCTCATAGGGGTCAAGCCAACAGCATAGGGCAAAATACTGCAGCGTTTTTCCCCGCAGGGTAAAAACGAGCTTATTTTACTACTAGTAGTACCTAGGCTTGACTTCCAGAAAGGTCTTGACGAGAACATGAGAAATGGTACTGAGGAAAGTCTCCTATGCTCGCCTCGTTGCTAGGTTTTAGGGCTGGTTCGGCGGAGCTCGGGACCTGTGACGACGCGCAAGGGTACAAGACGATGGAGGTGAGTCAAATTTGGATGGACGTAGCACATGAAATGTGGAAAACAGGTAAGATAATCTCCTAAGGGTCAAGCCTTTAAAATAAGTCGTTTTTTACCTTTCGAGGGAAAAACGCTGTATTAATTCACGTATTTGGCAATCGCTTAAAAACTAAATGAGTATTCGATGTGCGGTTTCGCCAAAACTTCGGTCTTTAATTACGCTTTATAAATAGGCAAAATAAACTTCCATTTAAAAATTTTAAGAAAATTGGAAAAACTGTAGTTGTTACAAACCAATTTCTGAAAAACTAGGGAGTGTCACTATTTTCGAATAAGATTAAACTCATTCAAATGGGATAAGGTCTTATGATATGATAAGAAGATATAGGAAATAAAATTTTTCAAGTCAACAGCTCTTCCCACCCTTATTAAGGGTAATATGACAATAATTTTAGAATCATAGTGATAGGAGATTAACTCAGCTTTCCAATGAGATAATAAAACTAATCTCTGCATTCTGAGAGTTTTTGTAGAATTTTTAGACATTTATTGTTCACCTTGCAATCGTGCCCCCTATCAGTCAATTTAGAAACTTAAAAATATAATATTTTTTTTCCAGACGCTAACATTAAGGACTTCTGAGATATGGACAGTGAACGATCATCTTCAGTTAACATCCTGTACAATGATAATAGCGACTCTAAGCAACTAAAAACGGTCTTGTTTTCAGTGTATAATACAATCGCTAAATATTAAAAAACAACGTCTTAATAAATAAATACAAACTTTTTGCATTTAATAAATGTTATTTGAAAATTAATATTCAATTAAATATAATCAAAATTGAAAGATAGGTTTTGAAATATAACTACGATGACCATAATTATCTCTTAAAGATAAAGCATGAATAAGGAGGTCGACTTATTTGAAAACTGATGTTCAATATAATATAATTTAAATAAAAAATTACTTTTCCATGGTGTCCATAATTATTTGTTGAAGATAAACTAGGAATAAGGGCGCCAAAAATTATTGTTATGTTATGGTTATTTACTGGGGATATTAACGTATACATTTTACCATTTATGGTTGCCAACACATTTTCAGTTTTTTAATAAACAAACACAATATTTATTTAATAACTATATTTTATAATATTTATAAACAAGATACTAATTATAAATAATCTTTACACTAGGCA